>VXBZ01012286.1:0-78871 GCA_013399135.1 Heliornis fulica
TGTTCACATACTTTAAAAAAACTTGTTATCCTTTATGTGTTGTGCCAACTTCATTTCCAGGTGGGCTTTAGCCTTCCTAATCTCATCTCTGCAGGCCCTGACAACATTCCTATACTCCTCCCAAGTGGTCAGACCCTTTTTCCATAATTCATGGACCTTCTGCTTCCCTTTGAGTTCATGCATGAGCTCCCTGCTCACCCACACAGTTCTCCTGCCACCCTTCCCTGATTTCTTACAACGACACACCGACCCTGAGCTTGGAAGAAGCGCTGTTTAAACACTGCCCAGCTCTCACAGGCACCCTGACCTTCTAACAGCCCAGCCCATGAGAGAGCTCTAATTAGGTCCCAGAAGAGATCAAAGCTTGCTCTCCTAAAGTCCAGGGTAGCAATCCTACTTTTTGCTTTACCTCTTCCACACAAGATCTTGAACTCCACCATCTCATGGTCACTATGTCCCAAGCTCCCTGTGAACTTCTCTTCCCTAACAAGCTCATCCTAATTAGTAAGGAGCAGATCCAGTACCACCCTACCCCTCGTCAGCTCCTCCACCATCAGTATCAGGAAGTTAATCTTCAACGCGTTCCAGAAACTGTCTGGACCGTGCATGCCTGGCCCTGTTGCTTTCCCAACAAATACCTGGGTAATTGAAATCCCCCATAAGAACCAGCGCTTGGGATTGTGGGGCTACTTTCTTCCAGCTGCTTGTAGAAGGTTTCATCAACCTTCTCCTCCTGATCAGGGCGCCTGTAGTACACACACACCAGTGTCACCTGTACTAGCTTGCCCCTTGATCCTTACCCACAAGCTCTCCACTGATATGTCACCTTCCCCCAGGTGGAGTTCAGTACATTCTAGCTGCTCTCTCACATACAGAGCAACTCCATTACCTTGCCTCCCCAGTCTGTCTTTTCTAAAAAGAACATCCATGACAGCATTCCAATCATCCAAACTGTCCCACCACATCTCCGTGATCACAATGAGATCATGGCCTTGCAACCACACAAAGATCTCCAACTCCTCCTCCTCATTTCCCATGCTGTGTGCATTAGTATACAGACACTTTAGGGAAGCAGGTATCCTTAAGATTCAAGAAGATTTCGGGCAGGGAATAGGCAACAGTTACTCCTTTGAGGAGTCCTCACAAGATACTTCAGGACAAACCAAACATTTTTCCCTACAATGTCCTAGAACAACATCATCCCCTAGCCCTTTTCTGTCCCATTGTCTAACACTAGACTATGTCACCAAGCAGAAACAAAGGAAAGCCATTGACTCCATCTCTCCTGAAGACTGTGATTGGTGCCTGTAATTATTTTGACACAGTTCTTGTCTGCATTTCCCCTGGCTGTGTTTTGGGCTCATTCACATGCAGCTCACAGGCCGGAATCACCCGGCAGCTACTGAAGTCTTGACTGAGTGGAAGGGCTTACAGCATGTGCTTCAGTGTTAGGACTTCTACTAGGCTTTGAGCAAATGCCCGAAGTTAGGGATGTGATGAAGCTTCCTTCCTGAACAAAGGCAGGAAGGAAGCCCTGGGTTTCTTTGCCCTGGGTTTTTTACATTCTTTGGCATGGGAATGGGCTTCTGGTCCTGTCATGGAGAAGATCTTGCTCTGACATCCATACCTGTATTACCATCTTCAACTCTGGCAGCACTTTCATTAATTAAGAAGTGGGAGTGGAGCACCACTTTGGGCTCAGACTCTGCATATGCCCAGTTTAATTAATAACTAACCATTTCCTAGCATGATTTGGGAACTTGTACCAGTAGTGGTTCCCTGACAGTACCTGTACATAGTCTGGCAAATAGCTCATGCCAGGGAGAGTCCCAAGAGACAGTTGAGACAAGGCTGCAGTAGGTTTGGTTGTCTCCCTGTATACAGTCTTCTAGCTTTCTACTACCAAGCCTTTGCATCCTCAAGACCCCTCTATCTGTCCTAACAGCACACGGGCATGTCCTCAGTTGCATGGCACAAACACACAACCCTCTGGGCACCACACAGCCTTCACAATATTTCAGACGTTGGGAAAACAAAACCCAAACCAAACAAGTAAAAGCTATAAGACTTTTCATTTTAAGAAACAATATCTGCTCAAGTAACATAAAACAAGCCTTCATAATGCTGGGGGTTTTACTGATAAGTATACAGCATACAACCTGAGTGACCATTTGATGTGCATCTTGCCAAACCAGTGGGTTTCCAGCCTTCAAGCTCTGCTTGTAACTTCTGGTGTTGAGGTGGTATGAAATCTGGTGCAAATTAACAATCATAATTGCAAATAAGCAAAATGGGGGTGCTTGCATGAGAAATCTCAATTTTTCCTGTATTACTTTTGACAAAGAGGAAATGTAAAAAAAATTCTGTTTAATTGCAATTTGATTCTGTTGGAAGGGTGTCAATTTTATGAAACAGAATTTAATTTATTTCTAACAAATTATGGCCATGGTGCATTTTGAAACAATATTTTATTTGAAGTTTCCTATGAAGTTTAAATAGGATTTTGGTTGTCTCTTCTACTAAGCTTTCCTCAGATTGTTTTACTTTGTTATGAATATTTACTCAGCTCTGTGCTCATCAAGCTATTTAAAGTTGTCACCTGCCTATTTTTTAATATCTGAAACAAAACCTAATAATTATTGAATTCCTGAGAAACACTAATGATTAAACAGTAATAATGAATTAATGATATAGTAGTAGTAATTTGCAAGTAATTTGATCTTTCACCTATCTATGAAAAAAAAAAGTTTATATTAAAAAAATGTGTTGGTTTGTTTCCCTCAAGCAGCAGAAAAATAATTTTCACTGCTCAAAATATGCTGCTAACACCAGCCCCACTATCAAAAAATATCTTGAATTTGCAGAGCTATGTTTTATTGCCAGCCAATAAAGGATGCCAAGACTTGAAGAGAGGATACCCATAAAACCTCCTCAGTATATATTAGGGGGGAGAGGGGATATGTGGTCTTCAGTGTCCATTGGAGAAGATCCACCAAGAAACACAGTGGGGAGGGGGAATGTTTGTTTGGAGAGGTGCTGCCTTGTCATCATTTCCATTAGCATGTTGAGTTCTCTGCCTTCTTGTATCTCTGCTGGTCTCTGAGTCATATCCCTTGCATTCCCATGCTGTAGAAGGGCCCTGTGTCCTTAATTCTGGACTGCCAAAAGGTGGCCATGTGTCAAAGAATTATGTGTTGGGGGACAGTGAGTCCTTTACAGATTACACACAAAGGACTGATAGACTGCAGTAATGGATGAGCTTCTTCCACATTCCAGCTTGCAGTGCCCCTTGTGAAGAAAGCACCTTCTTTTTCTCCCCAAGAGAGACATCAGAAAGCTTTGACTGAGATCCATCACTCAGGAGTCAGGCAGAATTCAGGTTGGAAGCAAAAGCACCTTGAGTACAAAAGTGGAGCAAGTGGCGAATTTCAGTCTGTTTGGTGCAAAGAGAAATGAGCAGTTTACGCTCTATTATGCAGTGTCATCTACATCTTAATAGCAGTAATGCAATGGGAGACTATTGGGGCTAAACCAATGTACCCTCTGTTTATTGAAATACTATATAGTAATTTCACCTACCTATAGCTACAGTTTGCATATAGATGGCCTTGTTATTGTGCAGCGGGTGCTCCAATAGAGTTTCTAACGAATAAAAATCTGCATGATGGCATGATCTATAAATAAGAGGTACTGTCCTGCAGCAGAACCCTGACACTGCTAATAATTCTGGAGGGTGAACAGTTGCTTAATGCTGGCATAAAGCTAGATGGATTTTAAGTCATAATATTTAGTGAAAAATCCAAGTCACAAAATTCATATTCCACCTTCAAGGTTTAAAAGGTTTTTTGGTTGGGTTTTTGGTTTTTTGGGTATTTTTTATATATATATATATAGGATTTTTGGCCTGGCACAGCATAAAAGAAAAAAAAAATCAGTTTGGCTTCAGCTCCAGTTCTGGGCAGCCCTTTGAATGTGGAGACATTAATTATGGTGCTTCATAAAATACATCACCCTCATAATTGGGCCTGTTTTCTTCCAGAAAGTAAAATAGCTTTCCAGCAGTGGACTAGCAGAAATGCTAGAAGAAATCTTCCACTTCTGAATTTCATCTCTATGTCAGAAGTTATTTATGAAATGCACAGAAGAACATTGAGGAAAAAAAATAAAGATCAAACCCAGGCTTGTATTGTATCAGGCCACTGATGGCTTCACTCCACCTTTGCTTCTACTTTCACCTTGTACATCATCATCTCGCCAATGCTTCAATTCAAACAGAAGAAAAGAATCCAATTTTTCTATTGCACTCCTTTCTGATGGAAGTTAAATGGTCTAATTAGTGCTCACTTCAAGAACTGGGTTTCTTGAATTATTCATTGGCCTGGTGGTATGGGGCAAGGTTAGCAGAGCCTCAGGTGTTCTCTAACTTTTGCTGGAGAAGTTCTTCTAATAAGCAGCAAAAAAATAGCTGTTCTACCCTGAAAACTTAAAGGAGAGTTATATAAAAAGCTGTTATAAACTCAGATTTATGTAATATATCTAAAAGTTTTGGATGTTCAGAATGATGCTTTTGCAGTAGAATCAGAGGTGGCTGCATTGCTCTTTCAAATGACACCGAGAGAGAACAGATCTACCTAGACATGCTGAGAGAGTGGTCAGGTAGGACTCCTTCTGCCTCCTGTTTGCAAAATTTCTGCCTTCATCAGCTGGTCATGTGAAATCTTAGCATTCACCCAGGGGTGCCCAAGGGACATACAGTAGTTAAAGTGTTAATTGTGAGACTATTCCTCCCCACTAATTTTCTTAAGGTTACTTATGAGAACAGAGAAGAAATAGTAAAGAACTGCTCCAATGATGTTTTGTGATCCTTATGGGCCCTTTAAAATTAAATCATAGATGTCAGCTGGCTATCAGACACTAGGATGATGTGAGCTGCTGGATATTCCTACTGTGTCTTCAGGTATTTCTGATGGGTAAAAAAAGTCTCTAAAGTAGCTACCTATTTTGCATTTATTGCAGTGTTAATCAGTTTTTGAAGAGCAGAAGCTGTTTTCCTTTATCTACTAGTGAGCCAGAGGATGAGACAAAATGAATAAGACCCTATTTGCATTTTACTATGCACCACTCCTATATGAATATTAGGTTATTTTCCTGAACTTCAGTTTTGTGTGCAAGTGATTGCTGCTGTCCTTGGAGCAAAATTGTATCTTTATGGAAAAAACATCTAAAGGTGTTTTAATGTTCCCTGAACAGGGACTCCTCATCACATAGATGGAAGTTATGAATATATGCAAAAAGGAGTAGCTGGAGATGAACTCCCCATGAGTCACTCAGAATTTGTGAGTCTCTGTCATGAAAGCGGCAGTGGAAGATGGAAGAGATAAGCTAAATCATACACTGAAGAACCATCTGTCTATTGAACAGTCCCATTGGCAAATGGGAAATTGAGGCAAAGGGCCTCAGGGCTTGACATCTGAGTTAATTTTTTGAACACCTAGGTACTGTGATATGTCCCACAAAAGATAGTGCTTGTATTTTCTGTTTGTGGACTGTTCCAGGCACAGAAAAATGGACTAAAGGACACAAATAGCTTGTGGATAAATGCGAGATCCCCAGCCTTTGTTGCCTGGGGAGGGGTCCTTCACAACCTGTGGAGGAAGAAGCCACCTGCATGGTCCAGAGGGGAAGGAAGAAACCAGGGAGGTGGCTGAACTGAGGAGTGTGGTATGTATCTCTCTGTGACCTTGCAAACCTTGTCTCTGGTGTGGGGGGCCAGCTGTTTTCTTGCCCATGGGAAAAAAAAAAAAGTACAATTATATTAGATGGCAGTATAAGACCTCTGAGAAAAACATGTTTGCTCTGTCTGCTCTTGTGCAGATAGGGTGGAAGTCAGATCCAGATAAGACTGGGACTGTACTGAGTTATCTACCTGTAAGCTTCTAAGGTCTCAGAATACCCAGTGGAGACTGACTCTATTGTCAGCAGGAATTAGAGAGTGATTTACCTTCAAGCTTCAAGGAATCAGGTAAAGGATGCGCATGGAAACCTCAAATGAACCTTTTTTTCTCTAATGGCTACCTTAAATCCTGGTGACAGAGAGGTGGTTGTGACCTATCATAAGGCACCTGTTCTAGGTCAGCCTGAATAAAAATTAAATGTTTGACTGGGAGGAGCAGGGGAAAAACTCGTCACCTTTAGCCATTAAAGTGCATTGGTAAGAGAATTAAATATTATGAATTATTGCAGTCAGTCATGGACATTTGTTAATCAGTGCTTTATTTTATGTTACTGTCAGTACCTAACAACTTAATAGTTTAAAAAGGACTGATCTTTTTAAAGCCCAGTTTTAGGAATAGTCAGCAAAGGGTTAGTTACACTTCACATGAGATTTAAAAAAACAAATTCCATCCATGGAGAACAGTGTCTAGCAAGTTAGCGAATGAAGGAAAATATGAAAGATGTCCTTGCATGCCACACTTCAGGGAACAATCATATCACTGTGTTACATACTCTGCAGTTGGATTTTCCAGAAGCACAAAGACTTTTTTATTCCTCTAGATGACTCTGAGAAGGGACAGGCTGCCTCAAGGATCTGTAATTTTTATAAGGTAACGTTTTGTTGTAATACTGCATAATGAATAAAACACTGTTTAGCTTGATGAATATAAATGAAAAGACACAATTTCTTGATCCATGAGACTAAATGATTACATATGACAGCTCCCTACCTTTCACCTCTACTCATTTTCACTTCAGGTCTCTATCAGAGCATACTGAATTGGGTTTCAGCAGCGAGTAAACTAGGATTCATGGAATCTACAGCTTTCTGTGTTTCTGCACCTCTTTTAGCTGAGAGCCCTCACAATCAGCACCTTTTATATTTCAGAGCTGAACAAGGTGAGATCTATTCTAAGTGACTGAGAGAGTATTTTATTAATCAAGATGCACCAACACCAGTGGTACAATCCATAAAAGGACAATTTTCCCTTGCATGACCACAGCTCCTACCGATCTCTCAGCATGGTTAGCCTTAAAAGGTTGAAAAGATTGTTTCTGTAAATGGATTGGTATGAACAAAAATATGCTGTGAGATAGTCTGCAAGGCATGCCTTGTGCTTCGCTTCCCTTCTGTTATAAAACTCCCTTTATGCTGGGGAACACACACTGAGCATTGAGGTTTTATGGCATTTTCCCAGGCTGCTCTCTTCGATCCCAGCAAACTCTCCCTGTTCGCCTGGGTCTGCTGGAGTCAAATGTCAGGAGAAAACCTAAGAGACATGCTGTTAGAGAGCAGTTAGGTAGCACAGAAATTGTCATGAATGCCAGAGCTCAAATCACCAAGATATTTCAGTTACCTCTTCCCCACACCACAGCACTCTGGTGCTTCTGAAAGTGCAGAGTAAAAATTCCTGTGTGGAAGATCCTGTAACTTTGATGGTTCTTTTGGGAACTGCAGGGTTACGTTTCATGTTGCAGGAAAAATTCAGCACGTGGAAGGACCAGGGCATTTCCTTGCATCACTGATGTCTGTGTTGGAAAAACCACAGGTCTTGGGCCTATGTAATTTCAAAACAGCTCAAGAGATTTTCACAGACATACTGTTCCACAGCTAACGTTCAAACCAGTGGCCTGAAGCTCTCTTGAAAATCATTGCCTTAAGAAGTCTAAAACATAAATTATGTCATACTTTTTTCTCTATCCCTAAACTGAATTATAGCTCCAAAAACGTCCAAAATCTTCCCTTTGGGTCCTTGCTATCCTTGCTGAACTGTTCCTTTCCTCAGGTCTACTTGTGAATATCTCTTTTGGAACAGTGATGGGCATGATCAATCCACTGAAAAGGTTAACAAACCCAGTTATGAGGTGTTTAATGGGTACATACAGTCCAGGACCACAAAACCTTCTCCTTTATCAGAATGAAAGACAAAATGAATGAATGGATCTGTCAAAAAAACCCTTATGGTCTCAGATCATAGGTCATATCTGTGCTGTAGGCAGTTCACAGCAAGTTCTGAAACAGCCCTACACCGGCAGCAGTGGGGCAGTGGGACAGTAGGATAGGGATAAAGCTGCATCTCCTGGGACATTTAGTCCTAAACTGAAGGAAGAAATGGACGGGCTTGAAGCACGGCAAAAGGCCTTGATGAATCCGCCCCAATGCTTTAATGGAGCAACGGAACTACTTGTCAAATTCCTTCAGAGCCACATCTGTATCTCCATCTTCTCTGTCTTTTTAAGATATATGATTTATATCCCACATGTCCATGGCTTTAGGAAAGTCTGTTGTCCGTATGCCTGGTATTGCTCACATGTTTCTGGAGGCCGTGGAGTCCATCTTATTTCTCAGTGTGGTTGGCTAACTGAGCTTGTAAAAAAGAAAGGTATGATGTTATTACTCTTGGCACCAACTATCAAGGCTGAGAGAAAGCACAAGGCAAGCAAATCAATTGAAATCCACTTGCCTGATAACAGAAGCCAACACAAAGTTAAAGGAATATATTTTTAGGGTCATTTTCAAACTAGACTGAGAGGCTCAGTGGGACCTGTCAGCATCAGCAGTGAAATACCTGGACCTCTTCTTCTTGGAGATTTCAACATGCAAGAGACTATGCAAAAACACAAGTGGTTCAAGCTGCTCAGTTACCAGGATCCTGGATCCATGGTTTGACTTGAGATACAGCCTAAAGATGGTCACTCTCGGTTGTCTTGCTGTGCACAGCATACCATTATAGAACAAGATGCAGACCAGTGTGAAAGATAATTTTGAACCTCTGCCATCTGTCTAGGCTGTGTGACAGCATTCATCCAAATTGCTTCATTCACAGCTGTAATAACTCAAACACTCTGTGCATCAGCCTGGAGAGAAACCTTTACTGAAGATAATGTATCATCCTCATCAAACTTGCTGAGGATTGAATGCACCCTCAGCAAGTTTGCAGACGACACCAAGCTGAGTGGTGAGGTTAATGTGCCAGAGGGACAGGATACCATCCAGAGAGACCTAGACAGGCTGGAGAAGTGGGCCCAGGTGAACCTCGAGAGGTTCAACAAAGCCAAGTGCAGGGTCCTGCACCTGGATCAGGTCAGTCCCCTTTTTCCGTACAGGTTAGGAGATGATGTGATGGAAGGCAGCCCTGAGGAAAAGGACTTGGGAGTAATTTTGGATGAAACCCTGGACATGAGCCACCAACATGCATCTGCAGCCCAGAAGGCCAAACACATCCTGGGCTGCATAAAAAAAAGTGTAGCCAGCAGATTGAGAGAGGTGATTTAGACCCTCTACTCTGCTCTGGTGAGGCCCCATCAGGAATACTGTGTCCAGCTCTGGAGCCCTCAACACAAAATGGACCTGGACCTGCTGAAGCATGTCCAGAGTAGAGCCACAAAAATGATCCAAGGGCTGGAGCACCTTTCCTATGAGGACAGGCTGAGAGCGTTGGGTTTGTTCAGCTTGGAGAAGAGAAGGCTCTGAGGGACCATGTAGTAGCCTTTCAGGACCTGAAAGGAGCCTAGAAGAAAGGTGGGGAAGAACTGTTCAAAAGGACATGTAGGAAAAGGATGAGGGTTAATGGTTTCGAGTTAAAAAAGGATAGAGTTAGGTTGGATATTAGGAAAAAAAATTTCAATATGAGGGTGGTGGATTAGTGGAACAGGTTACTCAGAGAGATGGTTGAGGCCCCATCCCTGAAGACATTCAAGGTCATGCTTGATGGGGCTCTTAGCAATCTGATCTAGTGAAGATGTTCCTTCTTGCTGCAGGAGGGTTGGACTAGATGACCTTTAAAGGTCCTTTCCAACCTAACACATTCTGTGATTCTATGGTTTTATGATCTCCAGGAGTGGCAAATTTTCCAGCCTTATGTTTCAACTCTAGCATTCCCATAAACATTCAACCAAATGCTCTGCTTGAGACACCCTGTCAAACTCACTCTGGTCTGATTCTGTTTTGTGTAGACATAGTTAATGTGTTTTGGTAGGTTTAGATCCCCTGCCCTGCTCTAGAATATTTTAGCTGCACTATGTCTTTGTTGGACATATGATCATTAAGGGAAGAGTGGTTTTGAAGTCATCCAACTGTACCTTGTTGTGGGTGCCAGGCTGTTTCATGATGCTGCTGCTCTTAAGCCTCTTAGTGGAAAGTGCACAAGAGTGTTACACATCCTATGGCACAGAGACAGCCATGCACAGTGATTAGCTAATGTCATGTCTGGTCTCCTTTCTGAGTGGCCCAGTTTGGAAGCACTTGAAGCCCTTCAAGGCATGAACCTTAGCCGTCTTGTGGAAACCATCTATCCACTCTATTATTGCATTACACCATGGCATGATATGGTTGGTATATGGAAGCTGAAGTCCGTGTCTTAGCTGTGCTCTGGTGAGGTGAACTCTACTTTCCCTTCTTAGTAGTAAAATTTAACAAAGAATTTTCATTAGCTGGGATTAATCATAAGAAATAAATTGACTATATGTTTACTTTTATCACTTGGGTATTATAAAGAAGTTCTAATAGTCTCACTAAAAATCAGTCATGGGACATCTATTACTTAGTGCCACTAAAGAGTGTCTCCCACTACATCTCATTTACTGCAAATTTGAAAATAAGACCTTGGAGATCAGTTCTGCACATGCTATAAACTTCCATGGAGCTCCTAGTTATTATTTATATTAAAATGTATGTAATTATTTCCATTTCAGTGAATATTCTAAGTCATATTAATACTAAAATACAATACTTAATTCAAGATCTTTTTTGGTAAAACAGGAAAATAGTCTATTTAACTTCGTTTTGAAACCAAACCAAGATGCTTTCTGAGCAGTAACGAATCAGGAGACTAAAGAACATGTTTGAGAGTGCCTTCAGTTTGGCTTAGAGAATCAAACTGTGAAACGTGGGTCATGGGTGAAATTTGTAATTCTTCTAAAGAGACAAAATTTTCCCAATGTAGGACTTCAGTTTAACTAGTTTTTCTGTTCACAAGAAACAGCTCTGTCAACAGAAAAAGAGTAGTTAGTATTTGTATTTTATACCTGAAGCTAATCAGTTCTTCTTAGTTTCCAGTACATTCATTGAAATCAAAAGTAATATACTATGCATTATATTTGCATTTTGAGTTAGAGGGAACTGATGTTCTATTAAGTTTTGTTAATGTTTAAGTTAAATTTTAAAGCAATTCTGACCTCATCTTTGTGTGCCTCCATGAAAAAGTTAAAGAGTATTTTTAATAAAATACTGTGCAATTAATGCTCTCAATGTGATTGCTCAGTCTTTCTCAGACTATAGGATTAATATTGGTTATCATGATTTGAGATTACACTAAGAGGTTTTCAAAATATCATAGAAACATAGAATTATAGAGTGGTTAAAGTTGGAAGGGACCTCAATGGTCATCCAGTTTCAGCCCCCTGCCATGGATAGGGACACCATCCACTAGACCAGGTTGGCCAAAGCTCCATCCAACTTGACCTTGACTGCTTTACTTTTTTTAAGGTGATCTTTGAATACTAACATTTTTGCCACTCTTCCCTCCAAGAATTGGTCCTGTGGTACTTTACTAAGATCCCTGGAGAGGCTGAAGTCTGCCTTCTTGAAGGCCAGGGCAGTGAGCTTGCTGTAATCCCTCTTCTCTGCCCTGAGGATCTTGAACTCCACCATTTCACGATCATTGCAGCCAAGGCTGCCCTTGAACTTCATATTCCTCAACAGCCTCTTTTTGATGTTGTTGAGAACCAGGTCTAGTATGACACCTCTCCTCATTATCATGTAGACTCCTGATAGAGGGAATAATGATTTTTTGTCCAAATAGAGACTTTCCCAAGGAAGAAAAAAGGAAAATGACTAGTGGGGAAACATTAGCATCACTCACAGCAGTATGTGCTTTATATCACACACCTGACTGTATAGGTTCTCCTCTCCATCCATGTCATGGATGCATCTGTCCCTGTTTTCCTCAACATCCAGAGAAAAGCACTTAATTTATAATTAATTACAGCTCAGTAACCTTTCTGCAAAGAAGGACACTGTCTGCATTGTTCACTGGCTAAATCTACAATGCTCTGAGAGCTTTAGACTGACCATCCCTCTAGCATGTTCAGAAACCTGTTGGCATTCTTACCATTTTCTGACCCCAGACTATCTGCAGACAAGGTTTTCATGCATCTTTACTGTAGTCAAGTTCATGGCTTTGAAGTCAGCACACAAATTTCATGGCACAAAAGGTAGGTCTTGTTTATAGCTTAATCTCCTGAACATAATTGTGAAGTAGAAAGAATTGTTCCAGAGATATAGAGTTTAGAGAAATGGATGTGTGTGAAAAATCTATCCCTTTATTTTTATTCACCCAGAAAGATGCCATGTGAAATGATTTCTGCTTGAATAATTTTTCTTCATCACAGGCAGGGGTTCTTTTAACATAGAATATGAAGACTTTGTCGTGATTAGTCAGCTAATCAAGTTGATAGGAGCTCTTACAGATTTCTCATATGGAAGAACTTACTCCATGAATACTGTTTTCCAAGTCAATGGGAAGGAACACTTGTAGCATAAATATTTTCTCCTGTAATAGATCAAAGTCTGGACCTACATTTAAACTATTTTCACCTTCTGTTGTTTTTAATCATGACTTTATTCTGTTTTCTTCTTGGACTATGGGTGTGCTCTTTCATTTGTTTGGTGAAAAAATATTCAAGTATTTCAGATGAAGATGTTTCTTGCCACAGACATTTGTGAGCAGTGAACTTTACAGCATATCTTGTCTTCAGTTCATTGCCTCATTTGGAGATGCTTGATTAGCTTTCTTAGTAGACTCCATGTGGTAAATTGTTTTACTTGACTTGCCTCAGGTTCTAATGGTGCTGTACTTTTACAGGGAAGCCCTGACTATGTAGCAAGGCTCTTAAAACTTTGTCCCTGAAAAGGTCAGATCTCTCTGTTTTCATTATCTGAGGTATTCCTCCAAACACTCAACAAAGGGAACTTATAAAGCACACTTGTTTTCAGAGTAGGCATTAGGCATTCACTGCAATTCATACTCTATCCTTGGCCTCTAAGGTTTCCCCACACAGTTTAGTGGGGAAACTGAATTTGGCCTTTATTGCCCTGTGCGAGAGTGCACTGGAATTTCATCATATCTCCTATAATTCCATGGTGATAATTATGTGTGTAATGGACCACTGAACCAAAATACAAGTGGATCCACAGCTGGACACCTGAGTTTCAGAATTAGCAGCTGTGTTGCATTTGCTGTTGCTTTTTCCTTGCTATCATTAAAAAAACACACATTCCCCCCTGAAATTCTCGGTGCTTTGTTTTCTTGTATTGGTCAAGGTTCTCCTTGCCAAATGATGGGGAGAAGGTCAAGACATAAACTAGAGCATAGGAGGCTCCATATGAACATAAAGAAAAACTATTTCACTGTGAGGGTGGCAGATCACTGGAACAGGCTGCCCAGAGAGGCTGTGGAGTTTCCTTCTCTGGAGACACTCAAGACAAATCTGGATGTGGTCCTGTGTGACTTATCCGAGGTGATCCTGCTCAGGCAGGGGGGTTGGACTAGATGATCTTTTGAGATCTCTTCCAACTCCTGATGTTCTGTGATTCTGCGATTCTGTAAACAATACAAAATATTAATTATTTTGGTTACAGGCATCTGCTTTATTCTTTATGACTGTAAAATCATAATAACAAACAACATGGAGAAGGAATTTATTTCTTACATTTCTTGAAGTTTGCTAATATTCCTTTAATAGTTCTGTTTCTTTAATTTCCTGTGATCTTCAGAGCATCTACCAGTGCATGCCAATAAAGCTAGATTTATTTTGCCCTTAGGCAAAATGTAACCTTTCTCTCACTGCTTTAGCAGCCATGTGCACATGTCAGGAGGCAGTAGTATCTTTCCAAGATCCAGTAACTCAGTGGAGCTGTTAAATACATTAGTTAACAAAAAGGAATGAAAGCAGATTGCATTTGTCAAATGATATATTGTCTACACGCAGTCTTGCTTGTCAGGCTCTGGGTTTTTTTTCTGTCAGGTCATTTTCTTACAACAGATGGTTATACTGAATGATATAATTATGAATTATGATTAACTCAAATATTGCTTTAATTTCCTCAGTATCTTCATATGCTCTGCTATGAAAATAATGTACGACTTTCCTTCAATTAGACCTAATGTGTTCAGCAATAGCAGATAACTTTGGGTGAAGAGCACTGCACAGGATACTGAGCTGTTGAAATTGGTACTACTTCAGGCAGTAAACAACTTGACTTAGCAATGAACAGATAAAATATGAATAAATTGTGTATTTCTTTGTCCCAAGAATGCTCAAGTTTGGAATTAAACTTCTGCTAAGAATATTTCTTAAACTATAAAAATATTTGTGTCCTGGTCTAGTTTCTAGTTTATCTAGCTCTTCCCCATCTCCAGTAATAAAGATGCTATTATCTCTTGCATAAATGGCTAACTTGCAATGTTTTCTCTCGATGGCATGAAGCCTTACAGTTTTTCTCTTGATGCCTGTTCAGCACAATTTAATATATTGAATATAACAACAGAAGAACATGTTGTGTGATTTGATTACTTTCTCCTACTTTCCACAGAAATGCAGGCTTATTCATGCCTTGCATATACATGGAGTTGACAAAATCGCTGCCTTGGTGAAAAAAGATAATTATTGATTCATTTTCTTGTTGCTATTTTTAGAACGGCAGTTCCTACTTTATGTTTTTCTATCAATTATTTTCCAATTTAATACACAGTCACAGGATTGACTATTTTTGTCAGTGTGGTAAACACAGTTCCAGCTTTCATTAATAGAGTGATTGTCTCCACTCTGCTTACTCAGAAACAGTGAGACAAATTTCACCTGAGCACTCCCAGCGATACTAATGACACTGCATGGCTGAAATGAGTTTAAGTGCTGCTATTGACAAATCCAGTCACTGCTCTGATAAGTCTTCTGAGATATTACTTTAAGAACAAATTAAGCTCTTGGCTTTACTTCTGTATATTTGAGTTAACTCTACTGGAATCCATTGTTTTTATAGCTAACTTGAGCTCCAGCCACGTCATAAACTGGTGAATCGACATTTGACATCCAATCCTTCTCTCCATTTAAGAGTATTTTAGTGTAATTCAAGAGTAACTGCTGATCTAGATGGTAGTTCAGTGGTTAAAGACCAGTGAACAACTGGAGAAAAACCACAGTTTGTAAATTCCCAGAATGGTTTGGTTTGGAAGGGACTTTAAAAAAAACTCATTTAGTTCCAACACCCTGCCATTGTCAGGGACACCCTCCACCAGACCAGGGTGCCCAAAGCCCCATCAAACCTGGCCTCGAGAACTTACAGGAATGTGACAGCCACAGCTTCTCTGGGAAATCTGTTCCAGGACCTCACCACCCTCACAGGGAAGAATTTTGTCCTTACATATAACATATATCTACCATCTTTTACTTTAAACCCATTACCCCTTGTCCTATCACTCCTTGCTCCTGTAAACAGTCCCACTCCATCTTTCCTGTAGACCCCCTTCAGGTACTGGAAGGCTGCTATAAGGTGTCCCCCGAGACTTCTTCAGGCTGAACAACCTAAACTCTCTCACCCTGTCTTCATAGAAGAGGTGTTCCAGGACTCTGATTATCTTTGTGGCCTCCTCTGGACTGGGTCCAACTTCTCCATGTCCTTCTTGTACTGGTGACATCATAGCTGGACCCAGTACTCCAGGTATGGTCTCACGAGAGAGGAGTAGAGGGGCTGAATCACCTCCCTTGACCTGCTGGTTTGACCTTCTTTTGATTCTTCCCAGGGTACAGTTGGCTTTAATATTTTCCCTTCCTCTAAATGTACTAGAAGATGATGTAAAGCAAAGTGAAAAGCTGCAGCAAAACCCTGGCACCGAGAGCAATACCACCACTTATGTTGAAAGTGACAGACAAAGGCCAAATCATTTGTGACATTATTACTTCTAGTAATGGTTATGCAGTCCCAGAGGTCCTTGTGAGAGATCTATACCTTAAGATGCTGTTTGAAGAGCAGATAAAATAGTCCCTTCAGCCAAGCAATTTGTTCCTACACCTGCTCACTATGGTATACATACTCCGTAGTGTAAATATTTGTCACGGTAGCAGACCAAGAGAGATCAAGAGTGAATGTGTTTGGTTTGCAATAGCAATACAGTGTGAAAGGCAAAATCATATCAAACCATCATGTTCAATATGAGAGAGTAGACTGGTGTCCTTACCTAGGGCTGAGCTGCTTTACGTGCATTGTGGCTGAAGAGCCATTTCCAAGATAAAAATGCTAAAGCTTTGCAGATTTTACAGAGTTCCTCTCTGGATGATGGGCAGCCTGGGTGGAAGGCGATGGTTCTTGGGCATAAATTAGATTAATGGGCAGTGAAGGCTGGACTTTATGGCACTGCAGAAACAGGAGCTGACAGCTTGAGAAAATTAAATGAAGGCAAGTTTAAATTAAATAACTGTTTAAAACAGCATCAAAAGAGCTTGCTCACTCATGGATGTCAGTAGATACACGGTCTCTCTCCTGGGTTTTATGAGCTGCTATATAGCTCAGTATGTCAGGACTGGGTATACTGTAAAAAATAGTTACTTAAGGAAATGCTCCTATTGCATCCACTGGATACCTGACCACTGGCAAAACTTGCTTGACCTCAAGAATATTGGTCATTGGGTACAGAAAGGACAGAGAAGTTGTGGAGTCTCTTCTGGAGACATTCAAGACCAATCTGGATATATTCCTGTGTGATTTAGTCTAGGTGATCCTGCTCAGGCAGGGGAGTTGGACTAGGTGATCTTTTGAGGTCCCTTCCAACTCCTGACATTCTGTGATTCTGCGATTCTGTGATTTCTACAGGATTTCCTCAAAGCACATTTTCCAGAGATCTTTGCAAGAGGGGAACCAAAATGATCAGAGCTTTGAGATGGCTTTTGCAACCATTTTGAGACCCATGTCCCAGTCATACAGCTCCATCATCTGCTTGCCATCTGTCCTGCCCCACTCCAGGACCTTGGCATCTGTCAGATGGTCAGTTTACCTTCACCACATGCCACAGTGCAGAGGAGGAACTGAGGCATTGTTGACAGTTCATGGTGACACAGGATGATTCTTAGCACAAAGCTGTGCCCTGTTTGCAAAGTGCAAAACCAGTGACCATTTTTCCTTCTCTGCCTCCTCAGACTCCCAACCATGCTCAATGCAGTCTCTTCCAAACTCCAGGCAGTATTTTAAGTAACCAGAAGCATTCTTGGACTACATGTAGACACACTTTCACTGTCATCAAGAAGACAGTAGCTGTGGCAGCAGAGTCTGTACAAGTTGCCATCTAAGAACATCCTGAAGAGGTTAGCCTTAAATGAACTGAGCTAGATTAAAACTAGCCTGGGTACACTGGCACAACCTGCTACCAACTACCAAAGTAAAGCAACGAGGGCCATCTGAGCTTTCTTCAAGAGATGGTTCATTTTACATTCTTCAGAAAGAATCAGTGCTATGGGCTGCAGACTGATTGCATGGACTAAATCAGTGTGTTTCAACACAACCATAAATTTCTCCCTATGTGATACTCACTGCACAGTGTGTGGGTGGTTGCAGCTGGTGTAGGGCTGGACTTGATCTACCTCAAATAGGGGTTCATGGCCAGATAGAAAGGGTTAGTCACACATGTACAGCCCGAACGCTATAGCTCCTAATTTGTCATGGCTCCTCCTTCAGTCACAGAACTGGAACCATATAGGAGAGAGAATTTGTGAGACAGTCTCTTACCCTAAAAAATTGCCCTACAGCACCTGTGCAGGGTACCCACCTAAAAGCTGTTTCTGATGCTCTGTGTGATTATTGGAGAAGTAGACAGGAGAGTTCATAGGGGATTACAAGTCCAGTTAAATGCCCTCCCCCCCAAGTAAAGAATTGATTTTTGTATGTCAATTCAATGGTTAATATCATCCCTGCTGGAATAAAAGTATTTGTAGCAAAAAACCCCATGCTCTATCTAATCAGCTTCAATGAAAGTGCTTTCAGCAGTGACCCTCATTCCAAACACAATGAAATTGCTCAGAGACCTTGTTATTGTCAAATGAACTCCTGCTTGTTTATTATTATTTTAATGCAAACAATCCAAGTTTCTAGGGATAGTGTGGAAGGCAGCATGAAATGCTTTCATAAATAAAAATGAAATTTGTGAAATGCTTCCATAAATACACAAATAAAAGTGCTAATTAATGTAAAAATGTTATTCTCCTAAAAGGTTTGGAATAAAAGATGATCCTCACAAAAAAGCTCATAAAAATTCATCATTGCAGCTGTGCCCCATCACCTCTCACTGGGCAAGACACTCCTCAAAAGGAGGAAATATTTAATCTCTGGCCCAGCTCATGAAAAGCCATAGCCATATGCACATATGTCTTTGGGATAGCAGTACATTTGTGTAAATTTCTGTGGAACAAGAGGTTTTCCATGAGAGGAATTAATCCTATCTGACTTTGTGTGTACATATCTTAAGTGACCTCGTCTCTGCTCCTTCTCCAGCCAGTAGAAGGAATATGTAAATTTAGGGAACAATTCTTCTGATGTATTCTGGAGGATTACTTTAGGATGAGAACTGAGTGACCTGACCTGAACTGGCCTGACCTGACCTCACCTGACCTGACCTGACCTGACCTGGGTAAAAGGTGTTTAAATTTGATCTCCCCTTATGCCAGTCACTCAACTGTTGTCCTCCACTTGTCTTTATCACGTAGTTCTCTTTAGAAAGTGGAAGATATCTGAGTCCTTTTTTCTTTAAGGATTAAAATTCCTCAGATTACCCTGTATTTGCTGTAGGGTACCACTGAGGGGAAACATGCACAGGGACATTTATTGCAAAGCAACAGATTTACAGCTACCTTTGATCCTGAAGTAACTTGTTTGTGCATTATAATCCCAAATCTTGTGGGTCACACAGAATATGTTTCTGCTTGAGTTCAGATGAGGTCTGGGGAAAGGGTTTAATCATCTCTTTGAATCTGCCAGAAGGGAAATGTGAATATGAATTTCCTGCATATGATTAATTTTCTGGATATGGCTGTCAATGCCCTTTGGTGACTTGGGTAGATAGTAGACGTAGCTGGGAGGCAGGGGGAGATTCATCTGAGAAGCTATGGCTTTGAGCAGTGCAGGCGCACATCTGAAAGAGACATTGAACTCCCCTTACAGGCAAATGAACAGCTAGCTGAGATTGCCAGTGAAGTCTGGATTATGATTTCTTTCACCCCAGTGTAGATGTCTGCCTTTGGTCAGAGAAATCTCACTCGGGTTCCACTGGCTGCATTGATAGTAGTTCCATTGAGTGTAATGAGGGCCGTCTGGCTCAGACACTGACATCTGCATCGGTGACAGTGTCAGATGTGAGGAACTGCAATCCTAGCATCTCAGTTAAGCAGTAGAAGCACAGTGAGACACATCTAGCCAAGATATGGAATTCAAGATGAATAAAATGAATACTATTCACCGCTTACCTCCGACCATGAGGTCTCCTCACATCTCCTCTTCATGTGTCCTCTGTCGTTTTTAGAGCATGGTACTCTACCTGCTGGAACATAAAGCGGGCACAACACAAATTCCAAATTAATCCATTATTCCTGTGGGATGGTTAAAAATAACTTTCATTTAAAGACATGTCCATTCCTGTGTATGAGTGAATTTCATAAACTAACCCAGACAAGTTTAGGTTGGTTGTTACATTATGAACTGTGTCTTATTCTTGTATTTTCTTATAGTTACTGTAGTGTCCCACACCTCTCTCTCTCATGCAACCATATTTCCTAGTAGACATATCAACAAAGACTTTTGACTAGAAAGCTGGAGAAGAGCTAGAAGCAGTCAGATATGTTGAGAGTGCTTTGATGTGGGACAGGGAAACTAAAGTTTTTGAACCAGATCTTTCTTAAGGTAAACACAGACAAGGTGAAGGAAATTGTTGACACTTAAGCATAATTTCCAGAAAACAGTAGTATTGAATTAACAGGTTCCTGAGAATTAACCCTGCAACACACTGAAGAGATGTCCCAATCTGACAGAAAAGCAGCCTTATCATTTTCAAGGACGTGTTCAATTAAACTAGTGGTGTATCTGCAAAAAGGAAACTTTTGTGGCCTCAAGAATGAGGTTCTATGTGTGACTGAAGCAGCTTCAGCAGAAATAATATTTTCTACACCACACCGAGATTGAATACATAGAATAATCATTTTTTTTTATTTTTTTTTTTTCAGAAGGGAGAGAGGCTGGTTTGCTTGACCTTCTGAAAGTCATTGATCCTCTACAATGTTCTTACATTCATAACGACATTTTGCCCTAGGGGCATGAATTTACCACAGGAACTCCTTTGAGCTGTTTCAGGGACAGTCGTAGATGAAGAGTTACATTCTCCAATTTATATAGTTTAAAATACAGCTGACCAGGCAAAAACCCCTTCTGTTCAAAATTGTCCCAGAACTTATATTTAAATATGATCTGTGACTAAGTGGCGTTGTCAGTAGATTATAAAATCTCTTTTTAATTGAAAATGAGAATGTTGGGGCTTGATTAAAGTTTCTGCACAAATCCAGCTAATGAGTGAACAGCTGCAAGTAAGATGCTGGTCTAATAAAACCAGAAGCAGTTCCAAAAGTGATGTTTCTAAACACTTGCTTCCAAAAATAAGTGCTTCTGCCAAGCAACTTAGCAATAATGTCTAGCTTTATGCTATGGAAAATAAGGACGCCCCTGAAAGTTATTTACTGATGGTGTACTGTCCAAAAGTTTTAAAACTGAGTCCTGGACTTGTTATATTTTCTCTGCCCTCACTGCTGAAAATCAGTTTGCTTGCCTGATTTTTTGGTGAGCTGTTGCAGCTTCTTGAAGATAGTTTGTCAAGCTCAAAATCAGAAAGGACTTACTTGTAAATGTGACAGAAATACATGGAGCTATCGATCTACTGTCATTGCAAATGATGAGTCCTCACCTTCAACAGACACAACAGACTTCCCCATCAAATCTGCAATTGTTTCCAGTCCTCCTAGACACACACAGCATGAAAGGACAGCTCCTAAATTCAAACACAAAGGGTTTGAACACAGACTCTATGCAGGTGATGTGGACCCAATCACATTGACATATTTTCAGTGTTACAGATGAAAACACATTTACAGTGCAGTAGGTATGGTTGAAGAGGTTTCTGGTAGACCACATCAGTCAGATTAGAAACGTTCTGTAGGACAGTGCTGATCTAGCTACCATTTTAAGAGGAGATATGTTTTGCCTCAAAACGGGATATTTCACTGGGATTATTTCATGCTGATCCTCATTTGAGCACCAAACCAAAAACCCAAGCATGTTTGCATCTTTTTTTTAGTATTTATATGCATCAAAACATCTGAACATGATCATTCCACTATAGAAATAAATATGAGATGTCCATTTTGTGATATAATCTGAACATCTGCATTTCTGAATACCAGTTTTTAAATGTTGGCATTCTAATTGACAGAAATAATTTATTCAAGCCACTCCAAAATCTAAGACTAAAGTGAAAGACCAGAGCTATGGAAGAGTCACAAAAATGACAGTGAACCTCACTTGGTAGTGAAACACACTCATTTGCTTTGGGAAGTGGCTTTGGGAAGCTTCTTCCACAGCTAAAACCTCAATATGAATGAGCAGTCATGCAGTTGTTTGAATGTAGGTCTGATACACAAGGCTTAAGATTCATGACCTGTGTTGGTTATTTTCTTCTTGAAGCCAGAATTTTAAGAAAGGAAGAGGAATGGGGAATTCATTACTATGTTGTTTGTCTTCTGCAGTAACTCTTAGGCAGACTGAAGCCCCACTTCCCAGGAAGTGGATGGACATCACTTCTTGATAGAAAGCAGAGAATAAATCTCTTGGGTTTCCTTGGCTTCTTGTAGCTTTGCTGTATTAAAGTACCTTTATACTGACCTGCATTTTTTCCCCCATATTATTTCCTCCCTCCACTGTTCTGAGGAGGGATGTGTTAGATAGAATGGCTTGGTGGGCATGTCCAGCCAGGGTTAACCCACCAAAGGTGGATAGGAATTGGCTGGATGTTCACATGCAGAAAATAGTGGTTGAATGCTCACTGTCGGGATGGAGATCAGTGATCACAGAATCACACAGAATTACAGAATGTGACGAGTGGAATCTTTACTGGGACGAGTACTGTTTAATATTTTCCTCAATGACATAGGCAGTAGGATTGGCACCCTCAACAAGTTTGACACCTAGCTGTGTGGTGCAGTCGACAGGCCTAGAAGCATGGGTTCTTAAGAGGAACTTGCACAAATTTGAGAATGGGCCCATGTGAACTTCATGAGGTTCAAAAAGGTCAAGTGTAATGTCCTGCACATGGGTCAGAGCAATATCCAGTATCAGTGCAAGCTGAGGGGTGAAGGGATTTGGAACAGCCTTGCTAAAAAGGACTTGGAGTCCCTGATGGATAAAAACTACATAGGTGGGAATGTGTGCTTGCAGCCCAGAAAGCCAACCAGATCCTGGGCTGCATCAAAAGCAGCACAGCCAGCAAACTGAGAGAATAGATTCTGCCCCTCTGTGTTCTGGTGAGACCCCCCAGCTGGAGTACTACATCCAGCTCTGGAGTCCTTAGTACAAGAAAGGCATGGAGCTGTTGGATCAGGTCAAGATTTATTTACATAAATATGTAAATAGGGCAAATGTCAGGAGGATGGAGTCAGGCTCCTCTCAGTGATGGTCAGTGTTAGGACAAGGGACAATGAGTGCAAGCTGGAGCATAGGAAGTTCTATCTTCATATAAGGAGGAACTTTTTCACTCTGAAGGTGATAGAGCACTGGAACAGTCTGCCCAGAGAGGTTGTGGAGTCTCCTTCTCTGGAGACACTCAAGACCAATCTGGATGTGTTCCTGTGTAGTTTAATCTAGGTGATCCTGCTTAGACAGGTGGGGCTGGACTAGATGATCTTTCAAGGTCATGGACCTTCCAACTCCTAACATTCTCTGAATCTGTGATTCTGTGAAGAGAAGGCCACAGAGATGATCAGAGGGTTCAAGCACCTCTAATATGAAGACAAGGTGAGAGAGTTTATGTTGCTTAGCCTGGAGAAGACTCCAGGGGGTATTGATACCTTTCAGGCCTGGCAGGGGACTTACAAGAAAGATGAGACTTTGTGATAAGACATGGAGCAATCATCTTTAACTAAAAGGGGTAGATTCATATTTTATTATGAGTGTGATGAAACACTGTCACAGGTTGCTCAGAGAGGCTGTAGATGCCCCATCCTTGGAAACATTAAAGGTCAGGCTAGACAGGACTTTGAGCAACCTCACCCAGTTGAAGATGTCCCTGCTTATTTCAGAGAGGGCTGAACTAGATGACTTCTAAAGGCCCCTTCCAACCTAACACATTCAATGATTCCATGAAGTACAAGGAGGCTCTTCCACAGAAAAGGCTGTTATTTTAAAATGGTAAATCTAAACAAATTAATATAGAAGTCATGACAGGTCAAAAGTAAAGGAGGAAGTAAAGAGTTTAAAAAATAATTTCAAGACACCTTGTTAACGAAGCTTCATCTGAGAACAAAATGTTATTTAAAAAAAAGAAATAAATGAAACAGGTGAGGAAATTGGTGGGTTTGCTTAATGACCATGGTGTCAAAGGGGTACAGAGAAGGGATAAGGCTAGGGTAGACAAGATTGATAATTTTGTGGTATTGGTCTTAACTGTGAAAATGCTGGGAGGGTCCTGCACTCAATGTATTCTTCATACTGGATCAGTCAGAGGAGCTACACTTACTTTAGGTAAATATACATGAAGTTTTAGACAAAAAATTAAAAAAAAAAGTTTAAAAAAATCAGGGTTTCCAGTGCAAGTCTTACAATGCAGACTTCTGTCCCCACTAAGATATAAGAATTGCAATGAAAGAAGATCGTGGAGTGCACAGCCTCTTGGGATGTGCATTACTGCAGTGTCCCTGTAATGGGAAACCCTTCCTCACCAGCCTGCTGCTGCTCTACCGTGGTTTCAGCAAGTGTATGGGTAAAGGAGAGCCATTGGATACAAGAGACAGAGGTTTTAAAAAGATCTTTGAGTAGATTCTGCAGTAAAAGGTTATTAAGATTAAAAAGTTGTTACGAATTTGGAAGGAAGGTCATTCTATGAATCTAGAGTTAGTTAAATCTAGAGCTGGGGGTTGGACTTGATCTCTTGAGGTCCCTTCCAACCCCTACAATTCTGTGATTCTGTGAAATGCTAAGAAGAGCAGAGTGCAGCTTACTGGTTTTCAGGCTGGGCACATAAAAGTGAATACTACTATGGATCAGTGTTGATTTTAGTTTTATTCAGTATCTCATGAATGACCCAAAAGGGGGAACATGTGGTAAAATCTCAAAATGTGAGGATGGTATCAAAATCTTTCAGGTGGTCAAAAGCTCCATCAATGGCAAGGAATACACAGGCCTTCACAAAAAGTGGTCAAAAAGGTGATAGATGAGCTTGGGTATAGATAAACAAGGTAATGTATCCAGAAGAAAATGATCTAAACAAAACTTGCATAGTGCTGAACTCTAAAAATCACAGAATCACAGAATCACAGAATCACAGAATCACAGAATCAGAATCACAGACTGGTCTGGGTTGGAACAGACCCAAGCATCAGTGAGTTCCAAACCCCTGCCACAAGCAGGGCCACCAACCTCCAGGTCTGGATCTAGACAGGGTTGCCCTGGGCCCCATGCAACCTGGCCTTGAACACTTCCACAGTTGGGGCATCCACCACAGCAGCCTGTTCAAGCACCTCACCAGTCTTACTGTAAAGAGTGTCCCCCTCATATCCAATATAAACCTTCCTTCCTCTAGCTTCAATCCATTCCCCCTTGTCATAACACTATCTATCCTCATAAAAATCCAATTCCCCTCCTGTCTGTATGTTCCCTCTAAGTACTGAAAGGCTCTAATGTGGTCCCCCTGTAGCCTTCTGTTCTCCAGGCTGAACAGGCCCAGCTCCCTCAGCCTGTCCTCATAGGGAAGGTGCTCGCATCCCCTGATGATTTTCATGGTCTCCTCTGAATTCTCTCCAGCAGCTCCACATCTTTCTTGAATTGAGGGCCCCAGATCTGGATGCAAGACTCCAGATGGGACCTCATGAGGTCAGAGTAGAAATGGACAATCACCTCCCTGCCCCTGCTGGCCACCACTCTTGGGTCCAGATGGGGTCCAGGATACCATTGGTGTTCTGAGCTGCAAGAGCACACTGCTAGCTCACGTTAAGTGCAGGACAGGAACCCACCAGATCCTGCAACACTAGAACTAGAGAACACTTACTGAACCTAGCAGGAGATTGACTTAAAGCACATTGAAGTACAACTTCTAGGACCTGCTGTCATAGGAGGCTTTGGAGGCAAACTATACAGGAATGTTAAAAAATACAAATTCATGGACAGCAGATCCAAAACAAATACTAAACAAATGAGGTGGAAATGAGACCCTAACATGCCAACAGAAAAAAATTAAATGGTGAAGGAAACCACGAAGAGAAACCAGGTTTGTATCTTTTCAGAGTACCTCTTTCTGCCAGTGTCATAGACAAGATCTGGTATTCACCTGTGCATGTATGAATGGCATTTCTTACAGTCATAGTTCTCATAATCCACTGTTTCAAGGATTTAGTAACTACAAGGTGTAGAAAAACAGTTCAAAAGGGGAACATTTGGGTAAGGGAAAAGAGATGTGAAGTTCTCTCTAGTCAGCAAAGGGGAACCTTGAACTCTAAAAACCTATATTAAATATCCTCACTTAATTACACATTGTGTCTAAAATTTATCTACTAATTCCTCACTTGAAGAGTAGAAAATCTGTTTTCTGATGTCTCTTGATGTTCTCTTTCTCTCTTTTATCTGGCTGTTAAGTTATGTAATTACTGACCACTTAAAAAGTTAAACTTCCTGAATAATTCATACAACATGGCAATGTGAGCCAAGGTTAGGGGTGCCTGTGGATATCTCTACATATCAAAAACCAGGCATGGAAATCTGATAAATAAAGGTATGGCATTAGATCTCACAAAACACAAGACGAAGGTAAAGCTCACATCTGGAAAAAGGAAAAATCCTCAAAAAATTGGCATTACACCATGGTAATTGGTAAAAAAGCCCCAAACAAGTGCAATTATTTTCAACTTGCATAATTCTTAATAGGTTGACATAGCTAAATCCTTGACAGAATAATGAATTAAAGCCAAACCCAATCTTTATCTGTCAGTCTGACTGCACATCCTTAACAGACAAGTGATCCCATTGTCATGGTTTTAGAAATACATGAAAAACTGTGCTCAGTAAGTAAAAGCTTCAGGTTTGTTTTTTATTTTGTTTTGGTTTTTTTTTTCCTTTCAAAATTTAAATCTTTGCTAAAATACCATGTGTATCAGCTGTTATGGATCTGGTGCTTTTGCTATCAAAATGCAGGCCACTTGGCAACAGCTCAATATTCTGGACATAGGACTGAGAGATGGAAAACTCATTTGACTTTTTGCTTCCGTATCAAATCACTCTGGTATTAAAAGTCACTCAGAGCCTTGACCTTCCTTCTGTGAGGCACATCATGACAATGGTATAGCATACAGATCTTAAAGATTTTGGATATGTACTGGAAAAATAAAAAATATACCACCAAAAATGACTCAAGAAGAATCAGCAAATAATTGGTTGCGTATTTCGTGTTTAATATTAAGAAATTTTAATACTGATTACATAATTAAAGGGTATGATAATGTACTGGTTCCAGCTAGGGTAGAGTTAATTTTCTTTCTAGCAGCCAGTGGAATGCTGTGTTTTGATATAGGATGAGCGCAGCACTGATAACACCCCAATGTTTTTAGTTGTTGCCAAGCAGTCCTGGACTGCAAGTTGTTCATACTGCCCTGCAGGAGGGGGGCATCCAGAAAGCTGGGGGTGGACATGGCCAGAACAGGTGACCCAAACTGGCAAAAGAGAGTATTCCATGTCAATTTCGTCAAGCTCAGTATAAAGGGTGACTGGTGGGGGAGGAGGGCACAGTTTCAGGATGCATGGTTTTGGGGGTGATCTGGTTCTGGGATGGCTCTGAGCTGTACAGCCCAAGGTGTGTGGTTCAGTGAGAAATTATATCCTGTATCGCCATTTTCATATAGTTTATTATAAAGTCCTATCATCATTATCTCTTTCTACTGTCCCAGTAAACTATCCTTATCCCAACCCATGAAGTCTGTCTTTCTTTGTTGTTTTTTTCTATCCCTTCCCCCTCCCCCATTTTAGAGAGAGCGACTGTGTGGTGTTCAGCTCTCAGCTTAGTCAAAACCACAACAGATTCTTTCATTTTGATTTTATGTTACCACTTGAGAAGTACACCATTAGCAGATAGCGAAGTGCTGAAGGAAAATTTAAGAAAATTGAACTTTCCACAGCACACAGGCAGCCTTTAAATTGTTGTCATGTTTATGAACTGAACAGTCCAATGATCCTACAAAGCAGATGAGTAGATATTTCTACCATATCTATGTGGGCAGAGGGAGACTTCCAAATTTATGCCTATAATGTGTGTGCTTATGACACCCCACACTGAAAACTGGAAACAGGCATATGAGCTATACGAGCTTGGTTAGGACAAGTCCTCTTCTTTAGCGAGGAAATCTCTAGCTGATTTTGTACGGACATGGACTCAGAACTTCTTCACAGAATCACAGGATGATCTGCTTTGTAAGGGACACCAAGGATCATCGAGTTCCAACCACACTGCCACAGGCAGGGCCACCAACCTCTAGGCCTGGATCTAGTCAAGGTTGCCCAGGGCCCCATCCAACCTAGTCTTCAAATAGGTTACTTTTTCCTAGTGATGGAGGTGTCTACAGCTGAGAAGCTCATCTGCTTCTGTCATGGGACTTACAGAATCATAGAATTGTTTTGGTTGGAAGAAACTTTTAAGATCATCCATTCCAAATGTTAATTTAGAAATTCCAAGTCCAACCCTAAACCATGTCCCTAAGCACCACAACTACACATCTTTTAGATACCTCCAGGGATAGTGACTCAGCCACTTTCCTGGGCAGCCTGTTCTAGTAACCCATAACCCCTTGTGGCAAAGAAAATACGCTTAGTATTCAATTTAAACATCTCCTGGTGATACTTGAGGCCATTTCCTCTTATTCTATCACCCACCTGGCTGCAGTCTCCTTTCAGGTGGTTAGATAAGGTCTCCCCTCAGTCTCCTCTTCTCCAGGCTAAACAACCCCAGTTGCCTCAGCCACTCCTCATAAGACCTGTGCTCCAGACCCTTCACCAGCTTCATTGTCCTTCTCTGGACATGCTCCAGCAAGTTAATGTCTTTCTTGTAGTGAAGGGCCCAATACTGAATACAGCACTCAAGGAGTCTCACCAGTGCCAACTACAGGGGAACGGACACTTCCCCAGTCCTACTGTTCACACATCATGTACAAGCTACATGAAAAATGAAATTATCTTATTTATAACTGTTGTAGGCAAGAAGACATCATCTGTGTTATTTTTTTCTTTAAGTCTTCCATGATGCTCAGAAGCCTTGTTCATGGAGGACTGGATAAAAAGACCAGGTCTGACTTCTGTTTTGGTTTATGCTATTTTCCTGATAAAACAGAGATATAACCGTGGTGACCAAACTCTGGTATGACAGCCATCAGTAAAGTATGATAGCTAACAGTGATTTCACCCAAGAGTCCTGTACCAAAATTTGATATTTCAAAGAAAGAGAAATAAAGAAATAAAGAAAGAAAATTCAAACCATAATTTTGGATCCTAGATCTTTCACAGCTTCAGAATCATCTCTTAGAAATGTTGCTTGTGAAGAGGCAGCTCATCAGATCTCACTTAAGATTCTGACTTTTCTTCCCTTACATCTTTTTAAAGGCATTGCTTAGGGCTTCTCTGTGGAAAAGACAATTTCTTTTTTAAGCTAAAAAGTCCTGGGTGAAAGTCAAACTGATGGGTCTCGGGGACACATCATTAGAAAGCTTATTACAGAGTTTAACGCTGATGTTAGCCTAAAATTGCTTTCTTTCTTGTCACTAGAGAGCAAAAGATTAATCCCATGACAGACTTAGGGATGAAGAAAATGTTAACTATGCCAGCATTCCTACAAGGTTGACAGATAAACTTTAGTCAGGTCTATCAAAAATAGTCTGAGGCAAGGGTTGTTCACAGGCTACTGTAAGATATCTGCAAAGATAAATGGAAAACCAAACCAGAATTATTGAGGGTTCTGTCTCATTTTCATGCTCTGATAAAGCATGAACCTCCAGCTACAAATCTTCATTGATTTTAATTAGATTTTACAGCTAAGCTATTGCATCAGCACCGCATACCTGAGTAGTGCATTGTATTGTGGTTGGAGCTCAGATTTATTAGCAACTGTGTGCACAGTGTTAGCCTGGGGCAACAAAGCCAGGCTGTAATGGGAAAGGCTCTCTTGCTTCATGACTTTAAGGCGTTCACAGGAAAACCCTGGGCTTCCCTCAGCTTCATGTCCTTACAGTGAACCCTGTGCCTCAGCCTTGGTCTTTCAGTCCTTTCAGAAACAAACTAAGCAAAAAAGCAGATCTCTTCTGACAGAATTCAGAATTCCAGTGATGGTGTGAACACATACAGCTTTAATAGACTCTGGGTTTGTCTGGGTATAGTGCATCCCTTCAGAGTATGCTCCTCAACAATATTTAGCTTTGTTTAGAAAGTTCAATGTGAATGTAAGGAAAAACCCTTTCACTGTGAGGGTGGCAGAGCACTGGAACAGGCTGCCCAAAGAGGTTGTGGAGTCTCCCTTCTCTGGAGACATTCAAGACCAATCTGGATGCATTCCTGTATGGTTTAATCTAGGTGATCCTTCTCAGGCAGGGGGGTTGGACAAGATAATCTTTTGAGATTCCTTCCAACTCCTAACATTCTGAGATAAGACTGAAAGACAGACTTCTGAATGACCCTATAAGTGCCTATCTAGATTAAATTATACTAACTAACCTGATCAGATTTACTCATGCCAACTATAGTTACTTTTCTATACCTCTTGAGATGCTTCTTTGAGAAATATGTGATGATGAAATTTTCAGGGCAGGTATATGAATATTGAGAAAAAGATGCCATATTTTCCTCTACAGTTTATGCTTGCTTTGGTAAAATTGTTCTGTAGTTATTATTTAAATATGCTGAACAACCATTTTGCCCCAGCAAAGTGAATACATGTCCATCAGTGGAAATAGAATGTATTGGTAACATTTACTTAAAAAAAAAAAAAAAACCAAAAACCTGTTGCTTGCACTGCCAAGTGTCCTTGGCACATAGCCTTTGCACAGCATCTTCTCTAATCATTCGGTGAACTAGATTCTGCACTAGCAAAGACTCTGGAGTAAAGGCTGGGCAGCCCCATGATTTAAGTTCTTGTGCAAGAAAATAGAGTGCTTTTCAAATCCCCCCAAAATATTATCCATATTGACTGAAATAACACTGTATTAGCTAGAATAATTGCTATTCTCCATTTCATGTCATTTCATAACAGATCTTGGGATCAATTGGTAGATACCAGTGTTTCCAAATGCAGTACACTCAACATTTAGGAAGCAATTCATATCATTCTCAAATAAACATCCCATATTTAACAGAAGAATTTCACCCCAGGATCATTGTAAGTGGAGCCTGGATAACTCAGATAACAGTGTGCAAAGCAGATGCCTAAACTTAGGTGAATGGAATCTAATCCCTACTTTCATGTAACACCTTCTTCCATTGACCAGCAATGATCTCCTAGGAAGGATTTGTGCTGAGAAAGTGTTAGGACCTACAAATCAAGTTTCTTTTTCTGTATCTTATCTTCAGGATACAACTGTTTTTCCCTCACCATGATCTTTGGTTTCAACATCACAAATGAGCAAGGCTGAAATGTAGATTAAATACTTGCACCTTGTTACCTCATAAATAGATACCCATGAGCAAAGTGAGAGATGTTGAAGTATACACTGAAGAAGAATAAGAGAGGAACAAAACCTTAGGGATATTAAGGGGTAAGGACAAGAAGACGGACTTCTTTTGATGGAATTATATTCACAAAATATTTTTTTTTCTGTTACTCAGTACACTTGATACCAGTATTATCAAGATTTCTGGAGGTCAATGTGACCATATGTGTTTTTAAATCTCATACCATGAAATAATTGACAATTATATCTCAGTACATAACTCCCTACATAACAGTTCTACTCAATAATAGAAAATGCTTGCCTTTATAATAAAAAAGTTTAGTGAATTAGCAAATCTTGTCCCAACTGACCTTTGATTCATCTTTTTAAAGTACTAACATTAATTTTAAAGAACAAAATCTTTATTCTTCAGCCAGGCATTCATAATAATGGTCAACCAAAGGACTTTTACTTAATTTGGACCAGAATCTGGAGGAAACTCTAGCTCTTTTCTTGCACTTGACTGACAGTAAGCTTGACTCATAAACATTGCTGTCAGACATTTGTCCACCTTCACTTTGTACTACACATGACCATGTTATTATTTTTAATATGCTTGAGCTTCTTGCATTCCCTGATTGATCATATTCTTCTCATCTATAAAGACTGAGACTGGTGTTTTTTATGTCTTTATTGATCACCTGGATGAGGGAATAGAGCGCACAGTCAGCAAGTTTGCTGATGACACAAAGCTGGGAGGGGTGGCTGACACACCAGAGGTTGTGCAGTCATTCAACAGGATTTAGGCAGGCTAGAGAGCTGGGCAGGGAGAAATTTAATGAAATTTAATAAGGACAAGTGTAGGGCCTTGCATCTGGGGAAGAACAACCCCAGGTACCAGTATAGGTTGTGGACTGGCCTGTTGGAGAGCAGTGCAGCTGAGAGGGACCTGGGCGTCCTGGTAGATAGCAGAACGGCCATGAGCCAGCAGTGTGCCCTTGTGGCCAAGAAGGTTAATGGCATCCTGGGGTGTACTAGAAGTAGGGTGGCTAGTAGGTGAAGAGAGGTCCTCCTCCCCCTCTACTCGGCCCTGGTGAGACCTCACCTGGAGTATTGTATCCAGTTCTGGGCCCCTCAGTTTCAGAAGGACATAAAACTCCTTGAGAAAGCCCAGCGCAGGACAGCTAAGATGATTAAGAGAGTGGAACATCTTCCTTATGAGGACATGCTGAGGGAGCTGGGTCTCTTGAGCTTGGAGAAGAGGAAACTGAGGGGTGACCTCATTAACACTTATAAATATGTATAGGGTGAGTATTAGGAGGATGGATCCAGTCTCTTCTCAGTGATGGCCAGTGATAGGACAAGGGAGAACAAGGGGAAACGGTTCCAAACTGGAACATAGGAAGTTCCATCTTAATATAAGGAGGAACTTTTTCACTGTGAGGGTGACGGGTTACTGGAACAGGCTGCCCAGAGAGGTTGTGGAGTCTCCTTCTTTGGAGACATTCAAGACCAATCTGGACATGCTCCTATGTGATCTATTCTAGATGATCCTGCTCGGGCAGGGGGGATGGACTTAGTGATCTTATGAGGTCTCTTCCAGCTTCTAATATTCTGTGATTCTGTGATTCATGATACTGAGTGCTCCCAGTACCTTTGTTTTCTACAGTGGATTTTCTCTGATCATGCCTCTTTTTCACTATGTTTATTTTCCCAGTGACTCACACTTCAGACTACACATAAAATACCTTCCCGTACTGCATATAAGACCCGTCAAAAACTATTGTTTGTGTCTGTACTTGAACATGCAGCATAGCTTTTGATGGCCTTTAATTTTAAAGGTCTCTGTGATGTTTTGTGACAACTGAAATATAAACATATGTTTAATGTTGATTTCTTTGTTGGTTAAGCCTTGCTTCCATATTCTGATAGAGTTTTCAGTGGGTCTTGAGCCAGCAGTGTGCCTCTGAGGAGGAAATAATAGACTAAATTAGAGTTCATTCCCAGATAAATTAACTGCATTTTATGTTGAGCAGCAAACCTACATCAGTTATTAATTAATATTGTCTAAATTCAAACATATTTTGGAAAGGTCTGAATGACTTCCAATTTCTTTGTATAATTAAAGCTCCCTCCATTTCATGCAATACCTATTTCCGTTTCCATCAGACACTCAATATACTGTGATTCAAGTAGATTTAACTCATGTGTCTCAAACATGTCCTTCAAAACATTCTGTGGTTCTGTGATTCTGTGATTTAACTACAAGGGAAATAATGGGAGAAAACTTCATTACAGTTTGCATCTCTTCATCATTCCATCACAAATGGTTCTTTACATGATCAGCCGTGTGGGGTCCTGAATTATACCAGAAGGCCAAGAAACAGATCTGAAAAATAATTGTATGTCAACAGATGGTTTCTCATGCGTAATTATCAATATATGTAATGCACAGTTCTATGCAAGGCCTGGTTATCTGGCTCGACCTGGATGTTTAAATGTATCATGCATTTCTCTGGTGCCTGTAACTGCTATGACTCAAAGGGCAGAGAACAATAAAAATGTCTATTTAAGAGCATAGCCACTCCAGACACTAATGGGCCTATGAGAGCCTTTGGCAGACACATTTATCCAGCACTGAGAGCACCAAAAAGGAGCATGGATGACAAGAATGGATTTAGCTGCCAGCTACATTTTACAAGGCCATTCATTCCTGCAAACACCTAAGACTTGTAACATGGTTTCCAGCTGTGCAAAGTAATTAATTATAATAAAGCACAAATAATAATCTGTCACTTCTCGCTCACAGTAATTTTCACTTTCTAAAACCCATGTGTACCCAGTTTGTGTGGTTGCTGCAAATTATGTTTAATATCCAACAGCGAGATTCAGAGGAACAAACAAACAAACAAACAAACAAGCAGTTTAATGCTGATGTGTCAGGCAGAGTAAGAATTTCAGAACAGTCCACACCCAGCCTGCTAGTACAAATATTAAGGTGCTTCTGCTTTGCAAGCAGGGACAAGGCAAGGAATCCCAGACAGTTAGTGAGTTTCCTACGGTATTGAAGGGAGCAATAACAAATATTTTTAGACATGAGGTTCTCCAAAGAAAACTTCTCTGAGCCTAGGGCATGGATTGAGTAGTTTTAGGGGTTCCCTTGAGTACTTGGTGCTAGTGCAATACAAAACTTTACTGCAAGGGAAGGAAAAGTCCCTGTGTGGGGGCAGAAAGTCGTCAGGAACATGAAGGTGCCAACCACAGCCACTGGTTCTTAGTAATTATCCAGATTCTCTGTCATGGTATCAGGATCAAGAAATCCACAACTTATTGCAGTGCTGGAAAGAGGAAAAATGAACAAAAAAATCTCAACCCCCTCTAAATCTGCAGGAGGCGTTTGAGGAAGTGAAGTGAGTGTGACACAAAAGACAACTTAAAGCTGAGAAAAGACAACTAAAGGCAAGATTTATGACTTCACCGAGAGAGGTCACACAGTTACAAGCCTCAGGCATTATGGTTCTGAGTGAAGAATATGGATCTGTCTGAGGAATATCATGAAAGTACAGTAAAGCAAAGAAAAAAAAAAAGCACCAAATTGATTATCAAACATTATAGTCCGGATCTGTGCTCACTTCACCACGGCTGAGCGACTCAGCATCTCACAGCAGGGTTATTGCCATGTTACCTCCACAAGAGAGCTGCCACAAATCTGATTTCTGAAATGTATTTTTGCTCTGTTTTGTTTTAACAAACAGAAGAAGATATGTTTCACTGAGCCAGGATGCAGACTTTCCCTTTCTGATTAGGTCCCTACTGCTTTAGCTCTTCCTTTCACACTGATAGCTTATCCAACAGTTTCTGGGATCCCTGTTGTGAATCTACAAGACCTTCTCTTTGGGCTCTTCCCTGTGTAATTTTTTGATATTATAAGTTTAGAAAAACTGAACTCAAATGTCTCTTCCCTCAGTCAGTGGTGCATTTCCCTTGAACATACACAGGCTGTTGCAGAAAGTGCACTTTCTATGGGTACACCAAGCTTTGGAGAACAACTGAATTAAAAAAAAATTGATCTGTAAAGAAAATGTAAAAGTGATCATTCTGAATGGTGCAGTGACCAAGAAAGACAACAAAGTTGCGTGTGTGGAATAGTCTATAGAAAAAAACAACAGTATAATACTTAACCAAACTTTTGTGAAAGTTGGATTTTAAACTCAGGACTGTCCTTCATATGTCTTCATCTGTGTGAAGGTCACAGTGGAGCAAGGTCCAGGCAGGACCTGCAGCCTGTGGAGAGAGAGATCCACACTGGAGCAAGTTTGCTGGGTGGACTTATGACCCTGTGTAGGACCATGCTGTAGCAGTCTGGGACTGAAGGACTGCACCCCATGGAAGCCATGCTGGGGAAGTTGGTGAAGAGAGGAAGCCTCAAGGGAAAGGACTCATGTTGGAGAAGTTCATTGAGGACTGTCTCTTGTCAGTGGGACCCGACGCTGGTGCAGGGGAAGAGCATGAGGAGACCTCCCACTGAGGAGGAAGGTGTGGCAGAGACAAATCATGATGAACTGACCAAAACCCCTATTCCCCATCTCCTCCTGTACCACCTGAAGGAGGAGAAGGGAGAGAAATCATTAATAAAGTTGAGTCTGTGAAGAAGCAAGGGGTAGGGAGAGGTGTTTTAAGACTTGGGTTGTTTTGGTTTGTTTTTTTTTTCTGTTTCTCATTATCCTACTCTATTTTTATTTGGCAATAAATTAGATACATTTTATTCTTTCTGGAGTCTATTTTCTTGTGACATTAATTGCTGAATGATCTCTCCCTGTCCTTATCTTGACCCGTAAGCCTCCCATTATATATTTTCTCTTCTGTCCAGCTGAGGAAGGGTGTGATATAGCAATTTTAGTGAGAGTCTGGCCTCCAGCCAAGGTCAACCCATTCCAGTTCCCTTTGAAGCTTGACATGGTGCCCTTCTCTGTGTTAATGTGCTAAATAAGCCAGTGCGATGACTGCTTTGTTTCTATGCTTGCTAGAAATTTCAGCTTCCTATGCACATTCCAGTGTACACTAGTAGCAGCTTTAGTGCCCATGAAGGATTTCTGCATTACTGAAGCCTGTACTAGTGAAAGGTGGCTGGCTCAAGGGGGCTGTGGATGTATGATCACTGAAGGAGCCCTCTGCTTTGCTTTGTGAATATTCCCATTATTTTCTGAGCCTTCAGTGTTGGTAGCCATCAAAGACTCAGTATAAAACAAATGAAAGATTTATTTTAGCATATTTATAACCTCATTAAAAACATAGCAAAAACCACTCCATTGTCCTGAATCCTTGTCTTCCTTCTCCCATATCATGCCACAGCTCTTCTTCTGCTTTTTTCACCCTAAAGAAGTCAACATGAGACTTCCGTATCAAAGTAGGGTAGCATAAGCTGAATGCCAGTTCATTTTTAGGTACTGCACTTAATCCGTGATGCTAAGTTACTCATTTCCAGGATATAATCACCCTGGTAGACCCTTGTCTGATCACATCATGTCAGAGGGTGATGGGAGACTTCAGAATATCTGGCACTGATCTGAGTTCTAGTGCCTGGGAGGAAGATTTCTGCTCATTCACCAACACTACCTGTGCGACCTGCTGTAGAGAAACTGCTTTGTTGGGGGGCTGGACTCAACGATCTCTGGACGACCCTTCCAACCCCTACAATTCTGTGATTTCAGGTTCTAGTCCACTGTATAAAACCTCAGTAACATTTAATGAGCTGACCTTTTTTTGGCTCTGGTGGTGGACTGCTACAGATACCCAAACTACTACTCAGCTATGTAAAATTATGTAATTCTGCTTTGCAGCTCAAGTCACTCATCTTTGTAAAAAAGTAGCCTTGTTTATTCTGTAAACCCCAATACTGAGCCAGACTGGGGTGATATTTGTTTGTCAGTGCTGACAGAGAAGTGCGTTTCTCTCCATTCCAACAACAATTTAACCTAGCTGGCACCTGAAGCTTTGGTGTGGTTATCTTTAAAAAGCTTTTCATAAAGCACAGCAATATGGAGAGAAAGTATTTTGCTACGCGTTATTATTAGCCTGGATCATACTTTTGTGAATCGTGAAGAAAAATAGAAACACAGCTGGCTAAGCATTGCCCTTTAAATGTCAGGACAGTGTGTGTGCCGTGTGTGGGTATATATATTTACCAAGACTTAAATTTTAATTCTCTGCTGTTTTCTTCACTCTATGGATTTCAGATGAGGTTATTTATAATATGCCCAAATCATGGTTACTTATCAAGAATTATTCCAGAAAAACTAGCTGGCCGCTCAACTGTTTTGGGTTCTCTGAAGTATTTTTCTAGGTTTTGCTGTTTGCCTAACACTCATGCAAAATCAATTAGCTTTTTATACTTCAGTCTCTGAAATATCTGCTTGCAGGTCACCCCTGAGCTTTGTGTGTCAATAAAAACTTCTGCATGCTTGAGTACTTGATCTGAACTTTTTGCCATATTCCCTAACAACTTAAAATATATTGTGGCTTTGCAATTTTAAGTTAGGATGGGTGGCCATGTATCTTAGAGCATCCATAATCTTTGATTTGTGAAAACTTCTATCTATGAAACAGAGGCCCACAATGGTCTTTAGAGAGACGATGCTCACAGTGAGACTTCTGGTGATTCACGCACAACAGGATTTCCAGGTCTGCAATAAGGGTGAAGAACAAATGACAACCTCAATCATGAGATCATGGATTTTAGAGCATCACAGACTCTGCATTCCCCACCATGCTACCATTACTAGCTCCTTAGATTTTCAGACTAGCATCTGGCCTTTTCCATAGTTTTCCATGTAGGAAAAACTCCATTAACTTGTACCAATGAGAATTCTTTTCTTAAACTTTGAATACTTGATAGCACTGTTGGAAAAATATCGCCTTGGTCTATAGTGCCCTGCTGGAATCTCCCACAGATTGAGTGTAAATAGGCAGGTAGGTATTTAATGATGAAATTGTACAATTGCTTTCAAGTATCAGCAAAGTTTCTGCTGTACAGAAAAATCACAGAATGGTTTAGATTAAAAGGGACATCCTGAGGTCATCTAGTCCAATCTGCCAGAAGAAGCAAGCAGCATCAGCTAGCGCAGGTTGCCCAGGAATATGTCCAGATGAGTTTTACATATTGGATTTCTTCAGATGGAGAATCTACAATAAATGAAATATTAAAACTAGAAGAAACAATTAAAGGAGAATCTGATTCCTTCCTCTTCTGTCAGACCTTTTACATTACAACACAAGAAAGAAAGAGAAAAGATTTCCTCTGTGGATTCATTGTAATTAACTAACTTTGTTTTCTGACTTACTGCTGTTTATGGAAGTTATCTGTTTCAGCAGTGGCAGAAGTTGTTTTCTTTGTGAATGTTTAAACTTGTTAAGTGTTTCAGAGTCCTTTGGGATGAAAGGTGCTATATAAATGTAAAATACTCTGTTAGTATTAATTATTTCTTTACACCTGGTAAGGGCTCCTTGGATGTTCTGTTGGTTGCAGTTGCTGTCATGTTATGTGACCTGGCATTGCCTCTTGACACAGCACATGGAGATTTATTTCTGAAGAAATTAGATTAACAGCCATCCTTCAGTTTTCCACTAACACAGTACTTTACATTAGGCATATCTTCTCTTTCCCATCCTTATCTTGTGAAGTATGTGGAATTAACATTCTCAGAGAAATTAATTTGTCTTCTGTGTTTTCCCTCAACTTTTCTAAGTGTCATGCTGAAAAAAAAGTCTGGTTATTAGACTTCCATTGCATTTTTCTTAGGGACCTACACTGATGCACTAGTTCCTTGCAAAGAGAAGGATTAAAAGAAACAATAGACTTTTTTCCTGAGAGGAAGTAAACACACTGAGTTGTTTTCTAGGCTTTGCCATCCCTGGTGCACAATAACGTTGGTTCCCAAGCCTGCATGCATGTACTACAGAGGAAACCTCACCCATACAGTTTTGTATTTTCATCCCTCCTACACACTACTGCTACTCATTTTCTGCAGAAGCACAGAAGAATCTGCCACTTGCTCAGCCTTGCCTATCACCTGCATAAGGCACCTAATGAGATAAATTACCAACATACTTTCTTCTTTTTGCCACAGTTTCCCCTCTACCTTATGTCCATTTTTGGTGTTTCACATGCTCTTTAAAATTATTCAGTATTCTAGTGTTAATCTACCCCACAGTGCCTGCCTGGTGCAGATGTGTCATCTTGGGAAGTCCACAGGGTTCGGGTTAGACACACTGCCTGTCCTTGCTCTGACAATGAAATTGTGTGCCAGCATCTGTAGGAAGTAATGAGGCACTTGGCTTTCTCATCCCAACCCAGGACCAGAGAAGAAAGGTAATAGAAGCACCAAACCTTTTTAAGATACAATCATGAATGAGCTGCAAGGGTAGATTATAGTCCTTTGGGTTGAAAACTATAATTTTTATGATTCCTGGAACTACAGACAAAAGCTACCTCCTGACTTTTCATTCCTGAGTTTTTCACTTCTGCTTATTTTAAAAGCACTACAAAACTCCCTTTTTCTTTGAGATCTTTCTCCTGCAATTTTCAAAGAAATCGGGTAAAGTGAAAAATTGTTTCTCTTCCAAGCACTTAGAGATGTTCAGATTTTGCAGTAATATAAATACCACAATCGACCTAGTCTTATATTTGGTGGGCTAGTGATGTTTACAAAAAAAACCCAATAATACAAGAAGGGATTGAAGGTGAACTGTTACTATTTCACAGTGTATACATGGGAGCTCCATTAGGCTTTTTACTTTTTTCAAGCATTGTTACTCCACTTTGGAGCTGAACTGTGAGGTTTGGGAAGAAATTGGTTGACTACAGATGGTCTCCATATGGGTATGAGACCTACTGACACACAAAACCCAAATCTATATGAGAATGAAATGAATCTTTGGAAGGAAGGATGTTATGTGCTGAGCATGTAGACACCTCTTATAAGGCTTCTAGAATAAAAATGCTTTATCTAGATTAATTTTGATAGGTTGTAATGTGTGAAATTTGTCACAAGTTTTCTGCAGAAGTTTCTCCATCAGAAGATGCTGCTTTGCCAAATTCAGAAAATTCCCTAAAATATTTTGTTTCACAAGATTTGATTTCATAGATAGCTCAGAGGAATCATTCAGAAATTACAAGACTGACTTTTTTTTTAGAAAGGAATAGCATGTTTTTATTAAAATGAGATTTTTTTCATTACAGTAGTATTATTTTGCAAACATATAATTATTTTTCGCCTTATTAGAAAAACTCAGTTTCCAATGTAACAGGAAATATCACTGATATTCAAGTCATATATCCTAGCTGTTTTTCTCCTTAATTTAAGGAGGAGGAACATTTTTATCCATGAGACATGACATTTAATTTGACAATATTAAATGCACCAATCTTATTTAAAAATTAAATGTAAAACTAGTGCTTTTTAACACTGCATTTTGGATCATGCAGCAGTATTATCCATCTGTTGAGGAGCTCTCTAAAATATTTAAGGCAAACTTCCCATCAAATGAAGGGCAGTAATGACAAATTATCTTGGTATCAGAGTGAATATAGTCTTACTTCAAGAGAATTTATGTTCCAAAATGTAATTTTCAGTAGCTGAGCATTGAGCAACTATATGGATGAAATTTCCTGTATCTGCATTTTCCAGACAAAGAAGATGGTTTATTTCCTCTTGTGAAGAACATCCTATGAGTGCTACTCAACCAAGCTGTCACCATTCCTATAGTGAATTTTTTATCACACAGGTATCATTATGGTAGGAGATTCTGTATCCATGATTTACATACATGCTTTATGCTTGCAGTTCTGGATGAAATACAAAACAAAGAAAAAACACAAAAATGAGGCCTGAAAATTGGAAAATGGGTACTGGTGGGTGAGGATAGCTTGTACCAAGTCCTATATAAGCTGTCCTTTAAGAGATTTTAAGTGTCAGAATTACCCTGAGAGTCTTGCTCATATATCAAATGCACTCCAGCAGAGGTGGTCTAAATGGACTGATGGAAAGAATAGATAGAGATGTGTGACCAGAATAAGGTGACTGTAGAGTGCTTAAAGCAGGATTCTCTCCTTATAGATGATGGGAAAAGGAAAATGCTGAGTGTCCTCCAGGAAGGGTCTTCCTTGCGAGGCAGGAACTGTGGCACCACCAGAGCCACAGCTTGGAACAAGCAACTCTGTAGGCTCTTTGAAGGAGTCTTTGGAAGTCCTGGAAATCTTCAAGCAAAGAATTAGTAAGGATAGAGGTTGGGTGCTGTGTTCCTTGTTCTTCCTGCAAATGCTGCTCAGGGCAGCACCCTGTATCTGACACACATTCCAAAAATAAGTATGAGTGTCTATGCTTCCTTTATGCTCTGAGAAATAGCATGAAAATCATGGTGGAGAAAGTATTATATGATTAAAGGAGTACTTAATGCTGGGCATTTATACCTATGATGGGTGTTTTTCTTGTCACTCTCTTCATGTTGGCATAGGCTCTAAAACCTTGAACAGAGACATGATTAATTCAGAGTTAGAGCTGTTTGCAAATTCTAGGGGGAATCCATTTGTTTTCTGTTAAACTTCTCTAAAAAGGAGCAGGGTGCTCTGTTGTGCCAGATCAGCCTGTCACAATCCAATCTGAACTTGTGTTTGAGAAGAGTCCTCCAACACTGGATGTAAACAGCATCTGCCACTTTGCTATGATCACTACACAAAAATTGAGGCCAGTTATGCTGTAGCTGCTTGAGGCCACAGCTCTCCTGACTGCCAGCCAATGAACTAGTTAAGGCTTATTAATGTGTTTATACAGGTTGCTAAATGTCCTTCTGATTTGCCCTCTGTGCAAATTAGTGAAAGACCTGTGAAGTCTGATCTCATTGAGGATAGGTTGTAACAAAGCCACAATTCACCTACTCACACAGAAAGCTTGAAAAATGTGGTGATCTGAATTTGTTTTTATTAAGTTTTATGTGTACTAAATAACCTGGGGTTTTGTGGGTGAATAGCACTCTGTCATTCTCCATCAGCTTCATGCTTTATTAAAACCTTTGAGATAAAGCAGAGCTGCATAGATTTTATATCTTGATTATAAAACCCTTCTCAGACTGAAATTTCATCCCTTGTTCCTCATCCTAAACCATCTTCTTATTCTGCTTTTAAAATTTCATACTCCCTTTCACAGTGGAGAATAACAGTGTTGAAAATTTGTGAGGAGATTCTCTTTCAAATGAAAGGGACACATAGTCATCTATCTGGAATTGCTACTGAACAGATAATTACACATTCTTCTTAGAGGGGCTTGGCTGCAGAAACATTTAAAGGGAATTAGCATTTTAAACACAATTTTGTACCTTTTATACTACTTCCTGTGAAGGAACTTCAGTTAGATGCTATAATGGGGGATAGCTATGCAAATTGACTTCAAATCTAAATGATTAATACCAATATTTATTAAAAATGCACTGTTGTTGCTGTCAGTGTAACGAGACTTCCAGTTCCTATTGCATCTCAAAGCTGAACTCACCCTTAGTACCTTAGTAACTTTCAATACAGTAAGAAACACAAAACCCCACAAATTTCTTAATGGCAAAACTTGATAGCAAGGCTGGATACATCCATCAGTTCAGGGGAGGGTCCTGGTGCACTAAAGTGCTACAAAAAATACTTAAAAGTGGAAAATTCAACATTTTGTAATTTTTTGGTTGTGTTTCTCTACTTATGGCTTGTCGATGACAACGTCTATCGTGGGTTGTTTCTGTACAACACTAACCTGTTCTGAAATCTGTTCCAGCTTCCATCTGCAGCATCTAGGACCTTTTCATAAGTGATCAAGAAAGCCCTGCAATGTCTTCAGCATTTTCTCTTGCATAGATGGACTGGACTATTCAGTCTACATGATAATACCTCAAAGTGTCACTTTCTCTGTGTCTTGGTGAGATGATAATTTCACTGTCTTCCTGTTGTATTAAGATCTCAGGCAAGAGGACCGTTAATTTTTTGAAGTTGAATGCTGCCTTACATTTTTTTATCATTAGAAATTACTCTTAGGATCCTCTTAGTCTCTCTACTGTCAGCTTCAATGAGATCAACATTGTTCTGGTTATGAAACCCCAAATTAGAAATTTCAGTGCTCTCTGAGTCTCAAGACTCTAGTAGAGAAACACGCTAGTAGCATGACTGAAAAGCGGAACTTATAGTTTAATAACTCTTTCAATTATTTCACTTGCTTCCATGGATGTGATAATGCTGAAAAAAAGTATACCATAACCATTGATTTTTACTGTTTGTTTTCTGTCATTTTCACAAAGTAGAAAGTTTTCATTCACTGGACATTTATTAGTGAATGCTTGAAACTTTCTGCCTCTGGCTGGCTGTTAGCCTTTTGTCTAAAAAATCATTTTGCCACTTTTTCTATGAAGTCACATCTTAGAATTAATCTGAAACAAATTTGAGATGCTCACTCCCATTTAGAGCTCTATAATTCACAAATTGCAGGATTTGGGGCATCACACAGAGTTCATGTGAAAGGTGAAGAAGAGCACAGGCAGTGAGGAAGGACAGTGAATTTACTGGCTGCTGCAGCCAGTCTTAATGGGGTACAGAAACAAAGCTGATGAAGTCTCTTGGCATTTGATCACTCTTTCTCTGGAACTGAGCTATCAAGTTTTTGGTGCATGAAAACCTGGAATATTTCCCTATTACGCTTTCAATTGTGTATGTTCATGATGATATAAAATGACATAGGGGTCAATGCATGGTTGTAATCATGTACTTGGAATATCACATTGCTGATACTAGATGACTGACGAGGGACAGAAAGTCTGATGTATGCTTCATTTATTATGCGAAATCACTTTTGGTAATTATTTTTATAGCCTCATTGGACCTCCCGAGTCAGTTGCAAAATATAGACTAGGAGAGGATGAAAATGGTTTCTTATATGTTCCTGTATTCAGATTTATTTTTAATGTTGTAAATTTGCAAGTGTCTAGAGCTTTTTATTGTTAGCAGTGGACACAGTTGATCTGGGACAGCCTCAGGCAATGGTAGACCCAGTTTTCTTCCAAAATTGCTCATAATTTAAACAGATTACAGAAAGGAAGCACTGTTACTCTATGCATAAGAGGAGCTGAGGCACATTGCAACTGCACAATTTACAAACATATCTGTGTGGTAGGGATAGGAATGTTCAAAGTCCCAGTCACAAGAATTTCATTAGTACGTTAATTACGCAGATGTGTAAAATACACATGAAAATCCCTTCATGTGTTCTTCAGTTGACTTTTGACTTTCTGAATGTCAAGAATTTTAATTTCAAAAGCTACCGAAATACAACTGCTTTTTAAGCAAGAAAACTCGAGCCTCAGAAACTCACTGATTTTGAGTTTCAGCCCTGATTTCCTACAACTCCTACTTGCTTCCTTTCTTCTTCCAGATCCTTACTTACACTTTGTATTTGCCTCACAGCATTTCTGGGGATGGGAGGAGGGGAAAATATCATACAAGTTACTCATGCTAATATACTTTCTGCCATATGTTTAAGAAAAATCTCCTATGCAATTTTCTCTGTGGAGCACTCCTCTTAAATATTTTGCAGTGGATTTTTGAAATACATATATGGTGCTAAAGTCTGTCTAATCCTGCCAGAAAGTCTGGGGAAATAGTTTCTTCCTGCAGGAATGCATTTACAATCTTTGAAGTTATAGCCTATCCAGTGACACATCTCAATGCTGAGACAGATATGCAGATATCTTTATTGTACATGCATGCTAGTGTGCGATGCAAAGGAGGATGACAGAGATTCAGTTTATGAGAGTGTTAAACCTTCTTCCTTGATCTTCCCTCTGGTAAATATGATGTCAGAATTTCTAAGCAGGTTGCTTTGGTTCCAGACTAAATCTCTTTTCAAGTACAGTATAGTCCAAGTGCTTGTCGGGTCACAGCGTTTGTGGAGCATAATGGTACTGATGCTGGATTAATTTGGAAGCTTCTCCCAAACTGGCAGTCTTTGTAAAAATCCTTTATAGACATAATGCTAATCAGTCTATTCCTAGCAGATGCAGAATAAATCCTGTGCATCTCTCAGTTTTACCTGTACCTGTGAGTGAAACACAACATTAATATTTGTGTGTCTTCATACAAAACAAATTCCAGCTGCTTTCACAGTGAGTGTTAAATAGAAAAAATCCAGTCCATTGTGAGAATAATAAAAAAGTGTGAATAGAAGCTTGAGTTTCATCATCATCACTCCTTCAATAACACTAAGGATATTTTGTGTATCTGACAGTTTCTATGCAACTCTTCACTGTTGCTGTTATTATTATCATCATCATCACCATCATCATCTCTAGCTCATTCCCTGTTTTATGTGTGTCTAATTACATTCTTCCATTCAATGTCCTAAATATGGGGTTTATGGGTTTTTGAACACAGGTATAACTAGTTAATTTGTTTGGCTGTTCCCAATCCTATTCAACTTCTGTAATTTTGCAGCAGAACCCTTTTTTTTTCCCAGTACATACTGAGCCTTGGCCAGTAACTATTGTCTGAGTTTAGAGGAGGTATGAAGCTAACATTTGAAGGAGTGTCCTGTAGTCTTTTTTCCTGTTATCCAAGTCCTTCCTCTCCAAACCCCAGTCTCTAATGATAAGCTATGCCCTATTACACGTCATTTCATGCAGCTGTTTGCATTTTTCTCTCTCTAAAATGTGATTCCCAGAGGTGCTGTGACCGGAGCTGATTGGCCTGGACAGCCTTGTCGGCAAGCTGGTTTGGAAGTTTGGCCTTGGAAGCCCAACTGGGATTTGCTTTGTTGGACCCTTAAGAAGCTTTTTAGCCACTTCTTAAAGAAGCACCATTGCAAACCTACCCCAGTGACTGATGGTTTAAGTTGTACTCCTAACCTTAACCGTGCCTGTAAAACTGGTTTCACCCTTCTGGTCCATATACAGATCTGTAGCAGTGTTTAATTCTGCTGGTATGGAGTTCATAGTAGCACTGAAACTTAGACAGTTCAGGTATAAATCTCCCTTTTCTGTTCCTACTGCTCCTAACAATATTTTGGTCTGAGCCCTAACAGTACTCCACTGAAATACCTGAGTTATCTCTGAGTTATCTCTAAGTAGGACATGCCTCTAATTATATATCTCACCTCAGCCTTAATCTAACACTCCATATTCCAATAATTTGGGGTTGGCCCTTTATGGAAGGGCAGAGAGTGGAAACCAACTTCCTCCATTTTCCTATCCACCTGGACCAGAAGAGCTGTCATGCTTTTACAGATCCCCTTATAAAGGACTAAGAGCTCACACAAGAGTGTAGGCAGAATACTCGCTCCCTCCCACACTTATTAAGATTAAATTGCAAGTAAATTATGCCTGTTCATACACTTCTACAGATGTCTTTAAAAATGACTTTGCAGCTCTTTATTCTTGAACTGAGGTTCATAAGACTCTCATGGGCTTAAGAGGGTTCTGGAACAAGCTGAAATTGCACTAAATTCTTTAACTTTTATTATTATTATCATTATGAGTCCTGTAAATAACATGATGATATTCATTGATCCTGATGTTTCAAGGGCATCTGTTAAATTCTCTCTGATAACGGATACTGTCTCATTCAGAGAGATTACATGAAGTAAGGGATTCAAGGTACATTAAGACAACATTAAGACACCTACATTTGAATATCCAAGAAGTGTAATTTACTTAATGTGTGAATCCTGTCTGAGCTCTTGCTATGGTCAGTGAAGATGCAGGGCATCTTGTTGGTGGAGTCCCACAGATATTTAGTTGACCTGCAAACTTGTGACTCATTAGAGTGAACTAAATTACTCCAGAGACACCAATGACTGGAACATCTGTCATTTTGATTCACTTTCCTAAAGATATAAATTGTCCATCATTTAAGATAGGGTATGATATTTCACCTGGACAGAGGTCATAGGTCTTACACAGACCCCATGTCATATCTTCCCATCTCACCTACAGGTTTTGGTTACTCCTGAATATTAGAAATGGAATCAGATACCCATTTTTAAAGAGTTGACTTTCAGTTTACATCATCATCAGTTGGAAAGGGAGCTTGAACACTTAAACCATTTGTTGGAAGCTGCATATGTGTATACATTTAAGTATTCTAATCTGGAACACAGCTCCATGAAAAGGGGAGAGTTGGTGGCATGGAGAGAAGTATGGAGTGCTGTTCAGGAGGCTGTAGGTTACATGGTCTCCTGCTGCCCTATTCTACAGGTCCAGTTTAAATTCTCCCAAAAATATGTAGGTATTTCAGGTACCTTAACACCTCAGGAACACCTCCAGCAATGGTGTATTAGGCAACTAAAGCATAACATATCATCAGACATTTTTTGATTATGATTTTCAAGATAAAGCTCTTAAGATTGTGCTGCAAAAAAACAAATGTTTCTCTATGCTAAGAGAATTACTGTGCTCATTCAGACTAAGAGTATGTTTGAGTCATTTAAAGGTATAAAAATCATTGCATGATTGGAGTAATTATCCCCTAAAATTCATTGCACTATAGAAAATCTGGAATTATGTAAATTTTAGAGGAATCCAAATGTATTATGTCATGAAAACACACAAGTAGGACATCTGTGCTAATTATCATACTTTTTGATGGTTTTCAGTAGAACTTCCAAAATTTCCCATCAGTTGTCAAAAGGATATATTTTTGGGGTAGATACAAGCATCCTGGAAAAATCATCAACTGATTTTGGTAGCAAGAGACCTCAGGAGGTGATCTGTTCCAACTGGTTCCTCGAAAAAGGGATAACTTAAAAAATCAGTGTGGTGGGCAGGTTCAGAAAACATGGAAAAGGACTCAAAAGTGACTATCAGTTTTTTTCTCGAAACATGAAAATGTTCAGTCCTTACTTTTGTCTGGAGGTAATAAGACAGACATACAGCAGAAACAGGTAGTTAAACAAGTACAGGGTCTGACTTTACAGACTCTTGCCTCTTTGAATCTTTGGGGATATTTGATAACTAATGAGAAGTAGAGTTGGACCTTAGTTAGAGTGCTTTTTCAGGACCAGGCAGCTCAGGAGCTGCTAGGATATTTAAGGTTGCAATTTACAATTATGATCTTACTGATATTTTTTTAATAAAATATATGTGATTACAACTTTTTTAGTATCCCTGAGGTCTGAACTACTAGTAAAAATATGTGAGAGTATTTTTAGCTGTTTTGTTGGGTTTTTTTTCCTAGCCAAAGGGTATTGATGGATTCAGAGAGATGGAATAAAACAATTTATTTAGTGTTCTGATGTTATTCAGCATATGCTTGAGCCTCTTGATATAGAAATAAAAGATTCTCGTAAAAATGAACTCTCCAAAAGATTAAGGCAGTAAAACACACCCGCCCAAATATGCACACTTTTAAGTTATTTTTAGAGATCATTTTTCTTTTTAGCTGCCACCATGCTAGATTGCATGTGTCTGTGGAGAATTACAAGATTGTGTTCTGATTTTCCCATGTAATGTCTGCTTCTATATGCCTCTGGCAGACCAGGTCTTCTACTGTCTGCTTTGCATTCTGGACACAAAGAAGGAAACAGAAATATCTTAACGGAAAAGATTCTTTCATTCTACTGAACTGCGTATCTGTTTTCAATATTTGTTGATAGGGATATCACTGAAGTTAAGCATTTGAAAAGCAGTTGCTTGTGCATTGTCCCTCTTTATCAAAATGTTAATTTTCTCTCCAAAACAAATAATTGCATTATAAACTTTTACACAGTTAATGCATCCAAAAATTAGCTCGAGGTCAAAATTAAGATAGGATTACCATCTCAAGATAATATTTTTCAGCATTCACAGATAAAAAAATACATGAATACTAGCAAACGTGACACCCATCGATAAGAAGGGTCGGAGGGAGGATCCAGGAAACTACAGGCCTGTCAGCCTGACCTCAGTGCCAGGGAAGATCATGGAACAGATCATCCTGAGTGCCATCATGTGGCAGGTGCAGGACAACCAGGGGATTAGGCTCAGCCAGCACGGGTTCATGAAGGGCAGGTCCTGCTTCACTAACCTGGTCTCCCTCGTTTAGTGGATGAGGGGAAGGCTGTGGATGTTGTCTATTTGGACTTCAGCAAGGCCTTTGACACCGTCTCCCACAGCATTCTCCTGCAGAAGCTGGCTGCTCACAGCTTGGACAAGTGCACTCTGCGCTGGGTTAAAAACTGGCTGGATGGCCGAGCCCAGAGAGTGGTGGTGAATGGAGCCAAATCCAGCTGGTGACCGGTCACCAGTGGTGTTCCCCAGGGCTCGGTGTTGGGACCAGTTCTGTTCAACATCTTCATAGATGATCTGGACGAGGGGATTGAATGCACCCTCAGTAAGTTTGCAGATGACACCAAATTGGGTGGGAGTGTCGATCTGCTGGAGGGTAGGAAGGCCCTGCAGAGGGATCTGGACAGGCTGGATTGTTGGGCTGGGGCCAACAATATGACGTTCAACAAGGCCAAATGCCGGGTCCTGCACTTTGGTCGCAACAACCCCAGGCAACGTTACAGGCTTGGGCAGGAGTGGCTGGAGAGCAGCCTGGCGGAAAGGGACCTGGGGGTGTTGGTTGACAGCCGCCTAAACATGAGCCAGCAGTGTGCCCAGGTGGCCAAGAGGGCCAATGGCATCCTGGCTTGTATCAGGAACGGTGTGGCCAGCAGGACCAGGGAGGTGATAATCCCCCTGTATTCTGCACTGGTGAGGCCTCACCTCGAGTACTGTGTTCAGTTTTGGGCCCCTCACTTCAAGAAGGATGTTGAGGTTCTGGAGCGTGTCCAGAGAAGGGCAACGAGGATGGTGAAGGGTCTGGAGAACAGGCCCTACGAGGAGCGGCTGAGGGAGCTGGGGGTGTTTAGTTTGGAGAAGAGGAGACTGAGGGGAGACCTTATTGCTCTCTACAACTACCTGAAAGGATGTTGCAGTGAGGTGGGAGTTGGTCTCTTCTACCCAGTAACAGGTGACAGAACTCGAGGTAATGGCCTCAAGTTGCACCAGGGAAAATTTAGGTTAGATATTAGGAAGAACTTCTTTACTGAACGAGTCATCAAGCACTGGAACAGTCTACCCAGGGAGGTGGTTGAGTCCCCATCTCTTGAGGTGTTTAAAAGACAGGTAGATGCAGTGCTTGAGGACATGGTCTAAGGGTAGACTTGGTGGCGGTAGGTTAATGGTTGGACTGGATGATCTTAGGTGTCATTTCCAGCCTTAAAAAATTCTATGATTCTATGATTCTATGAATATAATGCCTTCCTTACCTAATAGACCACTGAAGTCCATTTTTGGAGTCATATACTATTCTTTCTCAACAGGAGTATTACAGCTTGGTCTCCAATATCTGAAAAATGCTCATCATCACTCCTGTGGTCTAATGTAAGTAAAGCTCCTCTTGATCTGCATTTGACATGACTCAGGGCATGAGAAGAATTGAGGACTGTACAGAATTAGATCAATATCAACTTGTATTATGCAAGCACGGACCTGTGATCTTTCAGATATGTGACATTATTTCTATAAGGTTTTAGCATGATATAGTCTATAACTGCCATGCCAATCATAAAAACATTGAAAACCTACTACAAAGAGTGAATTATGGTCCTGGTAGAGGGTAACCCAAAATTAGGTTCACCTGAGATCTGTTCAGTGTTCAATTAAAGGTCTCTGTCCCATTTTAATGGGACATGATTCGTTATTGCTGGCACCGTGCTGTGTTTTAGCTGGCATTTTCTGTGAAGACAGCAGACACTGGTAATTAAGCTTTCCTCCCTGGGTTTAGGATAAAATGCATCATTGGTAACAGTATAAAACCTGGACTTCTGCTGCTTGACTTGATCTCTGAAGAAAGCAACACTACACTGGACTGAAGTCCCAAAATAAGTTTATATCAAACCATCATTAGATTTTATTTTAAAAGATAATAACAAGTTTTGCAGAAATGCACAACAGTGAGAGATTTTCCTAGCTTTCAGTCTGGTGCTCTTTTTGCTTGTTATTGTTCCTAAAATGTAAAATATTTGAAGTTATCCAGTGTTTGAGCATGTATGTTATGTCCTAAGTCTAATACAACCAAGGCATGTAGTACAGTTACCCCAAAAATGTAGAAATCTGCACTGGACACAAAGATAAGCCACAGCTTGCTTTGGAAACCACCTCTTTCTGTAGCAGTACCTGAAGATCAGTGGTGTTTAAAATGACACTAGACACCTCTGTGTAGACATCTGCACCATACACTTAATGACTTACATTATTATTAGTTATTTTATTTCTTTTCTACACAAAGGGCATTATGCAATGGAGCCTAAAAAGGGATATTTTGAGCTTTAGACCAACCCTCTCTTTTCCACTGCATTATGCAGGATTGTTGAACCCCTTTATAGGTTTTCATGACCTTCAGAATGCCCAAGATAACAGGAGAAGGAGATTATCCAATGAATTTAAAAATATCTTGCTTTCTGCAGAAGCTGGGTTTCAACTCACTGTGAGCTCACCTCACTCTGTGAAGTAGGGTAGCTCACAATGTTGCTCTGATTCAGGATCTCTGAGCTTGAATAATTCTGCAGGTCACATAATAACAACTGCTGTAGAAATCAAACAGAATCAGGCTTTTTCAGAAGTTAGACAAGGTTAGTGAATGTCCATGCCATGCAACAACACATTCATCTTGGCTCCAGCCTGCTCAGCCAAATAACATGGTGCTTTGAAGCATGTTAATACAGCTGTTCTTCACTGTATGCTAATAGCTTTTCCTCCTCCTCTTCTCCTTCCTATTCCCTTGGCACAGAGCAGCAGGAGGGTAAGGAGCAGAGGTGAAAAAACTTAAATGAGCCAAAACTAATGTGCTTCAGAGCTTCCGCTTCCCTTCAGATTTTCTGAAGGGAAGGAGTGTCATGGGAAAGAAATTCAAGTAGTGAAAATAGAGATGAGAGGGTATGATTTTAAGGAGACTGGAATCAGGGATCTGTAAAGGGGATATACACCAGGTTGCAGATGAGCAATGTGGTCTGGAAAGGAAATAAAAAAGGATCAGGGAGTGCTGCATTGTTATGGAAACCATGAACTCCAACACTGACTTCACTGGGTGGAATGGTGTATTTCATTTCAAAGTCTATTCTGATCAAATTTAATGTAACAATACAAGGCAGCTTGTCATGATACTAAAGCACAGGTCTGGAATTAGGGTACTTAGCCTTTTAAGGCAAGATAAATGGCTGTACAGAGATACCAAAGTCACAAAAAGCAGTAAAGGCATTAATAGCTATAAATTCCAGCCAGGGTATCAGTTGCTTCTAAGGTGGGCTAATTAGGTCAGGGCAAACTCCATACAAACCGAGGCATGCTACTTCTGGTTCTAGTGAGACAATTTCTACACAGCATTTATGTCACATAGAGTCTAAATTTACCCATATTATGGGGATATGAATCAGACTGATAGACCTGGAGTCAAGAGCGCCCAAATGTAGGTGTCAATATGTGCTGCCAGTGCTTGAGCTTCTATTACAGGGAGCAGAGAAATAGTGAGATGCAGTGTCTTAAACACAACCATTTCTGTCATTTGTGAGGTCATGGATTATCCTACTAACATAGACCTGCCAGTGCTGTAGAGGACTGGCAGCTGTGGCAGAAGATTTATGAGAGAGCTGTAGCCTTTGGGAGAATGGCTGGAGAGCAGGTGGCATAGTCTGATGGCACTAGATGTCTGTATTTAGACAACCAAATCAAGCATTCCTCCTGTGGACTGACACCACCAACAGAGCTGACCTGTCAGCAGGTATCTGCTTTAGAGATATGTCTTTGGTTTGTCCTGACTGGAATAATTTGTTGGCCACACATTGATTTCTGGTGCCATTTGTGAGGTCCTAAAGATATTAGGACAAAAGATTAAGGTTGTATTTCTGTCCAGGCAGCTTTCTGGCCAGATATATTTCTTACTCATTATCTGTATGCTCAACAATTGTCTACGGGTTATACCTGCAGGGGAAAGATAAGCGTTATATAGGGTCAAAGGAACTGAGTCATGAAAATATCTGACTCTTTTGATAAAGGTAATTCAGCAGAATTAGCAGAAATTCAGCATGTAACCTGATGGAAAAGATAGCTCACTTTTGTTTGATTATATTTATGTGAGTAAAAATTGTAAAGAAATTTGATTTGATCATAAACCATGAAGTTCAAAGAAAATCCCCTTTAATACTCTGAAAAAATAGGGCTATATATTTATTCCCTCTTTCCAATCAGAGCCAAATTTTCAATTATTGTGATTCAAAGCTTTCACATGTGATAAACTGCTTTAGCAGGGCAAAGAGATGTCTGGGATGGCTTTGGTTACTATAAATATTTAGAGATAGAACAACTGTAGATGTTATGCCTTAAGGAAAAAGACTTGTTGGCATTAATTCTATTCATTTATCCTAAACAAGCTCAGTAGTTTACACTCAACATTCCCACCCCTTAGCATCTGCTTTAAAATAGCTCCAAATTATTTTGCTTATCTTCCTCTTTTCCTGTGTATTTTCATAGAATCACAGAATCACAGAATGTGTTAGGTTGGAAGGGACCTTTAAAGGTCATCTAGTCCAACCCTCCTGCAGCAAGAAGGGACACCCCCATATCAGGTTGTTCAGACCCCCATCAAGACTGACCTTGAAAATCTTCAGGGATGGGGCCTCCACCACCTCGTGGGCAACTTGTTCCAGTGATCTATCGCCGTCAAATTGAAGAATTTTTTCCTAATATCCAATCTAACTCTACATTTTTCTAACTTGAAACCATTAACCCTCATCCTTTTTCCACATACCCTTGTGAACAGTTCTTCCCCAGCTTTCTTCTAGGCACCTTTCAGGTCCTGGAAGGCTACTATAAGGTTTCCCCAGAGCCTTCTCCAAGCTGAACAAGCCCTATCCTCTCAGCCTATCCTCACAGGAGAGGTTCTTCAGCCCTTGGATCATTTTTGTGGCCTTCTCTGGATGCACTCCAGCAGGTTCATGTCCTTGTTCTGAGGGCTCCAGAGCTGGACACAGCATTCCAGGTGAGGTCTCACCACAGCAAAAGCGCTGAATCATCTCTCCCAATCTGTTGGCCACACTTCTTTTGATGCATCCCAGAATGGGGTTGGCTTTCTGAAATGCAGATGCGCATTGGTGGCTAATGTTCAGCATTTCTTGGTGGCTCATGTCCAGCACTTCATACTCCTTATGTGATCTCTGCAGCTCCATGATACACAGTCTTGTCCCTATTCTCTATCCCTTTCTTTGTCCACTTTCCCAAAAATCTGGGTTAGGACTTCTCTTCCCTCTTTCTCTCACAGTCATTAGAAAATCCATTGATTTGGCACACTCACAAGTAATAGGAGATATAGATTTGAAAACCTTCAGGATTAAAATACAATTTGAAAAATAATTTTTCCAAGTAAGAGGTTTAGTTTATCATATTAAATCTTTATGACCATCTCCTAGTTTCACTCTTCCTTATTTCTGGCTACAATTTTCAGTGGAAGTGGCTGAAATGACTGGATTTCATACTGAGATCAAGGGGCGAGTAGAAGGTCCCAGGGTATTTTGGTAAGGGGTGCTAAATATTGATGGGGGTATATGAGCAGGGACTAAGACTTTCTGTGCTATTGGGAAGCTGGGCAAGAAGGTACCATTTCTCTGTCTTGGTGAAACATAAGTACAGGAAACATCTTGGTGCCTTAGAGTTTCATTAAGTTTCCCAGAGATAGATACCTAACACCTCCTAAGTTGGCCTCCAAGGGACCATGGTTTTCTGTTTTGTTTACTTGTTGTTTCTGACTGCTTAATTTGAGTGATTTTCAGTTTTTGTTTTTGAATTTATTTGAAAACTCACAGAAGTTTTTGGTCATTCTTAAGTTTTTTTATCAACTTTTGCATATTCTCAAGCAGGTTGAATGCTCAGTGTCAGAAAGTTTCATTAAGCCTCAATAGCTTAAACATCCTATGTAATTCTGAAGCTTTTAAATGCCCGTATATATGTACTATTACAGACCATCTGTAATACTGACTTCTGGTGAGTCTCAATGTCACAATATTACAAAAAAATAATCAGTCTCATTCTCAACTATCTGTGCTAGTGGCTCAATAAATAGGATTTTTAAAATAACTCTCTGTTGTTAATCAAAGCTCTCTACACATGCCCATCTGTCCTGATCTGTGATAATAAAACCCCTGCCACTAACAGTATACTGAGATCTGCAATTACTTGTCTGATAACTAGAAACATTAGCAAACACTACAGGATGCAAAAAGCAAATAAAAGGACAAGCCAGACACCCACATATTATTAATCTATGCAGATGACCTTCTGTTTACAATTAAAAATCCAACATTCAAAGCACTAAAATCACCCAACCTATCAGAGTATGGAACAGCTTCATGTTATAAAACCTACCAGTCCAATCTGATGTCTATTTTCTGACATTACCCAAAAATTTACAAGGCCTTTGGAATTAGAAAGATACAGTTTATATTCTGATCAAACTGGCATATATATGATATAATCAAAGACAAGCTGAAACTGACCATCTCAAGATAGCACTGTGAAAAGCTTTAGTTCTTGACAAGTCTATTTTATTTTATTGTTATTTTTTGCTAAGGAGGAAAGAGAGGGAAAGAGAGCAGTTAAGTGCTGTCAGATGTCAAAGCCGTAACCTACAAAAATTATTCAGCTTATACGGTAAAAATTTTATATAAAACCCTCCTGAAAAATCTACAGAAATAGATGAGTACTGCATCTGAAACTGTCAACCAAGATGCAGCAATATCTAAAGTTATAGGAGACCAGGTTGGTTTGTGAAAGCACTAAACATCCCTGGTTTTGAGGTCTGCAAGATCCAGCTAAAAAGTCCTATTGAAGATGTGGATGCTTTATAAATCACCCTGTGATAGTGGAAAAAGAAGAGTGGAGGGACATGCATAGCTGGATTGTTCCTATGCAAAGACTAGACACAGTAGTGTCCCTCCTGACAAAGGACAGTGCTGTGGGGTACTCTGAATATCAGCTTTGCTACTTCACCAAGACTGTGTAGAAGAGAAGAAATGCCTGCATGGACCAAGCCAGACCTGAGGCCAGAAGTTGAATTGGTGTGAAATGCAGAACAAATGAAATGGATTTCTTACTATGTTTGGATGGATGGATAGGAAAATGGATTTTAGACAGTTAAGACTTTTCCTGAACATCTTATCACATATTCTATGAAGCATATAGACTTTTCAGAGTCAGTTTACTAAATGAAGCAAAACCTTAAGTCTAAACAGATTTAATCTGGACATTTACATATGTATATTTATTTAAGGAGTTTTATTTCTTTTTTTTTTTTTTGTGAAAACACCAAGATTTCATTGGTTTGGTTTTAAGTTTCTGATACAATCACTTATTCAGACGACTTCAGATCCAAGCATTTTGCTTTATACATGTTTGAAATGACTGTGGCACAAGAACTGCAAGTAACAAAGAAATTAATGTCAATAATATGTTGGGGAAAATAACCATATTTATATAGCAGTAAATATTTAAAACGATAGTATGTACTCCCTTGACTTAAAGCATAAAATATAATTTTTCTCAGTACATGGAGGTAATTTGGTTTTCTTCCTTCAAATTATAGAAGCTCCATTGAATTCAATAAAGTGCTCTCAGTTTGTACCAAAGTAACAGAGCAAAATTTGACCCAGGAATTTCAACATCTCTTTTAAATCTAAATTTAAAATAAAGCACATAAACTTCTTAATGATGAATCGTTTTGTTGCTAGGCAGTCTGGCCCTGATGGCCTGGTAAAGTTTGATTTACTTTGCTGGTCCATGACCTCTCCCTCTGACACCTCATTTTTTATGATTATTTATTTATATAACAGAAGCACGTAGAGGCTTCTGAGGTGACCAGGGCTTTGTTGTGCTATTAGGCACTGTCCAAACATATATACAAAACCCCCTCTTTGTTCTGAAGAGTTCATTATTTATGCAATGGACATGGTTTTTAAGGAAGCAGAGCAAAGTGAAGGACTGAGCTTTAATTCCCCAGAATTGCATTTCCCTGTGTGCTGAGTGCTCTGTGTAGAAGGGATGCAGGTGCTTGGTAGCCATCCAATGCACAGCTACCTGCATCACACAGACACAACAAATTAGAGAGGACCAGAAATCAAAGCTTTAATCTGATCTTTTTGAGAAAGGCAAGTGATGGTGTATACAGCAGAATTACTCAAATTAGTTAAAGCTGATGGGTTTAGTTGGTGTAGGCTAAATAGTACTAAAGCTACAGGGAGAGAGGGAACAAAGACTCCCACAACTACACCTACTAAGTGTGAGAGAGATGATGTTAGCCTGAAAACATTTTGGCGTGAATGTGAACGCAGGAGTCTGTAGTTATTGAGGTTCCTGACTTTCACACTCCCCAGCCTGACAGCTACTTACTGCAGAGATGCTTGCAAGTGCAGCAGATCAGGCATGGGTACAAAAAAAAAAAAAAAGAAAAACAGCTGTGCAATATTTATTTTGAAAACAGAACAAGCACACAAGTATTGATTTCCCAAAATGGTACAAGACAAAAAGGTCATATTTTCAGTCCTCAGAACCTCAGTGCCTTGCTAAGGTTCTCTGAAGCTACTTCACCTGGGGTATTTGTGTTTCCTTAGCCAAATGCCATTGCCTCATATCCCAAAGGGGCCATGCTGCAAATGCCATATGAAAATTGATTGCTGAATTTCTGCCTGGCTCACAGGGCAGTGCTGTGCATGAAAATGGTTAACCACGGCATGTTCGTTGCAACACCAGCTTCAGTTACAGATACAGCAGAAAGGGAGGTCTCCATCCACAGATACAACCATTACTTGGGGGATAGAAATCTGACAGGCTAATTCACCACAAAATTAGGTAAAGCTAATCTCACTCTCTTCAGTGTCTTTTTACATAATGTGTGTTGCTTTTAGGCCAGCTTTGGAGGTGTTAAAAAACATTAGTTTGGCAGAGCAAGGGCCATTGCATCTACACTTGTCAAGACTTTTCTCTGCCGCCTTTTTTTTTTTTTTGTTTGGCTCACCTTTCAAAGCAGACTTGCTGTTCACAACAGAGCATGATAATCCAAAACCACACAAGCACCTGGAAGTGTGAATCTCAGCTACAAGGCTTAGCTTTGCCTTGCCTGATGCTCCACTCAAAACATTAAAAGCACAAGAGTTTTCTCTTAATCTTACTTAAGATGACATAAATCGAGTTTATTCCACTGTAGTCAATGTAAATTTGCAGTAAAGTTGATCTAAGTGATAAACATTTAGTCCTCAAACTTGAATAAAACAAGTTGAGCTAGTAACTGAATAGGCTATTGTGAGTGCTCCCTTCTACATATGTGGGAAAAATCACAGGATGAACCCATGGTTCCTTCTCAGAATAATGATTTTCCTTTGGCTTTGTCCAATTTTTGGGTGATGAAACCTTACCAACCATACCAGTTGGTTGCTTCTTCCCCCTACTCCATCCCCACTTCTGTTCAGGCCACAGTTTAGCTGTCTTTGTGTCATCAGTTGTTATTTTGGACTAAGGCTAGAGTTACATAAAGATAAAATAGTTGGCCACACTAGGCCAGATGCTCAGTTAACTCACTTTACTGACTTATTCCTGCAGAGGAATCAACCTGGAGTTAAACAGTCACATGAAGGCTTATTACATCTCTTGTGTTTCTCCCACAAAATGTTCATTTTTCCCCCCTCACTTTAAGCCTGTATGCTCATCTGCCAGATAGTATGACTGTATTTCTTACTCCAGGTAGGTTTGCATTTGCAATCCAAGGGACCAACTTGAAGGCTAAAATTTCACAAGGCTTTATCAGCCAGCTACATCTGCCTATTTGCTGTGTCTATCACTCCTGTTTGCCAACTGCCCTAGGCAACCAGCTTTTTGATAGCCACAATGTTCAAACTTAAAAGCTGCTCGCACTGTTGTGCAGTACTTCCATGTTTGTTTTTTTTTCCTTTCTCTGTATCCAAGAGAGAGTACCAGATACAAAGAGCCTGGTGTTGTCTTCCCTCTGCCAGTCATGCCCTGTGATTCCTGTTGAATGATTGTGATCATGGGGGCAGGATTCTTATTTCTGGGATATTTTTTACCTTCTAGATACACCCAAGAGTTCTGGTTTTAAGTGGAATATTTCAAGACAGCACAGCAATATGTGACAAAGACTGGAGAAAAGAATGGCCTGATGAAGATTACATGAAAGGCACTTTCGAGGTAGAGAAAAAGGTAATTAAGATCAAAGATACTATTACCTCCATGCAGAGGTATTAAGACTGGGTCCTGCCTTCACCTTATATCTGGAGGTCTTAATATACACAGACACACTTTGCCTGCTCTCCAAGGCTGGCAGCTCTCTGGGGCTGTCACAGGACACGTTACAGTGGGGTACTGCACATTCTAATGGATCCACTGTGAGCTGATCTCATCAGCAGGGCACGTACAAATACACCTGGGATGTTTCCTCCCAGTAGCCTATGCTCATGTGCCCCCCTTATTAATGAGTGTCCTAGTGCAGGAATTGTACATAACTTTACCTCTTCCTCTCAAATGAAATTCATTCATTCTCCATCATCCTCATAGATACAAAGACCACTTCCACACCTCCCACATGAGTCCTGGGAGCTCTCAAGAATTGTAGATGAATTAATCTTTTTTTTCCTGAAAAAGATCGTTTTGGATAATACAACAGTACCTGAAGTGCTGAGGTGCCAGTATAGTTATTTGAACAGATGAACTAATAGAGAATATCTGTTCCATACTTCCAACTCTTCCCTGTACTCTGTTCTGCACTGCTGAGGCTGCACCTTGAGTACTGTGTTCAGTTCTGGGACCCTCACTACAAGAAGGATGTTGAGGTCCTGGAGTGGGTCCAGAGGAGGGCAACCAGGCTGGGGAAGGGTCTAGAGAACAAACCTTATGAGGAGTGGCTGAGGGAGCTGGGGATATCTAATCTGGAGGAGAGGGGGCTGAGGGGAGACCTTATCACTATAGATAATTACCTGAAAGGAGGTTGTAGAGAGGTGGGTGATGGTCTCTTCTGCCAAGTGACAGATGATAGGACAAGGGGAAATGGCCTCAAGCTGTGCCAGGGCAGACTCAGATTAGATGTTAGGAAAAATTTCTGCTCCAAAAGAGTTGTTGGGATGTGGAACAGGCTGCCCAGGGAGGTAATTGAGTCACCATCCCTGGATGTATTTAACAGATGGGTAGATGAGGTGCTCAGGGATATGGTTTAGTAGAGGACAGATATGGTTGGACTCGATGATGAAAGGGCTTTTCCAAGGGTCATTCTGGATTCTGTGATTCTGTTTCTCTTGAGCTTCTCTTGAAAGTAAGGAATAAGAGACTACAAAAATATATATTGTAAATATGACTCTATGAAGAACCTCAGAAAAGAAGAACGGAAGTCAAATGTTGAAAGTCTGGTGATGTTTCTTTTACTCTCTTCTTGTGTGAGTCATGTTGTTTCTTTCTTCTCTATATATTGATTTATTGCTTGATAGTGTTTATGAAATTCTGAACTTCCTTGGATGCTGCTTTAATACTCGCATTCTTAAATCCACTTTTTTTCCCTCCACATAAACAACTTTGCTTCTTCTTGCACCACTGTTTAAAACTTCAGCGGATAAATTGCTAATAAAGATCCTGAAAGAAAAAAACAAACAAAACAAAACCAAAAAGCAAAACCATAATCCACTGACATCATACAGAACAATCAGGTTAACACTGATGAAACAATGGCCAGAGAAATAAAAAATTAATCACTGAAACAGGCTGTCCGGGGAAGTGGTGGAGTCACCATCCCTGGAGGTATTTAAAAGGCGTGTAGCTGTTGTTCTTGAGGACATGTTCTACAGGTGGATTAGGCAGGGTTAGGCCATGGTCGCACTCAATGATCTTAAAAGTCTCTTCCACTCCAAGTAATTCTATGATTCTCTGACATTTTTTCTCCACTTTCTAGGTGAGGAGGAGAATAACAAAGTAGCTGTGGTGGGCACCTGGTGTCTAGCTGGGGTCAACCCACACTGCAATATAAGTCTTGAGGATGGTTTTAAGGTTTCTTCCATAAATGATATGTGAAATTCTGCCATCTCCCATGCAAATGCAGGATGTGTGGGAAGTCTGTAGGAGTAGAGAGCAGCTGCAGCATGAGGGAAGTCCTCTGTATTTTGTCACACCTTTGTCTACCACCCAACACAACTGCATGAGCCAAATGTATCTGACAGATTGGATTTCTCCTTAACCTCACTGGAACGAGATTATCATGTCAGAGATTAAATCTGCACTGTTGAGAGTGACAGATGTAAGCAAGCTCTGTCTGCTCACTCAGCTCATCAAGGGCAACAAGATCACATCAGTGCAATGCAAAACTCAGGTTAATATAGGCTGTTAAAAGGAAAAATATTAACTGCAGCTTGGCTCCAGGCTAGGAGCCAGCTTTTGGAGTGAGGGCTGTTTCATGTCTCCTGCTGTGGTCTAGAGGGCAGAGCAGACTCATGGCAGCTTGTAAGAAATCATGTGGACACACCCCACTCTGCCTCTCTTGAGCTGGTGCAGCCACCAGCACTGCTGCCATTCCTGAGGGATTTGGAGTTCAAAGGGAGCAGGCAGTGCTTGGCAAGCTGGAAGGTTGAGGTGTTGGGTAATTAAATTCCTTGTAGGTTTTCACTGCATGATAATTCTAAATCCAGGGATAAGTTGTCCTGGCAACAGCTTTGGCTACTGTTCTTCCCACCCTTGCTTTCACGCTTGTGATTAAAGGTACTTGAGTACGTAAATCATCAGCTGAGGCTGCTGAATTTATTTATTTGTACCCACATTAATTGATAATACAGTGCACTTTCATTTGCTTTTGAATAATAAAATAATGTACTCACTCTCAGAGCTCAGTCTTTAGCCAACAACATGTATGATTCATTGTTTCAAAACGTAATAAAGATACATACTTAATATCTGCTTTCCAATTAGACTTTATGAGTAGGGGTTGACTATGGTTATATTTTTTGGCTGTGCTTTTTAATTTTCTTCTAATGCCTCCCTGGGAATTCAAGAGGCAGCTTCAAACATAAATATGTTGAGTGTTAAAATAGTGTAGTATATTTTATGGTCAAAATGTCATTACACAGATTTGTGGGACTATCAAATGTGGTGACTGAAAGTAGGCATTGAACTTGCTTCACATCATTTCCCCACTAGGCTTCATCGTTTGCAATTTCAGATGGAGCCAATGGCACCAGAGATAAGTGGCTTCATGTTATTTTGTTCAAGGAGGTGGACTGGTTGAAAAGTGTGGGTCTTTGATATCCCAGCAGATTCAGTCATATTTGTTATTACTACTATTACTTTTACTATCACTCTTGCTGTTGTTGCTATTACTATTAGCCACATTGAATATTTACTAAAGATTCCTCATGCATGCGTGTGATGTGCTACCATAGATTTATGTCCCTTGGTTTACTTTGCTATGCTAATAGGTTGAATCCTCTATAAAAATAGTAATTTTACTCAGTGGTGTTTCTTCTGGGAGGGGAGCACTGCAACTGACTAAAATGGTTCCTAGTATAGGCTTGTGCAGGTGTTTCTAGACTCCATTTTATTCTTCCCATAATTAGGTGCTCATGGTATACAGGACACTTTTGCCTGCCTATGAGTCTGTGTGGCTGAGACCTCAGAGACAGAGGCCATTCTCTGCACTGGGGACAGATTGATGGGGCAGGACAGCAGGAATAGCAAATGACTGATTGCTTGTGGTCCTGGGGTCATTTAGAAAATACTTCAAGCCAGCATATATACTTTTCTTCAGATGACACACAAATTCAGTGTACAACAGCTTGAGATGGAGTGGTGATTGTGTTCACAAATATTGTGTTGGGTTTTTTTCCTGCCTGAAGCCATCAAAAACTTTCTCTATTGAGAATACAAGGTTGTGGCTGTAGTGGAAGAAATGGTCAGAAGGACAAATGCAGATACCAGGTGTTGGAATGACTGAAGAGTTCCTGAATAAGGAAATGGAAGGTGTACCATTTTTGCCATGGCAAAACTCAAGAGAGGGAATTTCTACTGATCAGTTCAAGCAGATGCACCAGTGTGCAAGCAAGCATGCAACACAGGTCAAGGCAGATAACAATGGTTGTGAAATAGACATATTTAGAACTAGTGCTAAGCTCTGTGTGTAGCTGGGTGTGTTGTGAACCCACTTTCCCTTGATCTATCTGGAGCCAATGTGGACAGAAAGGGCAGATCCTAAGAACTGACCTCCTTCATTATTTGGGTGCCTGAACCATTCCCTGAAGGGTTTTCTCTTTTCATGTGGCTACAGAGAAACCCTAAGGAAACCTGCATTAAATCTCTGCCAATGAAATTATGTGGTGTGCAACCCTCATTTCTAGCTCCTTCAGTTCACGCTCAGAGGAAAAAGAACAGGAGGAACATGGTTTGAAGTACCCCAGCTATTTTCCTATCTATCTCCAATATGGAAACTGCAGAAAGCATTTCTAAAGGCACAGCTGGTTGGCTGAACTGGGCAGCTATGAGGTGACATACCTGTGGCTGGCTGGCAGCCCAGACAGCAATGCAATTGAGTATGCCTAAATGGAGACCTCCAGGAGGCTAAACAGAAAAAGTGCTCCAGTTAGGAAGTCTGTGCCAAAAAGGGTAGGGAAAATATTTTCAAGGAGCAAGTAAACAGGATTGTGTACTTTCCAAAATGATAACAGGAAAGAGAATTTAAGAGCTGGATAGCCTTCTGGCTATGGGAGGCCACAGATCAGCTGGCAATGATGGGTATTGGCGTTGGTATATGGACATGGAACCAAGGGAGCTCAGGAAGCTTTTGAAGAAGGGAAAGTGAAGAAAAACACTCTATAGAAGAACAGCTCACCTGGCAAGATGGCTAGGTTTTGTTGTTGCGGATCACTAATTCTCTGACTAGCAAATCAGCAAATAGCAAAAAACTAGCAAATTAAAAACTTTCAGTCCTCAACAGTAGAAAGCTTGTCAGTGTTCCAAGGAAGAAAGCTGTTAGCAGAGGAGGTTAAATTAATAGCTAAAATGAGAACTCAGCATAATATCAAAAGATGTTAAGAATAAAATTAATTAAAGCACCAAGAGATATATCATATCAATGATTAGCTTTATTAGCTTTGATTAGCTTTATGCCAATAACTGGGAGGTGAAGTGAAAAATAGTAACAACTTCAAACTATTTCTTTGTCAGAATGCATCAGCCACGTGAACATTCTAAAGATGTTCACGTGGCTGATTTCAGTCAAATAGACCTTCCCTGATGGGAAGGTCTATTTGACTGAAAACTAAAATGAAAACATAAAGCAAACAAAGCACAGTGGTTTTGGTGAACAGACCACATAAAGGTAGTTTTCCAAACTGCTGTCCAAGGTCACTTATGAGTTGACAATCACAACTTGGCAGTATCAGCTATAGGCCACCAAGCCAAGACAGCATGTGGGATGACTAACCTCTTCTACAGTGGAGGAAAAGTTTCAACAATATGTAGGGTGGGCTACTGTGTGAGATATGTTTGAAATCTTGTGCTCAAAGAAGCTAACAGTTCTTTAGTTTTAGCATCTAAGCTTGGGACTCCAGCTTAAATATCTTTTTGAAAGATTAATAAATCACAAACCTGAATGGTAGGATTGCTCAGGCATAAATGATTTCTACTTGATTACATTTGCAAGCAAAGTAACAGAACTAAGATCAGTGAACTGAAAAAGATACTTGATGTTTTAAAACATTGTGTTCCACAGAAATGAAAACAATTAGCAGGTAAATAAGCCGAGGGAAAAGCCTATTAACAAACTGATGAAATATGGCTGAGAGCAGTTGCAGAACATTTCATGGATGCTTCACATGCCACATTCTGCCACTGGGAACAGAAGGCTTTGCTAACTATAAAAACAACCCAAAACAGAAGCAGGGAGGTGAAAGGACTTTGTAAAAGCAGGATAAAGCTGTGAGACGCTGGCTGGAGAGAAAGTTGATACTTAAGGGTGCAAGCACTTACCATGCATTTCAGTGCAGTTACATGAAGTTTATGATAATATTTCTGTAGGTTTTACCACCACAGTAAAGCAGTAAGAGCAAAATCCACAGGTACAATTTAGTAAGAGCTGCTGTAAAGTTTCCATTGCAGAAATCTCAATGATCAAGATTTCTAATACCAAAGCTTTAGTTCAGACATTGTTAACAAAGTGTTATGGTTCTTTCATGTAGTTGGTAAATTAAACATTGCAATGTTTTCTTATGGCTTCATAATTTATGAATTCTGTCTAAAAACTTTGCTCAGTAACTTCATAGGATAACTAAATTTTCTATCTAATCTTATTAATAAAATATATACTTTTGAAAAAATATTTTTACATGAAATCTGAAATGTTGCTGTTTGCCTCATGTCTCTGCCTTAGTGAAACAGACATAATTTAATATGCTCATGGAGCCTTTGACATGACAACCTTCATTTTCCTTCTTGACATAGAGCAAGCTACATAATGAATTGTTGAATTATCAGCCTTTAGAAACTGCTTTTCTTCTCTATTATTTTTACTTTTTTTAGAGCCTAGAGGAAGCAGGAAGGTAAGCCTTCAGGAAGGAAAAGCCAACAACCTTATTAATCCTGTGTGTATATCTCTTGATTTGTTTTGTTGCTTGTTTTTTCTTCAAGGGATCAAAGACATTGAGTGCCTAGTACAGTGTCATGGTCTGGCACTGAGCTCGTAGCTCATTACAAGAGAAAGAATAAGTAGAAGAGGTAGATATTTTGTTGTTTTTTTGTTTTTTTTTTTTTTCAGAGTAGTTGGTTCTGTTTTCTGGAATGTGTGCATTTATATTATATTTGTAGGCTTTGCCATCCATCCAAATCTGAGCTTGATTCAGAATTGACTGTAGAAAATGTTTATACAGTAAGGTCTTTGGAGCAGAAATTTGTTTCTGGAAACCTAAAATATCTGCAGAGTCTGTGATATGACAGGAAAATTGAGTTGTGGAGGCATTCACAAGACAGGATGAACATAAAAATTATCTCTTCTCATAAATACACTTTTATTTCAGTTACATCCTATGTGCTTTGAATCCTATGTGCTTCTGCCTCTTTCTCCCCACAGCAGTTTTTCTTGGTAAAGTTCGTAGCTGAGGTTATTGGCTGAGAAGTTTAGTGCAAAAGTCAGCATTTAATAACTTTCTAAGGCTGGAAAACAAACTGAGGGATGCTGCTTCTTCCATAGACTGTCAGAGAAGAAAAAGCATGCTGCTGCCTTGGAACTGTTTCTTCTCTGTTTCAGTTGGGTTTGTACTGCCTAATGAAATGGTTACAAAGAAAGAGAAAACTAGCTGGGGTCTAAGAGACTCTCCTCATTTGCAGCCTGGTCCAGTCTGGGCTAACAAAGCTATGAGACACCTTTTCCAGATGTAAACCAGCTGTGCTGTCTGCAGGACCAATGGAGGAGACATTACAGAGCTTTTGCAGACACTTCCATATTTATACTGTGCAACAATAGCACACTTTCCATACTGTCTCCACAGAGATATATGTGCTTCTATAAGAGACGCTGAGCCTCTGCAACATCCACCACTTTCCCTCCTTGTCTGACAGTTGAAATTAAACCTTCAGGGCTTCCTGAAATTAAACCTTCAGGGTACTAGTTCCACTAGTGACAACTGACCAGAGAAGTGGCTACCGGTGAACTCTCAGTGTCTCAATAAAGATATCTCAAGATTTAAGATTACATAATATAGTAGCTGGCATTACCCTGCTTGGGCAACCCTCTTTGTCCTCCTTCCCCTTCAATATTGTCCATTTTCAGATGGAGAAAAAAAAATTATCTGTGAGTATCCCTTGTAGCCCATAGGGTAACTCCAGCTGCCCTGGTTGGTCAAAGGGAGACAAGAGTCACGGACAGTAGTGCTTCTGTGAAAAATGGTGTCTGGGAACAGACTAAAGGAATTATTCTCTAGCTAATAACACTAGTTATTTCCCATGGTCTGTAGATTGGTCACCCATTAACCATCAGAAAAGAAGGTCCTGGAGACGGTACTGGAAAGATATGTAAACTTCCTAGGTTAATGAAATTAAGGAAATGTCTTAGAATTAATTGTAAGTGATGGTGGGACAACACCATCTTCCCCTAAAATCCAAAAACCAGAGAATGGCAGATCATGAAGTGGTATGTTGACAACCTTTAACTCAGTAGGATAGTCTCCACTACAGGGAACTGCTGTAAATTATTCACAAACTTTACAAAGACTTTAATAAGCATACCTGTGTGGTTTCATGGCTATGTTTTCAGCCATGCTATTATGTTGCCATTTTCTCTTTATAGTGTATATATTCCTGGCCTTCTTTTTTCTTTTGCTAAACTTCTTACATCTGGGCGTTAAGCCTTTAATGACCTTCTTCAGTAAGTTTCAGTTTTTATTCCTTTATTAGTACTCTCAAATCCCAGATTTAAACTCTGAGATCATATAATTTTCAAGCACAATTATACTTTTGTTTTTGTCTTTAGCCTCATGCTTTTCATTCTTCTTTCCCTCTGTGTAGCTATGTTCCCCCATGAGCTCTTTCTCAGGAGCTTATTGTTTCCATAAAATCGCTGTTTGGATGAAATCTGTCGCATCTGGATAGGTTTTTGTATCTCAAAATGACATTTGCACATGACAAAAGGAAAAGTTTCCTTCTTTTCTTTATATTAGCTCTCCAGACACTTGGTGAAGTCCCTATTCTGTCCTCTCCCTCTTTTGATCTGAATGAGTAGTATGTAATATTGCAGAGGTTGCTTTTACAAAAGTCACCCTCACCCTTTGTCCTACATCTTATATTAGTTCCTCTAATTTCTTGTCTGATTGTAGTCTGGATCTGGTGACCTTGGGGCCTTGAAATGTGGAGCAGCTTTTTTTTTGGTTGTTTTCTTCATGATCATTTCTTATACTGTGACTCAGGAGATATAACTGTTGTATTTAGTTTACTGAACCTTGCTTTCTTTGCTCTGAGGCCCATTTGTATGGCCCTGGCAGGCTCCTTGCATCGAACATCCGCTACAGATATGAACAAAACATTTGGCAAACCAGCACAAATTTCAACTCTCTACTTGCACTAGCTAGGTCAAAAACACAATTGGTCAAAATGAAAGGCAACAGCTAAGAAAAGGATACACAGCTAATAAAAGGAGTTCCTTTTAATGTAAAGCAAAAATATTACATGGCATGCACTGCTACAAAACTACTTTGGTGGTTAAATGATTCATTTACTTTAATATAGGACATTTTAGAGTCTTGCAGATGAAGGTGCTTGACATGGTTATGAATTAGTCAATTAGAAATTTATTAATAGTATGAGGTAGATCATAGGTTAAATTTAGCAGTGCTTAATGACTGACTAAATTTAAAAAATTTACAAATATTTTAATAAAAAATTATTATCAAAACAGTGAGTTCAACTCAGATTTTAAGACAAGAAGATTCATACTAACTTACTGTAAAGTATCTTAAAACAAAGCGTGTGTATATATATATATAAACATAAAACATAAGACAGTTACAGACAGACAAACAGAAATATTTGGCTCAGTGATATATGCCACCTACACTCATAAAAGCAAATCTATGTACCTGAAGACGTATGTAAGTAAATAAAAAAGATAAAGGGAGCTAGCTTATACTTAGGATTTCCCTCTCTGAGTCTAAATATTCACAACACATCAGCATTCCTCGACAGGTGATAATATAAATATATATGTCTGAACATCCTCCCAACCTGTAGGGAGGCTTACTTCAAAGCCGAATATGTCTATTTTTTCATGTAAATTTTTTATTCTTGCATGGACATGCCAGCAAATATTTTTTTTAACTAAGTCTTTCTCATCATGTAAAAACATTTCACTAAAGGTTTCTACAGCAGTTTCAGGTGGCAAATCCCTTCAAATCACCTTCTTCTGCTATCCAAAGTCTCTGCATTATCTTTCCATTCCCCTCAGAGAGATGTCGAATGCTTATTTAAACCAGAAAGAGAGTTCAAGAGTGACTGCAGAAAAACCAGGGTAGAGTTGACAGTTATGGCCTCTATAACAGCCACAGAGGGAATGAGGCACATCTAACTGACTGATTGTTATACATAAAAAAATCTTCAGCCATCATAGATTATTTGTCTGCAATTCCGCTCTCATTTTTCACGAGTAATTGTTAGTGTTATTTGACATTCCATCTTCCAATTTGCTGTTGTAATGGACTTGAGGCTGACAAACAAAGTGATGAAATACTGCTTATCTCAGTTTTATTTCTTCTCTGAATAAAACCCTAGTGGACAAATGTGTCTTGCACAGAAAACTACTCTCAGTACTGATGCACTTCATGATCATCATGAGCATCTCAGCTCTTCAGATCTGATCCAATGGCCCAAGTTTCTTTCTATGTTCCAGCAATATCAGATAAGCTAATTGGCTTGCTATGTGGTTGTATGCATTGTTCACTATGTTGAAAGAGGGTTTCTTACTCTTCCAAGTGTATGAGATTGTAAGGTGCATTCTCATCTTAAAATCTATCAGTTTCAAAGGGTCCTCAAGGTATTAATCTGTGTTTATTCATGCAAGATTTTTTATACTGAGAATTGGTATTCCAGGCCATGTCAGTGCTTCATAGAATCATAGAATGTACTAGGTTGGAACTGACCTTTAAAGGTCATCTAGTCCAACCCCTCTGCAGTAAGCAGGGACACTTTTAACCAGATCAGGTTGCTCAGAGCTTCTTCAAGCCTGACCTTTAATTTCTCCAGGGATGGGGCCTCTACCACCTCTCTGGGCAACCTGTGCCAGTGACTCAGCACTCTCATCATGAAGAATTTCTTCCTAATGTCTAAACAAAACCTACTCAGCTCTATTTTAAAACCCATGTCCACTTGTCCTATTGCTACATTCCCTTACACACAGTCCTTTCCCTGCAGCCCCTTCAGGTACTGGAAGACTGTTACTAAGTCTTCCCGGAGCCTTCTCTTCTCTGGGCTGAACAAGCCCAACTCAGTCTGTCTTCACAGGAGATGTGCTCCAGCCCCCTGATCATCCTCATGGCCCAGGGGGTTCTTCGTGTTACTGGATGACAGTTGCAGAATTATCATGTTCAGCTTCATAAACTAACAGTGGAGATCCTGAATTTGCTGCTGCTTTACTGAGAGGGAAAAAAAACCAATCCACAATTCTGGCTGAAAGCTTGAGTAACATAGTCCAAGTACAGCAAGATTTTGTAATACTGTATTTTCTGAGAAGCTTTCTGAACTGTTATGAGTCAGAAGATAGCATTCCCTGTCAAAGAAATATCTGAAAAGGTGAAGAGTGTATTCATTTGCTTTTTTGTAATTACACTGACTTAAATTATTAATTAAAAGCTTTTATTATTTTTATAACTAGAATGTAATTAACTGGCTTCTATCGTGTCATAGTTTATCCAAAGTGGCTAGCACCAAATAAAGCTGCACAGATGGTCTATATTGACATATCTTGAGCTTAATTCTCAAACTAAGTGCACCAAGGCTACAAGAAGCTGAATACTTACAAACTTTCTATTAAAAAAAAAAAAGGAGAGACAATTTAGCATGAAAAAAAGACATTTTATTGTGAGGGATTTCTTTTCCTTTAGGTTTGTAAAACTTTGTGGATTCCTGGCTAATATTCAATGCCTTTTTCTTCGACTTCTCTGCTGTATGTGGATCTGAGATCTGTGGAGTGTGAGAACACTGTCCAAACTTTATGTCATGTGGAGAGTCTGTACTGTGTTGCAATGAAAAGCTTTCCATGAGATTCAGTAAAGGGGTGAATTATTCTACTTTGGCATCTTTCTACATGCATTTCTCAGTAATATTTTTTAATGAAGGCCAGTAAAGTTAAAGAATTATCAATTCTGTGAGACTGACATAACTCTAGAAAAGTTGGACAAGGTAACTGCAAAGAGTTTATAATAAAGTAATTGTTTACCCTTAATAGCTGAAGAGATTAGCAATTTTTTATAATATTGTGACTTAGTGCCTGATATGTGAGAAATAGAAGTGTAATAGAACCATCTTCTGTCAGAGGATGGCTGCATATGCTTTACTGTAGGATTTGATTGCAATTTTTTTAAAACGCTGAATATTTAAAATTGCACAATGGACAGACACAGAAACAGTGATATCCAATTCAGAGGGGTTTCTGGAGCATTTCTAATTTTTTTTGAAGGATTAGCATAGAGCTTGGTCCCAACATTTACAGCTGCTTTAACTCATTTTTTTGTTGGCAGCATGTGTAAATTTACACCAGTTGGTCTCTGCACTGCCAAAGCTTAAGAGATTTAATCTGCCTATTTTTATCCAGAGAGAAATATGCAGTGAAATTCTCTCCCCTTTTAATTGAATTATCATCTGGTGTCACCAACATATATAAAATTAGCTTTAATGTCAAAATGATTGGCATTACATATTAATTACATATTAACTCTGCTTTGTTTGTTCATTGTTACTTATAACCACATGTTAATTCTGGCTACTCATTAAGGCATCATTTCTCCTCATCTTCATTAAACGTATTCCAAAAACTCTCAAGAAAAATCTCCTGCAAGAGTACTTGGATAGCTGCATCATCTATTGGCAACATCTCTGATGAGGTTAATGAGAATATTGGCTACTCTAAGTCTCTAAATTCAGCCATTTTGCTGCCAAAACTGAGGATTTCTCAGAGCTTTTAGACAGACATTGCTGAAATACTTTCGTATGATGGAAATTAAGTCTCTGCAGGCTCCCAGTCTCTTACCAAGACAACCTTCACTGTGAGCAGGAGGTTGTCATCTCTTAGTTTGACAGCTCAGGAAGTAAGCAGCTGAGATACACAGCAGCCTGTCCCAGTGTTCCTGATAAAACTCCACAACAGCTCTTGCCCCAGGATGAAGCAATAGCTGAAGGACAGACAGCAGGAAGGCAAGATTCTTAATTCACCACTGGAGATACCTGTGTCTGCACTGGAGGAGCTTCTGAACTAGTTGATGCTGGCTACTATTAAGGAAAACTTTGCAGTTTGCATGGAATTACAAAAGCTAATTGAGAGGGTTACATGGGTGGTGGGCAGAAAAGGGATGCAGAGACAGTTTCAAAATTAGAAACAGTGTAGGTGGGAGTGGTGCAAAAGTCTGTAGGAATTGTAAATTATATGTATATTTAAAAGGGTACAAAAGGACTTTTTCAGGTTAGTAAGTTTTACAAGAGGAAAATAAATATTATAATAATACTAATATAGAGAAGATTGCAAAATATTTTGGCCAGCCTTAATGCTCAAAATACCTGGTCAACTCTCATGGGCAACACTTGGAAAAAGAGTAAGAAAAGCATTTTCCTGACTTTTTTGTACTCCTGGACATGTGTCAAACACCCCTTGCAGCACATCTGTTCTCCCTGAACATAGAGCATTTCTATTTGCTCTCTATAGACAATCCAGCAGTGGTGAGTTCTGCAGCCTTACCCTCAGTGATAGCTGTTCTTGCTCTGGCTCCAGAGGCACTGTGCCTACTGGAAGCAAAATGGTGTTAGAGACTAAGGAGAGAGGCATTATACCAGCTGCTTAGTCCCATGGCACAGAATATGCCTTAAGGAATGTTAAGAAAAGGTTAATTCTCCTCTAACTTTTAAACTCGAGCTGAAAGCTGATCATGTGCATAGTTGTAATTTTCCACTGGTAATCAGTGTTTGATTTTCAGTTTTATCCACACGGGAAACAAGTTTGGAGCTGTTGCAATGACACATTTTTATTTTTGTAATGTAAGACACCTTATCTTTAAAAAGAAAACATTAGTTTAGAAGTAAAACTCTCCTATGTTTTTAAAACTACAGTCATTCTTTGAGACGTAGGAATTTCTGGCACTTGGTATGTAGCTTTAATTACAAGTGACTAATCTCCACAAACACCGCTTGAACTAAAATGGGGGCTTTAATTAATGGTTGGGAAGGAGTTGAAAGGAAAGTGTCAGGGTCCAGCTTGGTACTGTTCACATTGAATCACACCCAGTCTTTCTCAGTTACACGTCTAAACTCCCCCAGCTGGAACAAATTCTGATCAAGACTTTGTCTCTTGTGAAAGGATCAACTTTTAATAACCTTAAAAATCAGGTTACAGTTGAAGCAGTGCATCTATGCTTATTTTATTATGAGTGTTCTTGGTTTTCTAAGGCTTTAGCTGCAAGGCAGTGGTCTCAATTCTAGCTGTTGTTTTGTTTATGTATTTTTTTCTCCATTTCTACTAAATTACAGGTGTTCAGAACTCATGAGGCAGGTTTTTATAGACTCTGAGATTCATCAAATAAAATGTTTGAATTTCCTATCTTAATTCTGGTGTCTTTAATGAAAATGTATTAATTGCATTTCACTGGGGTACAGCCTGGAAAAACCAAATGCAAGCTCAAGAAGAGAATAGAAAAAAAGAGAGAATCAGAATGATGAGGGGTTTTTAAATCATATCTCTCAGAGAGTAAATGAATAGAGACCATAAGAAAAAAAAAGAACATGGATTTGATCATAGTTTTATCTTGCTTTATTTTGGTGAGAAAATGACACCTTGTTCAAATACTGTAAGCAAAAGAGATGGAGGGAAGCTGGTTTTTCATTTAAACATGATTTTACAAAAAAACACAAAGAATACAAAATGGCTGGACATCTGTGTAACAAAGATATACCAGTAACATTTTTGACTCATTGTTTTTTTCACTGGCAGGGAAGGAGTTTGCTTAATAACCAAATTTGGAGCCAATCCAAAACAAAGGAGGTTACTTCTTGTACTCATATCTAAGACCTGTAGTATCTTGGTTGCTCATGCCTGGTAGAAATCAGGGGACAGCTACCACATATCTTGCTATTACACATGCATAATTTACCTGAGGAAAGATAAGAATGGATGGATGTAATTTTTATCTGCTCATGTCAACAAAAAACCTTGCACTGACCCTGCCAATGCAATTTACAAAGTGATAAGAGGGTTTTGCTTTTTTTGGGTAGGGAGGGGAATCAGAAAGCCAGAAATATTTGAGAGATGAGGAGATTCTCACTTCTAATCAGAAGAATTTAGACTCTCCAGACCTTTAGCACAGAGACAGCTAGAGACTATGACGCTATCTGTGAAGAACACTAGAAGAAGGGTATGAACTTGCAATGTGCACTGGGGAATCTTAGTATCACCTTTACACTGTGCAGTGCTGGGTGAGGCTCCTGAAAGAGATCAGAGAAACCTTAGGGCTTCTCTCAATGCTGCTGCCTAACAACTGCTCTGGAATGGATGTTACAACTAACGCTTACCAGAGGGTGAGTTATTGTAGTTGTGTCTGATCTTGACTCCAGCTGGGACAGGGGAGGGAGGAAAGAAAGTAGGTCAGCAAAAGACAGCTCAGATGTATATCACAGACTCAAATGGGTGACAGCATCCCTCCAAGAGCATTCTGTGCACTGGTATTAGGACACCTGATATGCTTTTTGCGGACTCAGAATTTAGGTTGGAAGATATCTCTGCACATCTCCTATCCTAAACTCTCACCCAAAGTAGGACCAAGTTGATCGTGTTGCTTGGTGGAAATCTGAGATGTCATTTCCAATGCAGAAGATTGCAAGTACAGATGAAAGGCTGAGTTGGTTTTGTTTTTCAGTATTAATGAAGTTTCTTGGAATTATTTCTATTGGATTATGAGGTACTGTTAGTAAGAGAGATGTTCAGCATTTAGATACTTTGGGCATGGACTGCTTCTCCTAAAAATCCTGTATAAGACTTCTATGAAAGCTTCTGTTTTGACCAAACTGACACATGGCAATAGAGGTACAAAGGCAAGGAGGCATGTACTCCACTGGTTTTCAAAATTTTTTCTTGGACTCCATATTTTTTGTCAGGCCAGATGAACAACATGAACTCTAGAACCAGAACCTAGCAAACCAGAACACACTGTGTTCTGGTTTGCTAGGGGTTTGTGCATACAGAAAAAAAACACATAGTTTCACCACCTATTTTACACATAGATGCTCACAGAACATGTAAATGGAATCTGTTAGTGAGTGTGAAAGCCTGACTGCACATGTGTGGTTGCAGGAGAGAGGGGAAGCAGCCTGGTTCAGGTGATGCAAGAGCTAGACCAGTCTGCAGGCTTTCAGTCCTTGTAGCTGAATGGGTATTGAAATCCAGACCCTGACCTCTGTTTTATCCAATTCAGGACAACCAAGATTTGTTACAGCTGTAAGAATTCAGGAATTTTGTGCATTGACGGTGCCTGCTCTACATCCAGCATTGACCTTTTCCCACTCCCGCTTTGCTTTATCTCTCTGGTATTACCCATCATGGAATAAAATATGAATCCTCATTTAACAGATACTGTTCACAAATTTTGTCTGTCTTCATGGTCAATGTATGATGTCCTCCTGGGTTTGAGAGCCAGGGAGTGTGAGCTGCTAGAGGGCACATCTCTCTATGTGGCTGGATTGTCATTTACCGCTCAGGTCTCCCTCAGTAGATGAGACCTGGAGATGGCCCGCGTGGTTGATGATGCTGTGTCCCAGGAAAGAACCAGCATGTTAACCTCCAGACCCAAATGATCCATATGGATGAAAGGTTTGCATTAATAGATGCCAGGATATGTGAAAGTCACAAACAGAATTACTACTTATCAAAAGGCATTTGACTTTCTTTTTTCAGTATTCCTACAAATGGAGTTTTCAGCTTCCTTAAAGGAATGTAGAAGTATTTTCGTGGAAACACAGGAGCTTAAGCACACCTATATCATACTCTCTTGCTTAGTATGTTCTGAGAGAAAGTTAATTAAATTTCTTGAAAAAGATCCTTCCACTTGCATGCATGCCTTCATTCAGACATTCAAAGTCATTGAGCAAATGTAATAGAAACAGTAGTTTTTTATAGGGAGTTGCACAATGTGTAGTAGAACTCTAATTTGTTGGACAAGGGTTATATTTTTCATTCTAGTGTCATCCTTGCTTTCTGCATTATAGTTCCAGTGCACAGGATGAAACATTTTATTCTGCAAATAATTGCATGATGATTTATCCAATGGAATATCTATTGTCTCCATAAAGCAGAATTGAGTCTAGCAGGAGCCCAAGCCTTCTGTGATTCTTTACCATAAATGTGGCACTAGTCTTCCATCAATGCTGAGGACTTTTCCCTGACTGTACAGGGAAGCTTGTGACAATCTGCCGTTAGTTGTGAATATATCTGGGGGATGGCTGAGACTGCACCACTCAGTGGGAAACCAGAGAGGACAGCTGCTGAGACAGTTGTAGGACATCCCTAGTGCTGTGCACGGGTCAGGCTCTAAGACCCGTGGAGCAGGAAGAGTGATGGGCAGAGTGTTTGTTCTGTGCCTCTTTTTACTCCCATGTGTCGAGAAATTCAAATTTTGTCTAGTGATGGTGTGTCCGAAGCTGGGAGAACCTCATGAAAGCAGAGGTGAGTGGTTGTCATAGGCGCATTGGTGCTGTCTGTGTATGGCTTTCATTTCCACTTTACCTCTGTACTGTCTTTTACATAAACATCTACATATGTCACAGACCTCTTAAAGGTTAAAGCAGTCTATGCTATGTTTATTCTATCTGTCAGTGCTACTTGAAAAGTGAACTTTGCTGCCTCTAGTCTCTGATTCGTTTTCCCTCCAAATAACCCAGGAAGCAAAGGGACTCACTGTATCTATGCAGTGGGCTACTCAAAAGTCTTTGACTAAAATTTTTTGAAGCAATCAATGCACAGCAATGTAACCCAGGGCTCCTCTATAAGTGGGAAACCACCATAGGTTCATATAAACCATAACTACTATTAACTTATTTAATTTTACTTCCTTTTTTCACCCTACAACCTTTTCAAGGTCTGATTTAATTGCTGGACAGCAAACATAAGACAAGCTATTTCACAGCTTACAAGCAGAAATACCTAAACACAGGATTATGAGTGTAACAGACACCAACAATTGGAGGCATTGTGCAAGAATGTTAAGAGCATATTTCTCTTAAGAGCATTTTGAGGAATGTGTAGCAAGTGTGCCACGTGTGTTCATACACTGTCAAGTCATACTCAATGCAGTAATAGTGTTACTCTGTCTTTAAGAATCTCTCATAAGCCTGCAAGACCATTTTTATTACTTTTTCCATGCAACACTAATTAAATCAATGGCATAAATATCCCATAATTTCCTGTGGGACTCTGGAATCATAGAACAATTTAGATTGGAAAAGACTTTTAAGGTCATAGACTCCAACTGCAACTCTAACTCTGCCAAGTCCACCACTAAACTATGTCCTTAAGGACCACAACTACCTGTATTTGAAATACCTCCAGGGGTGGTGGCTTGACCTTTTGCCTGGGCAGCCTGTTTCAATGATCGATAAACCCTCTGATGAAGAAAATTATCCTAATATATAATCTAATCATCCCCTTGCACAACTTGAGGCAGTTTCCTCTTGTCCTATTGCTTGTTACTTGGGAGAAGAGACCAATCCCCACCTGGCTACAACCTCCTTTCAGGTAGTTGTAGAGAGCAATAAGGTCTCCCATCAGCCTCCTTTTCTCCAGACTAGACAACCCCAGTTCCCTCAGCTGCTCCACATAAGACTTGCTCTCTAAAATCTTGTTATCTTTAGTCTTAGTGAAAAACATTTAAAAAGGTTAATTACGGAGGTTTTAATATGGTCCAGGACTCTGCTGGTCAATTAAATAACATATTGTAATCTGTGGCAGTTTCTTGATTGACTCATTAGAGCTTAAGAGTAGTTGTATATTGTTTGTTTAGATTTTTTTTCTTTCTTTTCATCAGATCCCAGTTCCGAGCCCTGGGTAGTAATTAGAAAAGTCACCAACCAAGCTTTTAGCACCGTAGCATTCCTCTAAGCCTTGCTCACCTCTGGGCAAGAAAAATCAGTTTCTCTGAGCCTGAAACTGCACACTCAGGGCTTCCCTCAGCTGTGTGTGGCAGAAGGACTGGAACCCTGGGGTCAGGCCCTCCTACCTTGCAGCTGCAATTAGGGGAAGCATCAGCTGTGGCATAGTATGCCCCGGAGAGCAGAAGGTTCCTGCTGTACACTGCCCACACTCACTTGCACAGCTGCTGAGGGCTGGTGATGGCATGGCACTTTGGTCACAGGCATTTCCCAGTGGCACAAGGATGTATGCTATGAAGTGATAAGTTTTTAATTATCAGCACTGTTGTGGGTTAAATCCAGTAGGCAACTAAGCATCACACAGCTGCTCACTCACTCCACCCCCAAACCCAATTTCCACTGGGATGGAAAAAGAGAAGAGTAAAAGTGTGATAAGATAACAACAAAAACCTCAATTAATAAACAGAAGAGAATCACAGAAGCACAGAATGACTAGGTTGGAAAAGACCTTTAAAATCAATGAGTACAATGGTACCTGTCCTCTACTAAACCATATCTCTAAACACATCATCTACCTGTCTTTTAAATACCTCCAGGGATGGTGACTCAATCACCTCCCTGGGCAGTCTGTTCCACACCCTGACAAATCTTTCAGTGAAGAATTTCTTCCTAACATCTAATCTGAGCCTGCCCTGGTGCAGCTTGAGGCCATTTCCACTTGTCCTATCACCTGCCACTTGGCAGAAGAGACCATCACCCACCTCTCTACAACCTCTTTTCAGAAAATTATAGGCAGTGATAAGGCCTCCCCTTGGCTCCCTCTCCTCCAGACTAAATATCCCCAGACTCCTCAGCTGCTCCTCCTAAGATTTGTTCTTCAGACCCTTACCAGCCTGGCTCCTGGACCTCAACGTCCTTCTAGTAGTGAGAGTCCCAGACTGAACACAGTACTTGAGGTGCAGCCTCACCAGTGTAC
>VXBZ01012286.1:79233-226317 GCA_013399135.1 Heliornis fulica
GAAAGGAGGTTGCAGTGAGGTGGGGGTTGGTCTCTTCTCCTCAGTAACAGGTGACAGAACTTGAGGTAATGGCCTCAAGTTGCACCAGGGAAAATTTAGGTTAGATATTAGGAAGAACTTCTTTACTGAAAGAGTCATCAAGCACTGGAACAGTCTACCCAGGGAGGTGGTTGAGTCCCCATCTCTTAAGGTGTTTAAAAGACAGGTAGATGCAGTGCTTGAGGACATGGTCTAAGGGTAGACTTGGTGGCGGTAGGTTAATGGTTGGACTGGATGATCTTAGGTGTCATTTCCAGCCTTAAAAAATTCTATGATTCTATGACTTCTTGGCCACCTGGGCACACTGCTGGCTCATGTTCAGTTGGCAGAGAAAGAGAGAGAAGAGAGAAAAATGAGAGAGAGGGAGAGAGGGAGAGAGAGAGAGAGAGAGAGGGAAACAACATTCACCACTTCCCACAGGTAGCCTCATGCCCAGTCAGGTCCTGAGCAAATGATGAAGAACCCCCATAAAATCCCCTTGTATCCATTTGAGTGGCTGAGCATGACATTACACAGCATGGAATAGCTCTTTGGGTAGTTCAGGTCATCTGCTGGGTTGTGTCCCTCTCAGGCTATGGCACATCCCTAATCTATTCACTGTCAGGGGAGGAGGAGTAAGAAACAGAAGGCTCTGACACTGTGCAAACACTGCTCAGCAATATGTAAAACATTGATGCATTGTTGGCATTGTTTGGTCACAAGTCTAAACCACAGCACTCTATGCAAAGAAGGAGGTTAAATCCATTCCAGATAGACTCATTATAAACCCCTGTCTTTAAAAAAAAAACAAACACATAAAAACCCCAAACCCAAAAAGGTTAATCCAGGACTACTGTTAGGAAATGTTATCAATAATTTCTACAGAATTTAGTGCCCACTCATTATTCTTCTCCATTCGTGCAGCTTCTCTGAGCTGCAGGAAAGATTTGAATAAAAGAAAAGGCAAAGTAAACCCTTATCCTCCTGGGACAAAATGTTCCTGCTGTTTTCCTGCTCTTTCACTTCAAAGCAAGAGTTTCAGGAATGGCTACAGCACTGAGTAGTATGAACCATCAGTGTACCTACTGCTATTCAACATCAAGTGTGTCAGGAGAAACTAATCCAGGAATATCAGTCACTGTGCTGGCAGAGAGGAGTCAGATGGGTGCTTCGTGTAATGCACCACTCTCTGAGCAAGTCGCAGGCAGGTTCAGAAGTGAACTCCTGGCTCTGCTTACTGGCATGATTAAACATGAGCCAACACTTCTGTTGTTTGTTGCTGATGGGTCATATTCCTCAGAAATCCAGAGGCTTTTGGCAGCAGTGCTTGAGTTTGGAGTGGCACCTGTGTTTCCTCTTATTTGCCAAGGTGATCACTGCACCTGCAGAGTCATATCTTGACCTTCATTCAAGACAAGGCTGCTTGATTTGGGAGCAGGTGGGTTCTGTGTTGGTTGTGTGGGGTTTTCTTCAGTGACCCATTTTCCAGGATACCTTAAGCTGCAGCTGAAGGTGTTTTAAAAGGCAGAGTTGGGGTGGAGGAGAGATGTGCATTTTTCTCAGAAACAACATCTCTGATTTTATATACCTGTATGTTTAAGTGCGTGTGTGTATAAGATACTTACTGTATGATTTGGATGATCCTGCATGGTCAGATGAGTGTAGTGACTGGGAGATTTCCCCCTTATGATATTACAGGTCTATGAACTGCTCATAGACCCATAGATCCATTACAGAACTCAAAAATAGTAAATTTTATGTGTTTTAGTACATGATGGAAACTCATATCCTCCTCCCTTGCAGCTCCTCTGCCCTCTCAGGTGCCCTAGATCACCATCGTCTTCAGATGGAGCAGTTTCAGCGCAGGCTAAGAGGATGATCAGAGGGCTGAAGCACCTCTACTACAAAGACGGGCTGAGGGAGTTGGGCTTGTTCAGCCCAGAGAACAGAAGGCTCCAGGGAGACATTATTAACAGACTTCCAGTACCTGAAAGGGCTATGGAAAAGCTGGGGAAGGACTGTGTGTGTAAGCATGCAGCTATAGAATGAGGGGAAATGGTTTTAATCTATGACCGAGTAGGTTTAGATTAGACATCAGGAAGAAATTCTTCATAATGAGGGTGCTGAGGCACTAACACAGGTTGCCCAGAGTGGTGGTAGAGGCCCCATCCCTGGAGAAATTAAAGGTCAGGCTTGAAGAAGCTCTGAGCAACCTGATCTGGATAAAGGTGTCCCTGCTTACTGCAGGGGGTTTGGACTCGATGGCATTACAGGCCCCTTCCAATGTAACATATTCCATGATTCTATGTAAATAACCTTTTTGGTATTTTAGGGAAGATGATGGACACTTCTGGGCCCAAAGCTGTTTTTATCAGAGTTAGGGCTCAAACAGGGCCTTGCAAAGCCATCTGTGAGTGCATCCTCCAGGTGGGAGGGGGAATCTTCATACCAGTCATGTGAAAATGTTTGGGTTTGCTTTTTGTTATCATTACATTCTGTTACGGGGCTCTACAATAAGTATTCACTTATTGACAATTGACACAATGCTAACCAGGGATGTTGCGCAAACTAAAGACCCATGATAAGGTTTCTCACCTCATCCCACCACAGAGGTTTCTCCGTGTTACATCCTTTAAAACGTGTTCTTTTTGTAACAATATTGAAAGTTAAAAATAGTAATTATACCACACCCTGGGGGTTGGAGGGTACCCACAGAAGAAGCAATGCTGACTGAAGAAGCTGAACTCCCCATGCCTGTCAGGAGGCTGCACTCAACATGGCTGTGACTTCCCCTGTTCTTCACTGGCTAAGACACCCTCAGCTAGGGACACACCAAAGAGTCTTTTCAAGGATCTGCCTCTGTACAAGGAGAGAGATGGTATTTACTGCTTTTCTTAGATGAATACAGTTTTCTTTATATATATATCTGGAACTGCTATCTCACTTACTAAAGATCATAGGTAACATTCACGGTACTTAGAATGTTAGTTTTAGTAAACAGCTCCAGGATTAATAAAGCCTTCAAGGACTCTCCTAGCAAAATTTCTGTTAGAGGTCAGGTAGCATGTGAGATGCTGGGAGCATGTGCTGGAAAAGTTGTGCTGGAGAATCGATGTTTTGTAGAGAAGGTAGAAAAAGATAGTGATGAAAATAAATAGAAAGAAATTGTCTCAACAAACGTTTGCCAAGAGCCCAATTTTTGTAGTGTTGACTGAAATCACTGTTGATGTTTTCTGTAATGAGGTTTCTTCTGGTCTGCTCAAAGTTGCCATCTGTACTATGACTCGTACACTTTATTCCTTCACTGAGTGTCTAAGACAGAGCTCCACATGGCATCCTCCTGAGAAATGCTCCTTCTAGGAAGGGCTGGTGCAGATGAGTGCGTACAGATCTGTGGCTATCTGCTCTCTATCGTAAAAGCAAAGCCCTTAACAAGAGAAGTCAGCTTTGTGTCTGAATCCTTCCCACTGGCTTTCTTCTTCCTTTACATCAAGTGTTGTTTAAACTGCTCTGAATGTTTAAAACGGTGGGTATGTCTCATCTCTCTTTTTGTTTTTCCAGCTGGATCTAAAGGTGACACAGGTTGGTACAGATCTATTGATATCACAGGAACTATCCCAACTTCTACCAAACAAGGATTTGAGGCTTAAAATTGCATATTCAGAATAAGATCATTCTGTACATAAAGTGACTGTAGGTAATGAGGCAAGGATTGCAACTAGAGGTTTCAGAAGTGTATTTATGAGACTTAGAGCCACATTTTTCATTGCTAGAAAAATAATATCTGCTCTGTCACTTGTTAATATAATTATCCTCTATTTCAAGAGAATTAGCAAGTGGGTTTAGAAACTGTTGCATTGGTGTTTTGTAAAGTTGAAAAAGGAAAACACCTTTGACACACTTAGCGGTCCAAATTATGTGTCGCCTTTCTCTTTTGAAAAAGATTCTGTTACTTGTCCTTCTCTATAGACAATCATTGACCCATCAGCATGAATAATTTGTTTTGCTCTGGAAAATTTCAGCCTCTGCTAGGATTGACTAAGAGGAAGTGTTGTTTCAGCAATAATCTCTATTGATGTCCTGTGTGTTAAGCAATAAGCAGCCGCTGAAATTGATTACTCGTCAAAGTGGAGATGAGATTTTTAAGGCAATTTCAAATTCTGTTCATTGCACTAGCATTTTTTATTGAATATCCTTTTGTTGTGATGTTATGCTACAATATGAATAGAACTTTTTTTTTATCAGATTCCTCAGTGCCATGCATTACTTTCTAAACATTTAGGACGTTTGAAAATCCCTGATATAAGCAGCTCTATTTCCAAGCCTTCATGGAGGAAGGAGAAAAGGAGAATCTTGTCTACTAAAACATATTTGTCTGTGGTTTCTTGGGTGACAGCAGACTTTTTTACATGGTTTGGTTTTTTGGGTTTTTTTTCCAGTTTGCAATATATAGGACAAGGAGAAATGCCAGAGCAGGTCAGACACAAGGTTGATGAAGGCCAGTCTTCTGCAGCTGGCAGCAGACAGCACCAGCTGCTTCAAAGGAGGCGACAAGACGTTTCACAGCTAGTGGAAATTTGAAAATTAACCTTTGAGAGATTTCCTTCCAGCTTCTAGGGGTAGAAAATTCATTTTTGCCTGGAGGCAGGAATGTTTGCAGGTATTCCTCTTTTCTTTTTCCTTCCCCCCTCCTCCCCCCTCCCTTTCCTTTCAGGTTTGCTACTATAATTTTAGCTGTTATCAATAGTTGTATAAAATTTTGGACCTTCATGATTCCTGTGAAGCTCTTTGCCTTGATGATGTATCATGCTCAAAACTTCCACCGATGAACTGAAATTGGTGTGAAACTGTCCTTGTATCCGTACAAAATATGTCCCCTTCCATTTTCAGCAAGTGTATTTTGTTTCTAATAGTTTGTATTATCAGTGCCTGGTTAGTCATGAATTTTAGGCCACAGTGGTTTAGTTTTTTGCTTGTTGTTATTCTTTTCCCATTTTTACCTCTCATGTCCTTGGAGTGCAAGTTCTTGGAAGCAGGCTCACTTCCTTCATATGGATTTTCTACAGCAGTCAATTCACTGTGGACATCCACTATTTGCAAAACAAACATATGCATTATTGACTAGATTAAGTTACTTCTAGGGGAATGGAGCACTATTCAGATATTCTTGCTCTTATTTGACTAAATATGAGTAGAAAAACAAAAAGCTGAACAAAATTTACACCTCTGCCCATGAAACATGTTACCACGTCTCTTGCTAACAGTGTATTCTAAGGTACAAGGATTTCTAATCCACCAAAGACTTGAGGTACCCAGAGGAGTTGTGAATTGAGGTATTTTGTTAGCCATGGGTCTTCTGCTCTCTGATGCCCACGTTTTCCAGTGTTTCTTACCATTTTCATGACCATTCACCATTAGAGTGGCATATTTGACTGTACAAAAGTGTTTTATGATGAAAGACGCCTTCCACTGAGTTTGCAGAAGATGCTCCTCTTTGCACTGTGCAAAGTGAGACTGAGGCACAAAGAAGTGTCGTGTTGGTGGAAGAATATGAGCTTCATCCCTGTTTTTCCTTATAGCTGATCTCTGCACTTCCAAATTTATAGCCTCGGGCTTTGAAAAACTACTAAACTTGACATCAATTTCTGCTTTCACTCAAAGTCCTTCTGATTAATTTGACTTGTAAGAAATAGATTTCATGCTAAGACAAGACAGTCTGTCTTTATTATCTATTTGTAGGAGATGAGTTATGTTTGCAGCAGAGACTGCATAGATAACCCCATGGTTTTCTCCTACTTTTATTTAAACCCTAATCTGTGAGTATGGAGTTGGAAAGATCTACTGAGATAGAAGAAAAAAGGGTAGCTCAGAACTAAGTGAAACACTTTACTGTTTTAATTTGCTGTTTCTCTTTGTGAAGAGATACACTACAACTGTAGCATGGTGATTTTTGAGAAAGGCATTTTACAGGAGGCTAGACTGCACAGAGCACGCTATACGTAGCAAAGGCCAATCCTTCAACTTAAAATGCAGCTTATATATTGTGGACATTATAAACTCAAGCTCACCTTTCTGTTCTTCTGAACAGATGAACAACCACTACTACAGTTTGGGAAGAAACCTGAATCCTAGAGCAGCTTCTTTTAATGCAGGCAGAGACGCCTCATAAAAACTTCTACAGCAGAACTATGCCTGTGTTTGGTTCTGTCAGATGGATGTGGTACAGATACACATGCACAATAAAAAAAACATGTCTCTGCATGTGGAGAGGAGGGTCACATGTATGTGTCCGATTGTACTTCAGATTTTGTGTGTGAAATTATATAGTTACAGAATCACAGAATTGTAGGTGTTGGAAGGGACCTCCAGAGATCATAAAGTACAACCCCCTTGCCAAAACAGGTTTCTTAGAGCAGGTCGCACAGGTAGGTGTTCAGACAGGTCTTCAATATCGCCAGAGAAGGAGACTCCACAACCCCCCTGGGCAGCCTGTTCCAGTGGTCCATCACCCTCACCATGAAGAAGTTCTTTCTCACATTGGTGTGGAACCTCCTGTGGTCCAACTTGTGACCATGGCCCCCTTGTCCTGTTCCCAAAGGCCACTGAGAAGAGGTGGGTCATCTCCCTTTGTCTCCCACACTTCAGATATTTATGAACATTGATAAGATCCCCTTTCAGTCTTCTCTTGTCAAGGCTGAACAGCCCCACCTCACTCAGCCTTTCCTCACAGGGGAGATGCTCCAGGCCCTTCATCATCTTTGTGGCCTCCGCTGGACTCTCGCCAGGAGAACCTTGTCTGTTCTGTACCAGGGAGCCCAGAACTGGACACAAGACTCCAGGTGAGGCCTGACCAGAGCAGAGTAGAGGGGGAGGATCACCTCCTTCCCCCTGCTGGCTACACTCCTCTTAATGCACCCCAGGATCCCATTGTCCTTCTTGGCCACCAGGGCACACTGCTGGCTCATGGCCAACCTGGCATCCACCAGGACCCCCAGGTCCTTCTCTGCAGAGCTCCTCTCCAGCAGGTCATCCCCCAGCCTGTACTGACACCTGTAGTTGTTCCTTCCCAGGTGCCAGACCCTACACTTGCTTTTATTGAACCTCATCTGGTTCCTCACTGCCCAGCTCTCCAGCCTGTCCAGGTCTTGCTGAATGGCAGTGCAGCATTCTTGCGTGTCCACTTGCTGAGGGTGGACACTATTCCCTTATCAAGGTGATCCATGAAGATGTTAAACAAGACCAGACCCGACACTGTGCCCTGGGGAACACCACTAGCCACAGGTCTCCAGCCAGACTCTGCTCCACTGAACACCATCCTCTGAGCCCAGCCTGTCAGCCAGTTCTCGACCCACCCCACTGTCCACTCATCTCTCCCACACTCTCTCAGCTCTGTTATCAGGATGTTGTGGGAGGCAGTACCAAAAGCCTTACTGAAGGCAAGGTAGATGACATCCACTGCTCTCCCTCCATCCACTCAACTGGTGATGACATCATAAAAGGCTACGAGATTGATCAAGCACAATCCCCCCTTGGTGAATGCAAGCTGGCTAGTCCTCATAACCTTCTTCTCTTCCAATTGCTTGGAGATGGCATCCAGAAAATGCTGTTCCATCACCTTCCCAGGTCCAGTGGTGAGACTGACTGGCCTTAATTACCCAGGTCCTCCTTCTTGCCTTTTTTGAAGACCGCAGTGACATTGGCTAACCTCCAGTGCTCAGGCACCTCTCCTGTTCTCCAAGACCTGTCAAAGATGATAGAGAGCGGCTCAGCAATCACCTCCACCAGCTCCCTCAGCACACATGGATGCATCCCATCAAGGCCCATGGATTTGTGCACATTGACCCCACCTAGATGCTCCCAGACCACCTCCTCCTCAACTAGAGGGAAGTTCTCCATTTCTGAAACTATCTTTCTTCTTCCCAGAGTCCAGGAGACATGAGAAGGAGTCTTTGAAGTGAAGACTGAAGCAAAGAAGGCATTCAGTATCTCCACCTCAGTATCACCTGCTACCAGGACACCCTCCTCGTTCAGTGGGAGACCCACATTTTCCCTAGTCTTCCTCGTGCTGTTCATGTACTTATGTTCTGTGCCAACTTAATTTCCAGGTGGGCTTTAGCCTTCCTCGTCACATCTCTGCAGGCCCTGACAACATTCCTATACTCCTCCCAAGTGAACAGAACCTTGTTCTACAATTTATGGACCTTCTGCTTCCCTTTGAGTTCATGCATGAGCTCCCTGCTCATCCACTCAGATCTGCTGCCACCCTTCCCCGATTTCTTACTCACAGGGACACACTGACCCTGAGCTTGGAAGAAGTGCTGTTTAAGCACTGCCCAGCTCTCACTGGCACCCTGACCTTCTAACAGCCCAGCCCATGAGAGAGCTCTAATTAGGGCCCAGAAGAGAACAAAGTTTGCTCTCTTACAGTCCAGGGTAGCAATCCTACTTTTTGCTTTACCTCTTCCACACAAGATCTTGAACTCCACCATCTCATGACCACTATGTCCCAAGCTGCCTCTGACCTTCACTTCCCTAACAAGCCCATCCTAACTAGTAAGGAGCAGATCCAGTACCACCCTACCCCTTGTCAGCTCCTCCACCATCTGTATAAGGATGTGTAAGTCAAATCAGAACAATTATGTTCTAGCTCATTTTCAAAGCTAGATTTCAGGCCGTATTAAAATTCATGGTGAATCAATGCCAGTCTTCTCACTTCATCTTCTAATCTAATTCAAGTCAAAGTAAGGGCATAGTCCTTTACAAATGAAGTAACTAAGATTGGTTTCATTTGCTGTCATAGCACAGCACTGATTTATACCAGCTGAAACAAGACTGGGTGACACTGCTCATAGAAACATGGCATTTCTGGTTTCAAATAGAGGGGGTTTGTTGTGTTTGTGCCATAGCTGCCTGTTTTCAGAGTGCTTCTTTGTCAAACAATAGCAATTTCTGTGCTGGTTTATCAAGTCTCCACGGATTTGAGCTGATCAGTTTTTGTCAGAAAGTAAAGTATTTCCTTTCAGCCCAGGTAGGTAATTCAATTGAAAAAAAAAATAAAAAAATCATTCCATTGTCATAGTTTATCTTCATGATATTTATCATCAGCACATAGCACTGGTGTCCCAGGAGATCTCAGATGCAGAACTTGTGATAGGAAGAACATAGAGGAGTTAATTTTTCTTGGCAGTTATGTTTAATTTTTTTTCTTATTCTTCTCATTCTCTGATGAGGGCAATAAGACTTAGGCAGAGATTGGCAGAAAGCCTGGGAATTGGTCAGCACTTCCAGCACTGAGCAAAATAGGAATTACAGATAACAGCACAAGGTGGGATCAACACTGGCAAGGAGGAGCAATGTTTTGCTGAATATCATTGTGTGATGACACAGTTCTGCCCCACAAGTTTGCCCTTGAGTACTTCAAGCAATGGGTACAATTTTGGATAAATAAGATGGTGGGATTAGTACCATCCAGTCCTGTTCAACATCTTTAATATCTTCTGTAACTTTCACAGAAGAGTATCTTGCTCATAGTCCAGCAGATCTTGCTACACCTGGAGGAACTAAAAGGAACAAATAGTGCTTTGGGGGTGGGGGAGCGGGGAATAATGTAGAGGTATTGATTAAGAAAATTCCTACATCCCAGTCCTATTTAATTTCTCTCTTTTCTCTCTGTTTATAGTATTAAGGTCCTGCACAGCACTTTATCAGTCTCCTCGGCAGAGCTCTTTCATTTGTGGCTATCTGACTCTGATTCATTTTTATGCCCATATCATTGGTTTATTGAATTGGACAGTTGACTACAAGCCATCCAGGGAGACTGTAAGCAGTAGAATATCACATTACTGAAGCGAACAGAAATTCAGCTCCTGTACATTGTGATGCTATTTGCTGAACTAAACAGAAACATCCTGAGATACTTCCCGGGAGGAGACAATTTTTCACTTTGATATGGCCATGCTATCAACAGGCAACTGGATGTTGCTATAGTAGTATCCTTACCATCACATATACTCACATAAAACATGACTTAAGGGTATGTGAAGCATCTGGAATATGGCGCAGCTTAACATATTTTATAACCCAGGTTCCAGTCTGGCTCTGCTGATGGAAGTGTGACCATCAGCGTGACCATAAAGGGTTACCATTGTGGACAGGTTTGGGGGGCCTTGGATTATCCAGAGGCTAAAGGTATGCAAGAGCTAACCTCAAATGCACTCTAAACTCTCATCCCATTTCAAATTCTCTGTGGGACATACGATGCAAAAGTCATTGTGTCAAAACTAAAACCAATTGCATTCAGAACTGGCTTTTGACTGCAGATCTCAGCTGAACAAGGAGCTATAAAGTTTAACTGAAGCATCCCTCCCTACTTCAAAATCCTTGCTCAATGTGAACACTACTTATTGGTGCAAAATTTCATTTCATGACTGGAGGCAAAACAGTCTCACTTTTTAAAGTGAGGGACTCACCTACAAACCAGAAAGCAACGCTATACATTAAACTGACATGAATTTTGTAAACAGTGTTGTCTTCAAACAGCCAGGCACATTTTTATCATAAGAATTAGCTGTTACTGTAGATATCATTAAATAACATCCTGCAGATGGAATAGGTAGAGCAGCAAGGAAAACAATAGCAACTTCATTCCTTTGACTGGTGCAAGATCAGTTTATTGTACTGACAGAAATGTCAAAATTCAGGGTGCAGAGTGGTCAAAGGGTAGTTAGGTAGACCAATCTTATGATATCTAACTAGGAATAATGGGATAAACAGAGACACCCTTATAAAGTGAATATCTTTCACTACAAAATAATCTCCCCTGGGATAGGAAGGAACAGCTAACTTATTAAAAGAGCAATTTAAAATTATTGGAAGAAAATCTTGGGAAATATACTGTAGCGAATAATCCTGCAGACTAGAGAATATTTCTCTTCATTATCAGTGATTATCTGCATTTATATTTTTCTACTCATGTTCAAAAAATGTGAGGTAAATGGAGGTTGTGTCTTTCTGTTTCTCAGCTATGCAATAAGCAATGTCTTAATGACATTGCTGAAGAACACTGACCATGCTTTAAAAAGGAGAACAAGAGACTCCTTTATAAACTGAAAAAGCAAGGAATTGCCAGCATATGAGCTCAAATTCCAGAAGATCAAAAATTGAATTCCAGTGCCATGACAGGAAGACCCCTTTGATAACTCCAGCAGTAATGTATGTTTTATTAAGGGGTCCATTTTTTTTTTCTTGTACGAGTGCTTGGAATTTCTAATTAATTTTGTGCAATATTTATAAAAAACTTGGCTAAGGAGCTTGCTTTGTCGTCCTTTTTACTGTAAACATATTATAAAGTATTCAAAGAGGCAATTGCTCTTTTTGGATGCTTTGGGTTTGTTTCTCCATTAAATGCTTTGGTGATGTTGACACATGTAAACAGAATAAATTATATGTCCATCCACTTGATAGAGTCTGTTATGCTGCCAAAATGGTCTACATGGTGGGAATTTTCTTGATAATTGAGTCACTTCAAGTTTTTATTTGTTTAAATGCAAGAAGAAGTTTTGATTCCTGAAATGAGCAGAATACTTATTGACTCTATTTAGAACAGTCAGGAGAAAGAAACTTAATGTTCCTCCTCTCTCCCATCTCTTTATAGAAGACTTTAAATTCCTCTGCTCAAAATGTCCTGTTTCTGTTGACTCTCATAGGTTGAGCTCAAGAGAAACAAAATGGGAGTGAGATATGACCTGAGTAGAATTTCCCTTAGTCACCTGGAATCAGTCAACAGCTGTCTTAACAATCCCTAGGCTGTGGTTGCTCAGTATACTGTTGTAATAAAAGGCAAAGCAATCCAAGGCTGCAGTAGGCTGGTCCAGGGCGTCAAGTGGTCCCACGGGACCTCTGAGTATAGTGAGGTCTGATGAGTTCCAAGTTGTTTCCACTTTGCACTTCATGGGAAAAGGTGCCAGGCTGTGTAGAATCAGGTTTGGTAGCTCAATGATTGGTAAGAGCAAAAAAGTGTTTCCTTGTTGAATTTTTTTTTCAGGCCAGTTAAGCAATATGTTAGACATAGTAGTCAGGTGTCTTTTCTTGCAGCTTAGAGACTACTGTAGTCCAAGAGATGCTTTTTTATTTCTCTTAAAGACAAAAGTAGCTTTTATGTGCTCATGCATGCATATGTGTACATGCTTATACGTTCACATATACATAAAATTGCTATTCTATCAGCAAGCCCTATGAAAGAGAAGGCAGATATTGCAGACATTAAAGATATGCAGACTAATTTTAAGCCTAAAAGCTTTAATGCTCTTTATCTCTGGGTAAAGAAGATGATTCAGATTTAACGCTTCTAACTCTTCCCAGGACTGTGTGAATCATGGAGACATTTTTCAGATTACTGGGTGTGTATTTATGAGAGCAGTGTGTAGTCAAGGAGATGCTCTAGAGCTGGAGGAAATAGTTTTGTGCCAGGTACTGCTCTTCTGCATGAACCTCATGTCTATTAACTTGCAAGGTCTTTGAAGGCAAAGTTAATTCCCCCTGTTTATCAGAGATGCTTCCCAGCTGGGAAGCTCACTGGGGGGCCTCTCACTGCTGCTGGGCTGCCAAGAGCATGAAGAAACCACCAAAAGTGCCGCTTAGAACTATCAGTAGATTAAACTCCTCCCATGCTACTAATCCTCAGGTTTTAGGAATGGCCAAGTGTTGTTACCTTATCTGCCACCTATAAAAATGTGCATGAGGCTGAGAGGCACCAGATAAGTAAGAAATCTGGGCAATGTTTGGCTTCTCCACTCCCTCCCTCTCCTCCCAGCTCTCAGATAACACTTTCCACAATTGTTCCCTCCCCAAAGCAAAACCCTAGGGTTACTATTTCTACTCCCTTACACCGCACCACTCCCACCTCTCATTTCCATGCCTAACCTTCTAATCCTTATTTTGCTGGATGCCCAGATGTGAGTCGGCTAATTCTTCCACTAACCCTCCGAAGCAGGTGTACAGTAAACAAGGGAGCCTGAATGAGCAGTCTTATGTGGGAGACAAATTACTATTTATAAGTCTCTGCTTTATGGCTTTGTATTTTGCTATTCAGAACCAGTTTGGCACTGTCCAGATGGTACTGCTAAAACACACATAGCTCAGAAAAAAATCCAAACACCCAGATGCGGTCACAATGCTTGGAAGCCACATGCAATTTATCTCTTCATACAGTTTGATTTGATCACCTTTGTTAGATCACAAAGGATCCTGAAGCATTTCAGACGTAAATTATCCTCCTCAACTTCTTATTCTTGTGATGGAGAGGCTCCCTTGCATGTCACAAAATGTGGTCAGAATGTATTTTTTCCTTCCATTTAAGCTGTTCATTGATACTCTTTTAAAGCAATATAGGAAAAATGCTCACATGTTGCCAATAAAAGATGTATGCAGGAAACCACACTTTTTTTTTTTTTTTTTGAGGGGTTGGTCAGGCTACTGCTGCTCAGATCCATCATTCTTTGTCCCCCCCAAATTCTGCTTGTTCACATCTGACACTGGGGAGAAGGATGGGGGAATTCTCTCCAGTTCCTTCAATTTATGCAGCATGTGGGTCCTATTACCTTAGTACATGTGGTGTTTTATAAAATTATCAGGTTATTTCCTTAAACCCAGCTGTAGTTTTTGACTCTGTTCCATCAGTAACAGCTGGTAAGGAACGGATTTATTGCTGTATTTCAATTAATTATTTTGATGGTTTAGCTTTTATTTATTTTGGACTTAAGTTGTTAAAAAGACAAAATTAAGTTTATCTTTTTCCATGAAAATGCATTTGTATCAGAGGAAGGCATGAGGGTGGGTTGTCTGTTTACTGTAAAGCTGCATCAGAGAGCATGAAAAGCATCAGAAAGCATCAGACCCCACGTATATTACACCAGTGTGTTGTTAGCACCCTGGAACAGTTTACAAACCTATTTATTTTTTTATGAAGCTGTTATCTTTCATAGCACAACAAGTAACACAGCAGCCTTGGAAAGACTTTTGCCACTGAAAAACGTGAGAGGCTTTCTGTCAACCTCCCACTGAGTGTGTCTGGCGCAGCCGCTGTTACATCAGGGTTTGAGAGATGGTGCTAGATACGTTCCTGAGATGAATGAGCATGACACGGTGCCTGCAATAGTGGTGGATGAGGCTGCACACTGTAGACTTGCCTTATGGTGTCCCTGCCCTGCAAGGCTGGCCTGCTGCAGGCTGTGAACAGAGCCTTTCTGGGCTGATGGGGCATGTGGTGTTTGTAAAACAAGAACTAAGTAGTATGAGCTTTTCTCATATTAACAAAGTGACGATACAAGAGCTGTAAGCAGGGTGGGTCACAGTTACTCTGTCTTGCCATACTGGGGCAAAGTCTAAATATCCCCTCATGCAAAAGGGGATGTTTAGACTGGATATTAGGAAAAACTTCTTCACTGAAAGAGTAGTGAAGCATTGGAACAGGCTGCCCAGAAAGGTGGTGGATTCACCATCCCTGGAGGTGTTCAAAAAATGTACAGATGTGGCACTCCAGGACATGGTTTAGTTGACATGGTGGTATTGGACAGAGGTTGGACTTGATGATCTTAGCAGTGTTTTCCAACCTTATAGAGTAGGCCAGAGCAGCATTATAATCCTGGAGTGCAAGAGCAGTTGCAATACGACTTTGCCTGTTCCTCAGACCCACGCATTACTATTGAGGAAGGTGAAGTGTACATGGAAGTGCATGAATTTCTGCCCCTTGCTGTCCAGAGGGCTCATTTGATCTGAAGAGTTTGTAGTGGTCTCTGACACATGACATATACTGTTTGCTATGAGATGGTCTTCCTAACCAAAGCAGAGCAGCCCACGAACTCTAAAGGGCTCTTCATCACAGCCCTTTCCATCCTGCCCTGCTGATGGTTATGGATGAACGTCCATCAGTCCCATCCTACAGGGAGGTGTTTCCTCTGCTTCAGAGGGAGTCACAGGGTTCAGCATGTCACCGATGAAGATGCAATGATAAGTAAACTGAGGATTTTTCCTGGTTGTCAGTTCAGACAGTAACCTGACAGATTGTGCTGGTGTGCCCTCTGTGAGGAAAACACAGGCTCCAGCCTGCCAGTCAAAGCACAGCCACCATCATTATAATGGCAAAGTGATAGATTCATATTTTAGCAGTGCCTAGAGTTAGGGTGTGGGGCAATTTTAATCTTTTTTTGTTTGATTTTTTTTCCTTTTCTTATTTCATTTTGAGTGAGGAAATAGCTCATAATTCCCAGAGGCAGAAGTTCTTCCACCTTGAAAATTTAACTTGAAACATTAAAGTAATCTTCTGTTTCAGCCCCTCTAGACCTCAGGCATAAATGGTTTCCATTTGGTGCCCAGCTAATTAGATTGTTGAGAGATGTTAATAGTTAAGATAATAATTACTACACCTTTGAAACTGACCTTGAGGTAATTTTAATACCAATAATTTAAAGATAAAAATAATAATTATTATTTATGTATTTTTAAATTAGAACACAATTATTTGTATATTTATATTCTTTCCATATTTGAGATGATAAGTTTTAATCAAAACACATGAAAGTTCAATAACAACTATTGACTGTAGGGGAAAATGACCACAGCAGCATAATAATGATAAGGAGGTTGGGAAAATGGGCTTCATCACTGGGTGTAGACCTTTTGGGGGTTAAACTGCTCTTTCAGTTGTTGACAGCACAGAACACGCAACTTTATCCACACTTTATCCTCTTCTCCCCAAGCACTGTTTAACCAACAGTGGCCAGCAGGTTTGCAATGTGTAGAGCTGGCAAAATAAAATACAAAAATGAATTCTGCTATAAGCTCAGAAATAGAGAAAAAACACTTCACCTAAATTGCTGCCAGGCTTTGCTCTTCATCACCACTTTCTACTTCCAGAGCCGCATACAGTTTTGATGGACCTACTCTGGGATGGTGCAATGTTGGAAGAACCCCCTTTTGCAGATGGGTATGTTGAGGCAGAATCATTAAGTTGGTTCCCTAAACCCCTTGTGACCTCTTACGTGTGGATGGCAGAGCTGGGCACCAGATGAAAACCATTTCTGTGAGAGTTGATACCTCACTCCTCCTGGCAATCTCAAGCAAATCACAGATGGAAAAGACTTCTCACTGTTTTGGAGCTGAGGGAACTTCCTTCTGATCCCAGCACTCTGGGGTTATTGCACTGATGTGATTTATGCAGTAATTAAATCTGAAGAATATAGTTAGGTGCCTAAATGCCTTTTAAAATGGTATTTAAAAGATGAATCCTTGAGGCATCACATTTGAAGGCACTGACTCCAGTCGGTAACCACTGAGGCCAACAGGACTATCGGTGGGTAAGCCATAGCATGGCCCTACAGCCAGTGCTCAGCACCATGTGAGTCAAGCCCAGAACAGCCTTCTCACAATGCACAGCTATATATTTCACGTTAATTTGGATGACTTTGAAGCAGGAAGATAGAGTGGCACAGTCTATCCTCTTGCTGAATAGCACCCTGAAAATTATTGCTGTAGGTAGGTAGAGTGGGACCGGCAAGCAAAATGTTCTTTTCTCAGGCCAGCCGCATGCCAGCTCGCTGATTATTTCCTGTATTTGATCTGGCATATATCTACTGTGATTCATTCTCTGCAGCCCCAGGAAAATGTTCTCTATAAGCATTTTACAGGATCTGTTGCTCAGTGTTAAGAAACAGAAGGAAATTCCTTCCAAATATATTTCATCAAAGCGGTGCTAGATTTTCTTAAGATGTCAAGCCTGTTAGGAAAAGAGAGGAAAAATGGCATGTCTGTATTACCATGGGAGAAGGAGAGTGTAATTTTCAGGCAGAGGCTGAGAGATAGTGAAACCCTGTTGTACTGAAAAATAACATTTTTGTAAATAATCCAGGGAGTAAATGGTTTCACGCTGCCTCATTAGCATTCCCCACATTTTTCTGCAAAGAAGTGGAAATTCTGCTATGGCCTGTAAAACCAAAGTGGTGGTTTTAGTAATACCACTAGGGTGGAATTATTGCCTATATTCTGTTACATCTACTGACCCACATTGGACTCAGAATTCTGTAGTAGGAGCTGAGCTGGTGTGTGGACAGGCTCCCTGCTCAGGTGTCAGGCAGGATATGGCACATCATAGAAACAAGTCTACCCACACAGCTTGGGAGCTCAGCTCCCAAGCATCATTTGTATCTCGTCATGCTGGACAAGGTAGCAGACCAAATACCTGAAAACCAGACTGGCCTAATGACCATTTAGCATTATTCAAAACAGAGGATATATTCTAATGTAAAAAAAAAAAATGCCTTTGTATCAAGCTGAGTTAGATAAATGTCTCTACTTTAGATTTGCAGTAGTGTCTGGCAGAGCAGAATTACAACTACCTTTTACCTCTGGTGGTGCTGAGTGTTCAGACCTGTAAAAGCATATGTCAGCAAAGACTCAGCTTGAAAATTAGTTTTTCCTGTGCACTGGGGGAGCAGGGAGGAGCTTCTGGAGGTACCTGGGCCACCCTCAGTCCCTGTTTTCTGTTTTCTGTTTTCAGGTGTTACTGATTCAGGTCCAAATCACTACAGGCTGGTGATAACTCATCAGCACAGGATGCTGCAGGGAGCCAGGATCCTTACAGTATTTTTCCTGCAGCATCACAAGCTGATCCTGTGCCTCCTATTCCCCCTTCCCTTCAGCTCCTTCAAGGAATTACCGTTCCTAGTCAGTCAGAGAAGACCAGATAGTGGTTAGTAGGAGAAGGCTGGCAGAAGATTTAGTAAGATGAGGATTTTAGCAGGAAAGGAGACTTAGCAAGTTTCACCTCTGCTGACCTTGTTCCCAACCAGTTACCTTTGTCTGGAGCCAAGGCCCCACGCAGAGCAGCTTCTCCCGCCGCTCGTCGCCTACCTGCGGATAACCTGACCTTTGTTTTTTCCTCATTGGTAACACTTACAAAAACCAGTAGAGCAGACAGAAAACGTTAACTTTTACAATGGTTTAAAAAAATCCCATACAAATGGGACCAGGGCTGTTTTGGGGAGCAAAGAGGAGGAGTGAGGGCAGCCAAGGCTTTGCTGATGCAGCGTTGAGTCCACTCCTTCCCATGACAGGTGAGCACAGTTTCCAGGAGCTGCTGCAGAGCTGCTGGGGGAATCTCATCACATATACTCCTCAGTGCACTGAGCCATGCATGCAGAAAGGATTTTGGCTTAACTCCCCAACACATAAGCTGACCAGAAATAATTTCGGTTACCTGCAGGTTTAAATCTGAGTTCCATTCTTCCTTCCATGTGCATTGTGTTCTGAGCAGCGCTTTTTTGTCTTGGCAGGCAATGCTGTTCCTAATTTGTATACTAAAACCTGTTGTCTCCTTGGACCATAGGTTTTTCTTTGAACTACATAGATGCCAATTGTTATTGAAATGTGTGACATTAATTTTGTGTGTTTGTTCTCGGGAAAACTAAATGAGAAGATTTTTCATCTTGTTCTGTGTGGTTTTGCCAAGCTAGCAGGCCATATTTTATCTGCACCAGGCCTCTAAATACCCTCTCTTTTGACAAATTTGAACAGAATTCCTGTTTTCTTGATTGCAATAAAGAAAGAAGCAGGACCCAGGTGTCTACTCTTTATCATGTCTCATTCTTCCTATACAGCCGTTGTATCAAAGAGAAGGGGGCAATGTGATTACACACATTTTTACAGGTGGGGAAACTGAGGCATGGTTTAGTGGTAAAGTGGGAATAGAGCTGAGATGCTGAGAGTCAAAAAACAGCGCTGTGTTCACTATGTCGCTCTGTGTTCACAGAGCTCGCATTAAAAGGCCCTGACAAGCCCTTAAATGCTGCTGAGTTTATCCTTGTAATGCATCCCCCAAGCACTGATGCGCTTATGCAGATGGGATAGTGAAGGAGATCCGTCTGAGCTTTAGGAGCGGGGGAAAGAGCTACATCCACACACAGCCAGAAGAAGAGAGATGCGTATTGTAAACTCTGATCCACTGGGAAAAAGAAAACTTGATTAAACACTCACCTTCTTGCTCTGCTCAGTTGGGCCTGAAATGTTCCCTTCTTATTTTGCTGGTTATTAACTTGCGGCCCCGGTATTCTGTGGTTGTTCTCACTCAGGGCTCCTGGAGAGAGACCACCAGCAGGCACTGCTCAGTGTTGGACATCGTCAGAGCAGCTCAGAACGACAAGTTTTGCAGAGCTGTGTCATTGTTTTTCAGTGCTGATGGGGCTATTTGCTGGGGGTTGATGGGAGGGGGCGGTGATACTCCCATGTCCTGAATCCTGCTTGGTAAAAATTTACAATTCTGGTAGCACTCCAAGATAACCCTCATTTTGCTCTGAGTTTTTTTAGAAAAAAAAATGGCTCCAAGGAGTGCAAGCCACCCACAGTGGAGAGGAAGTGTGGTAAGACTCTAGTTGGTTCAAACCTTTGTACCATTTCATTCAATTCTAGGGAAAACAGTTTGGAAAAGAGCACTGAGATCCGTGGGTACCTCATACACATTGAACAGAAAGCTCTCCCTCTTAAAATGCTTCCTGGAGTTACTTGAAGGCACATGAAGCCATGGACTTAGATTTTCAAGGATCCAGTAATCTCATGGCTTTAAAAAACTGGTGTGGGAATGCAGCTGCAGCATGCTGAGGGAGAGGGTGAGAGAGCAAGAAGCTCTATTGTTTGGCTTGGGAATTCATTTCACCTCCCCAAGCATCCTCTCCCCTCACGCAGAACCTAATTATGAAAGGTTCCTGTAGCTGCAGTGAATTTCAGCCTATAAATATATTAATTTCTGTTTTGTGCACTTTGCGCATCATTGCAGTACTTCAAATGTTGTCTCAGCATGTTGTTCGTTACTGAATCACTGAGAACATATAGAAAGAAGTATGTGGGCTGTGAAACATTTTGGTTTTGTAATGCTTGGCTTGAATCAGTGCAGTATTTAACTTCCAGTCTACGTTTGAAGCATATAGGTTGTAATAATGTTTGACAGGGGTGTCAAATCTGTTCATCTAGCTAGAATAAATCTTATTTCTCTTCTGCATTTGTCTTTATCAGCCCAAAAACTATGGGAAGTTTTCTGTCAAAAGTGAAGGCAAGGAGTTTTCTTTCATCAGAAAAGGACAAAATAGAATATCAATTAATCTATTCTGAGGTCAAAGCTACACAAAAAATTCAGTTTTATCATAATTTTGACAGCTGCATTATCTTTCTTTCGACAAAACAAAGAAAATTTCGAAGAATTTTACTTTATTCTTTTCACAGAATATGTCTGTATGATGGAAATAATGCTACTAGTGGAATTTTGAAAAATTTGTAATCTTTTTTATTCATGCTAATATGTCAAACTACTACTTTGAGAAAAAAAAAAGAAGAAAAAAGCCATGAACAATTCAGCTACCTGATTTTGATTTTTAATTCTGAGTATTCCTAACACTGCTTAAATGTAAAGCCATGTAAGTGTATCGGTTACAATTTATCTCCATATTTATGCTTGGGAATGAGAATAAGAGAATGCTGTAAGTGATGCTGGCAGCAAAAAAGAAGGTGGGAGATGAAAAATTATTGTCAAAAGGCTGGCCAGGAGCTGTCCCTCAAGATGTCTTTATAATGAAAAATATGCTTCTATATTTTGTGATTTACACTTTTCAAACTATCTTGGAATGAAAAACACTGTCAAAATATGTAAAATGGAAACAAATTTTTTTCAAATAACTCAAGTGTTTAGAATACTATCCCAAAATGCCAATAACCAGGGTGTGTCTAATCTTTAAAACTTCCTCTTATTTATGTGATTTCTGATTTTTTTTTCATGTTTTTATGAGGCTGAACTAAGAGACAACTTGTAAGGCTCACAGGTTCCCTGACTGAGCTGCCTGTCTGCAGGGAGAGCTACCCAGCATAGCTCCAGCTGAGCTCATGCAGGGAGAAAAGAAGAATTTATCTTGGCTTTAATCTGGACCGAGCTCCTGGAATGTCAATTGGAGCTAGCTGCAAAATGGAGACAAATTTTCACTAAAATATTGGTGAGATGAAACTTGTCACCATTTTTCACCCCTCACTCTCCTCCCCCTACTCCCTTGCCCTCAAATTTTAGCAGTGGTAATGTGAACAGAGAAATTGTCAAGTTGAGTAAATGTATTTAGAGGCTTTCTACAAATGCAGTTCTGGCTGTTTTCTTTGAAAGTATGGAAGGATGGATTTATACAAGAACTCCAAAAGACCCAAAACCAGCTCCTGGTTAAGCAGATAAGAGCAGATGCCAACAGTCAGCTCCAGTACTTAAGTTAATGCTCACCTCAACCAGCTGCAATTTATACAATTCTTTCTTTATACCTCCTTTGTTGTTTTCTTATGAAAAAGAAAAAAAAAAGAATAAATCTTTCCCAATTTAAAGATACAGTTAAATGCAAATGCAAATACAGAAGAGGGTCGCAGAAGCTTTCAAACAACCAGTGAAAATGGAAGTGATGCACTTAAACAAGGACATTTTTCATAAAAAACAGGTAAAGAGTATTTAGCACTGACCTGACTGCACACACTGAAGATGTTATCACTGCCTTCCATGGGACATGTTAGACTAAGGGTAAGAGCTTCTGAAAATCTACTTCTTATAGAGCCCGTTTCACCAAACCTCGGCTCCTCACTCACTTATCTCTGAGATAAAAGATCTCAGGTTGCCCATTATTGCAGTACTCTGCCAAAGCCACTCTAGAACTGCACAGACCTGAATGCATGAGAAAGATGCAAAATATTGGTGGGGATGGTCCAGATATGTTGCCTTCTCTTTAACTGTAAGGCTTAGCAAAACAAATAGAAAACCACCTCAATTTTGGTTTCCACTTGTTTGTGAGCTTGGGTATCATCTTTGATAGGGCATTTTGGGGTTTTGGCTCTTTTCTGAAAACCTTTCATGTGAAGTCAGCAAAAGCAGAGTCCTCACTGGGCTAAACAGAATCTTGTGGGACACAGCCTATAATTCCTAATTAGTGTAAGAGGAATTGGTACATGCAAACTGAGGTTATAGGCTATTTCCAAGAGGTTTTTGCACATCAAGGAAAACTAATTTTTCAGTGAAGAATAGAATAAATGCTAGCCCTTGGTAATCAAGGACAGATTCTTGACTGAAATGTCAAATACCCAAATACAGCAGGCATAACTACAGCTGATTTGAAAGAGCCCTTTTGTGTAGTTCTTTGTTGGGAAATCTTGATAAAAATGCATATCCAGAATTTCTTTTCTTTCTCAGTGACTCCTAAAATAAGTGAGTTCAGTTCATAAATGCAGTGGTACGGGACTAATGGCTCACCTGAAGATATTTTCTTGGTTTAGGGCTTTAAACACTAATCGCTGAAGAGCTCAATGTGCAGTGCCAGAATTAATCTCAGTTCTGTCGTCTGAATAACAAATTATAACTTCAGTGACACCTGTCCAGCTATTTTTTCCTCACCAAATAAGCTCAGCTGGATCTGGCAGGACATTAGTGAGCAAATCAGTGGTAAATGGACAGGAATGAACAGAAACACTCTTCTCTTTGCCTCTTAGAACTACAGTGGGTCTTAAGGGTTGAAAGCAGAGAAGAGCATCAAATTCTTGCTTTCATCTCTACAGCTTATAGAAGCAACATTAAATGAAACTCTGGACATGACGAATGGGATGATGCTATTTTTGCAAAATTTTTTTTTTCTGAAAGCAGGGGTAGAAATTTACATTATTCAGATGGGTTTTATTTTTCTATAGATGGCAGACAAGAAGGATGGCCACTAGAACTTTGCTGGAAGAGAAAAGCAGAAATCTGATGTTGGAGTGTCTTTTTTGAGGTACCTGGGTAATAAATATAAACTCCTTGATTCAGGTTTAAACTAGTTGGTTCAAGTCCTAACTACAAGTGAGCTGCATCTGTATGAAGAGTCACATGATTGAATTTACTTTGCTGACCTTCCTTTGCATCCCATTAGACTACAGATTGCTGTTGCCAACTTCTCCCAGTACTTCTGTTGCAACATATAAAACCAGCTTGGTGTCTGCCTCATGCTGTGCCTCTTGCCACAAAAGGCTCACGTCCTCACTCTTCTTCATAAGGTTTGGAGATCCACTGAAATGTAACATTACTGATTCTCCCAACCTCAATCTCAGTGAAAATATGGGAGGTGTCACAAGTCATGAGGATGTTTTCAAACATGGTAAAACCTTAAAATAATATATAAATAATTGTTTTCTTCACATTTTTTTCAAATGTCTATGGTTTATTGACATCAGAATATTCTGCTTCTGCTTGCTCCCAGGAAGATGCAGTTTCAGAGTTAAAGTTCACCTTTTCCTACCGGGACTTGATCTTACTGCTTGTGGCCCATGGAAAGAATCTATCTAGCATTTCCTATTTACTTTATTATATTTTAAATAGAGCTTTCCAGAACCTTGCACTGAAGATAATATTTTCCTCTTTAATTTCTTTTCCTGTCAACTGCTATGGTTTGTTTACTTTTTTTCTTTTCAAAATGAAGCAAATACCTTTTCTCTCAGATCTTGGTGTGTCTTCCGCATTACAAAATTTCTTACCAGTATCTCAGGTTGGGATGATATCATAATCCTAGTCAATTACTGAACTTGGTGTATCCATTTGCTTTAGCTTTCCTCACTCATCATCTGATGAAGAATCTTGTGTCTCCTCTGTTACTTCAGTAGACATTTTTGAAAGCTTAGTTGAAAATAAAAACCTCACCTCTCTAACTTTAAATAATACTACTACTACAGAGCTTCTGGAGGAACTTCTAGTGGAGCTTTGTTCATACAAGCCTGGTTTGAGCTTTAAAGTCTTTGCTTCCTTTCTTGGAAAAGTAGAATCATAGAATCATAGAATAGCTAGAGTTGGAAGGGACCTTCAGAGGTCATCTAGTCCAACCCCCCTGCAAGAAGCAGGGACACCCCCAGCTAGATCAGGTTGCTCAGGGCCTCATCCAACCTGGCCTTGAACGTTTGTAGTTGTTGCTCTATTGTTGAAGTAGTTGTTGCTCTATTTGTTCTGGTGTCAGTAGGCTTACTTTTCTGGGAGGGGTTGTGACAAAGTGATTCATAACCTAGTCCACTTCCATTTTCACCAAAACTCTCTTCTTTGCATTTTAGTATTTTCACATAAAGTCACGGTATATTTTTAGAAGTCCCATTTTTTTTATGCTAGTTTGCAGTCTTAGGATTTTTTATGCAGTTATAGTGCAAAGGTCAAAGGCTGGGAGTTTCCTTTCTCCTTTTTCCCCCAACCCTATATCAAAGGCACATTCAATGACACAAGGAGATGGCAAATTGAAAACCTCATAAAGAATATATCTTTTCATGCAGCTTGAAATTTGATTTTTACCATGGCATAGATGCCAGAAATACACAGATAGCTCACAGTAAGAATTGGAAGTATATAGGGATAAAAAAAATACAGTGATATGTAAAAGCTAACATTTTTTAGTAAATTTAGTTTGCTTTTTTCCTCCTGGACTTGACCCAATCAAACACTATTAGATATTACAAGGGGACCAGAGGTTGGAGGCATGTTAAAAAACATCTGTCAAGTCTGGGATGTCTTTCGCCCTCTTCTGAAACATGGGATACAGTTTCATATCAGAAACTGAGTTGATGGACTGGAGAGCAGTGTTTTCTGTTTTTCCATTCTGATATGAAGAAAATAACTGCAGACTTTTGCATGTTTGAAAAAAATTCATGCCTTGGAAAATTTATTCTTCTTCTTTTAATGAACTATAGGAAGCTTGTCTTCAGAGTTCAAACACTCAAGTAGAAGGAAAATGGACAATATATCACAAATAAGCAAAGGAAGTAAGTTAGTTTAATGACACCACTGGCTGTTTAATTATGCAAAGAAATGATCTTCTCTCCTTCACTGTTTGTAAAAATGAGATTGCTACATTCAAATTTTAAGTAGTATATCCATAAATTTATGTTTAATGCTGCTGTACAGAGGCTTTTCCAGATAATTCAAAAGCCTATCTCCTTGAAGTCATTGAGACTGTCATTCTGGCTAGACAAATTTTATGTTCGGTATGTAATAGCAGAGTTGGATGACGTGGGCTGTGCTGAGACAGCTCTCAAACTTTAGGAAGCTCTGTGTAGATATCTGATTTTGTTTTGTGATTTTTCTCTCTTTATATGCTGATATCAGAGGTTTAAATGCAGCAGTTACCTACCACCTTCTTCCTGCTCTGTTGAAACTAACAGGGCTCAGTGTCACTTCAACAGTCACAGTGGTTTATCCTGCCTGAACATCTTGCCCTGCTATGGTGGAAGCCAAGGCAATTCCTTGAGGACTTTTTATTTCTCTAAAGTTTCACCTCTGTGTAATTTCATTATACAACGATTCCACAAGGGTCACAGCACCACAGTGACTATTAAAGTTCTGAATTGCCCCACTCAGGTTGACCAAAATTTCTCTGTCAGACACAAAGAAGTTATTGTCCCCCACTTCAGAGTTGTCATCATTGCATCAGTGAAGTGGTTCCCTAGTTCTACTGCGACCTTTGAGATGCAAGACACTGGGCATATGACAGGCCTTGGAAAGGCATGAGAACAGTTACATAGTACTTGGCATCTGGAGGGGGAAAAACATTCAAACAAATATTTTTTTCAGCACCCTGTTGCAAACGTTCAGGACAGTGCATGAGGATTTACTTCCTCGGGTTCCATCAAATATATATTGCTGGAAGTTATGTAGATAAATCCCTAAGCTTCCATAGGAACAGCTCTTCTGTATTTATTGTTTCTGTTGAATTTCAATGTGCTTCAAAGATTAAGCAATCTCAGTTTTTATTTTGCTTTTGTGGGAGTTTATGCCAGCTCGCTGATTATGATAACCTCCTGAAAATATGACAAGTGTGATAAAGACCATGTTCCTTATTGGACTGACCTCATCACTTGAATATTGAGTGAGAACATTTTCTGTTTCTCAAACGTCAGCATGTGCTGATGCAATATTTGCATCAGCAGATATTTGCTGCTCCCTAAGAAAAAAGGAAACTGTGAGAAGGAATTCCTAGGTTGTTTGTTCTTAATGGTGAATTTTTCAAGTATTTCAATGAATTCTCTTGTGAATTACAAGTTCAACAATACAAAAAGATGAAGTAGACTGGGCAATACCATTAGTTCTATTGCTGTGAAAGGTTAGTGACATTAACAGCTGTTTTCTCCAAATACTGACCCCCAAATTCTCCTTGAGCTCATCCCTCTGTAATTGGTTTTTAGTTCTATAGATTTGATGAGTTTCCCATGAATGTAAAAATACCCAAACCAAAACAAACCCTAGCAATATGTTTTGGTTGTTTGGGTTTTTTTGTTGTTTGGGTTTGTTTGGGTTTGTTTGGCTTTTTTATTTGTTTGTTTTTTCTCTAACTGATGATCTTTCTTTCATATTAAAAGGTTGCTCAGAAAAATTGGTAGGCTGGGAACAGATTTTGCACTAACTTAATATTAAGGCCATTCTCTTCCTCTCCACCAGTCACATTGAAGAGACAATGTCTGTCAGATGATTGTTTTTCTCCCGTATTTCCTTTTTTGCTTCACTATTATGCCAGAGGTGAAAAAAATAATGTCTGCTCATCATGTTTTTTATTCTCTTCCACTCTCACTGTTTAAACTCAATTTTCATGCCTTTCTAAAGAACTTCTCCAGTTCATCCCTGCTTTCTGGAACTGCTAAGTGAAAATATGTGGTCCAAACTGTACATAAAGACAAGCTAGGTGATGCAAATGGTCTCTCTTAGTCATCTATATATGGTATATGTAGGCTGAAAATGGATGTTAAAGAGCAGCTATGCTTTAGTCTCAGTTTAACCTACCAGGGACAGATTTCACCTGTCAAACCAAATTTGAATGGCATCAGACGACACTTTCACACCAATGCTGCAGCTCATTTTACCAGCATTCAAAAACCCTTTCTTTTCGAGATTTAGGAAATAACATGTCACAGGAACAATCTCTCAGAAGCAAAGCATTCTTTGTCAAAAGGTATGTCATATACAGCACAATGGGTAAAAGCAGTAACAACTTACCTGGTGATGATTCTCTCATCCAAACTGTAGCTCTTCTCTCATAGAGTGGACCATCTCCTTAAAAGCATGTAGGGCTCAGGATCAGACACTTTCCTTTAAATTGTCTGGTTCCTCTTTAATCACATCTGCTTCACTTGACTGTAATCCCTGTAACCTGTAGGTTACATCTACAGTGGTGAAATTGTTTCTGGGTATATTGCTGTGAGCTCCTTTAGGATCAGACTGGCTGCATCAGCCCTTGGTCTCTTCTATGCCTCTTGTGATGCCTTTCTGATTTTAAAATGGAATTACATTTTAGGTGAGATAATTTCATTTCAGTGTTCAAAAATAATGACAAATATCTGACTGCTGAAATATTAGTAAGCTTTGCTTAGCGACAACCCTACTGTAAAGGCAAGCCTTTAATTTGTTAGTTCCTCCTTCCCTCAAACTAGTGATATTTTTTTCCTACCTGGCATTTCTCCAGGATTACTCATGTTTTCTAGGTTTTTATTTCACCTCCCTCTCTAAAGCAGTGAGGACCCAGGAAGCAGCAACACTAATTTAGGTGTACTGGATATGCCTGACTTGTGGACACCTACGCATGACACAGGACAAAGAAGGCTTTATCAACTTGTGTCTGGATGCAGCTTAGTGACGTTGTCGTGGTGCTATGTCTGCCTAACATTGTGGTAGTACAGAAAGGTATTTCCACATCCAAGCTATTGTGCAGAGCCATGTGACATGATTTACCCCTTAGGAATCTTGCTCAAGAATTTCTGTACCATTTTGCATTTTTCAGGTGGAGACTTACTGTTGAGGATGCAGTATGTTCACTTGAATCATTACCACTGGCAAAGATACACAAGAAAGGAAGATCATAGTGTGAGCTCTGATTCCAAGTAGAGTTTGCACAGAGAATTGTACAATATTTATAAAGTCGATGTGTTTGATCTGGAAATCATTGAGAAACAGCAAACACAGAATTATGTCTTGCTATATTTTTTCCAAAGCTAAGCCATACTCTCTTGTGTAAAATATTGTAAAATATGTTTAAAATTCTTTTTATTAGTATTACTGTTTACAAAATGAGAAATGTAGGCATACAGCAGGCTCTGTTCAAATCACCAGAAAGCAAGAGCACACTGAAGCTCACTATGTGGTAAGGAAGCAGTGTAGGGCTTTTATTGGTTTCTTGTAAAGGTATAGATGCTAATAATTTTATTTTCTGAGCTGTGATATAAATCATGACTAATTTTCCATCAGTAGTCATACCTAGCTATGCTTGAAAAGAGGGGGGTCAGCCTTTTGTAAGCTCTATGGGGCCTTAGAAAATGAATGGTTTTAGAAAAAATGTCAAGTGTAAAAATCTCCTTGTACAAATCCCAAGCATTAACAAAGAGACACCCAATTCCTTCTGCCTGCTCTAGCAGGTCAGAAGCCTGCAGGAAATGGACAGACCAAAGAGTATTAGTGGGTCTCTACTATTTTTACAATGGAAGAGAAGTGAGCTTTCAGAAAGGCTTGAATTTACTGACCTTCTCTTCCAATTTGAGCTAATTCATTAGCTTCATGAAAGCCTTTCAGCACCCTCTCAATAATTATTTTTTTCCACATAGTTGAGTTCTGAATTTGTATTCAGCTCTGAAGAAAAGTGAGTGCTATAAACACTCTTACTAATGGATAAAGTGGAAAGTCTCTTCTCCTGATAGCTGAAATAGATCTGTGGGGAATTTTCTGTGTTTCTTTTTTGGATTCTTTTATAAAAACTTTTCACGCTTTTGTTTTCTCAAGTGTTCAATCATAAGTGAGATTAATATAGCACCAGCACGTTTGGTCACTGCTTTACTGTAGCCACATGTTTTTGGTTTCTTTTGAAGAACTGGTGTGTCAGATGTTTGTGGGGAGGTTTTTGGGTTGTTTTTTTGTTTGTTCACTTTTGTTCTCCAAAGGCAGCTTAGTGATGCCCTGCTTGCCTGTAGTGATACAGTGGGATCTGTAGAATCATGGAATTATAGAATGTGTTAGGTTGGAAGGGACCTTTAAAAGTCATCTAGTCCAACCCCCCTGATGTAACCAAGGACACCTTTAATTAGGTCAGAGCCTCATCAAGCCTGACCTTGAATAACTAGATAATAATAATAGATCCTCCACCACCTCTCTGGGCAACCTGTGCCAGTGTTTCACCACCCTCATAGTGAAAAACTGTGATGAAGATGCATAACATTTCCATATTTATGCATCTCTAAGCTTTCTTGAATGACCACTTGTAGAGAAAGACATTCTCCTTTTCACTCTGCCATTTGGCTGAGAGATGATATAGTTCAAGCAGCTGATGGAGTTCTGTATATTTCTAATGACAAATGTGAACCCCAGTCATTAGAACATGAACCATAGCTATCCTCTTGTTTGCTATAAAGCAACCATATATTATAGCTATGGCACCTAAACTATTTGTTAGTAGAACATCACTAAGGCTACAAAGCTCCAGGAAAATCTGTTTGCTTTAAATATATGAACACTTGGATAGATCTAAACTCTGTTGCTTACAGAGGCTTTTCACTGCCTGAGATAGTCAGTAACAGGTCACACTGCTTGATAACCACCTCATTCATGTATGTGTGCAAAACAGATGCAGGAACAAGTGATACCTGCTTTATTTCTGACTGCTAGGCTGCGAAAGAGTGCTAAGGAGCAGTTCTTGGGATAAGTGGTCTGGAAGCAAAACTCAAAAGCCTGACAGAAGAAAATGGGGTATTGCCTACATTTGCCTAAACTCCATGGATCTTCTTTATTGCAGCCTGCTCTGCTGACTGAGGGCTATTCCTTAGTGGATTTTGAATACCATTCATTCTGGATATCCTGGCATAGGTCTGAAACTCTGGAAAAGATACAAATGGCATTGTTTTATCAAACTCTTTTTCTTACTTTTGCCAAATGATGAATGTTCTCAATACTAATTTCAAATCTGGTTTATTCCAGAAGATTGTATTCATAGTGGCTATACTAGTTCCAAAATAATTCATAAATCATGATGTAAATTACTGTCTCCTCACTTTAGAGTAGTATTGCTTCGTAATAGAGTAAAAACCTCAGAGTTTGGCCTATGAGTCATCACATTTCCTGACATCTTGAAAAAAATAGTTTTGGTTTCTTGGATACATATCAGTGAAAAACATATTTAGCTGATTTTGTGATCCTGCTCTGTAAGGTTGGTATAACCAACATTTTATTTATTATCACAGTGATACAACTCCCAAACTGGTCTGTACTGGAAAGAGTTTGCATCTGCCATCTCTTAGCTCACAAGACCAGTATAGACATAGTTAAAGCTGACAGGTCTTTTTCAGCCTTCACTGGAGCTAACTGAAGGGAACCATGTGAAGCTTGAGTGCTGCAATGCTGAAGTCAAGAAAAAAAAAAAGAAAAACAAACTGAGAAAAGCCAGAGCTCCAGGAGCATAGAATCACAGAATCACAGACTGGTTAGGGTTGGCAGGGACCTCAAGGCTTATCTAGTTCCAACCGCCTGCCATGGGCAGGGACACCCTCCACTAGACCAGGTTGCCCAAGTGGCACCCAGCAATAGCAAAGCAAGAGTGAGCATGGGAGAGGGGTCTCTGACACTAGGTACAAATGCAGAGTCTAAGAAATTGTTTGAGAAGTTGAATGTGTGGGAGGAAGAAAAGAGAAAGCAAGCAGAAAATGAGAGAAACAGCTGAGAGTATATCCCTGAGGGAAAGCACCAAGATTGTGCTTTTAGGGAATGTAACTCTCTGGAAAAATGGGTTTGGAAATTGTGAGTGAAAGAGTTGTATGCTGTCATTTGTTTCTGCCGATGCGGAGCAAGTGAGCTTCGTTCATCCTCTGCAAAGAACAAGATTACATCAAAGACTATAACCTGTGTCATACCAGACACTTCTTTTGCTTTAAATGGAAATATTCTCACAAGTTCCCATCTACTTACTGACTCTTTTGGTCAAAGTGATAACAATATTTAACTCTTAAGGAAAAATACCAAAGTGACCTGGAGGGTGGGGAGATACACTTGTTTCTTTTGATAAATCCTAGCAGCCTTTTCTGTGTGTGTGTTGTGTGTGTGTGCATGCACACACACAGTTGTTGGTAATTCACTGCACTGAGCACTGCTGCTACAATTGCTCAGTTGCACGTTTTAGATCAATAAGGGTCGGGAGCTTGTGGGGATGTTTTAAAAAAGCAGTTCCTGCAGGTAACACTTCTCCATATTTCAAGCTTTTGTGGAATGTCTGAACTGCTTGGCAACGAGCACAATGGATTTACAATGAGGCTTACCTTAAATCACTTCTTTTTACATAGATATCACTTTTAAATAATCACATGTCTCTCATTTAATTGTACAGCTGTTCTCTAAAAGGAAAGCTTTGCTATTTGATTTACTCCAGTGGCACTTAAACAATACTGGTTGGGTTTTATTTCTAGTGCTTAATATATGGACTAAGCAGGGCAAAGAATAGCAGTGATTTATATATTGCCAAATTATGAACCTCCTTAAACAATATGAGGAGGTTCAAAAGGGCAACTTGAATGTGAATGTTTTTGAGTACATAGTGGAGAGAACTTGAAAAACAAGTGATAAAGAGAAAAATCATGACGATCTAATCAATATAGCTAATAGAGCATTCAGCACACTCTTCAGAAAGCAGCAGGAGCTCAGTCCAGCTGACTAGATATAGGTGTCCAACTGCCAACTCAAGCAATATTTTTAACCCCATAGGGCTGCCTCAAACATCCAGAAATATGTCAAATAGCTCTGGAAACTATGTCAGGAAATCAAGCTGAGGCTCAGCCAAACTGCTGCATGTTGTATTAACAAGACATCAGCTTTGCTCTCCATCAATAAGAATTTCTTACTATTTGAGACATCTTGTTTTGCTCTGCCTGGTCTCTATCTGTGACTCCAAAAAAGAACAGGTTTCCCATAGGTCTTGTACTGCATCTACCAGCCCCATGCAGATACCTCAGGTGGTCTAAGGGTATCCTATATCTTCCTACCTATGTGCCTGACCAGCTGAATTGAATGTCAACTCTGTATATGTCTTAATTTCAGCTGCATCTCACCTGAAGTATCTCAGCTCCTGCCTGATGCCTCCTGTTGCCTGATGCCATCACTGACAAATGTCTGTCAATGAATTCCTCCATTCTGGTGTATGGTTTTCACAGGAATGCTGGGCATGATGGAAAGGAAGAACAGTTTGTTGTACCTTGTGACGTTCCTGAAAGAAGGCAAAGCAGTGAATGGTATCAGGTGAGGGGAGATGAAGCTCGAAATAGCCTCATATAGTTGTACAGCTATTCTTCTAAATAAAGCTATGATCACTGGTTTTCTGGGGTGGCACTTAAACAATACTGATCAGGTTTTATTCTCAGTGCATGGGCTAAGCAGAGAGATATATTCATATGAATTATGTATTGTTTCTTTTCTGGTTTTTTGCTTGTTTGTTTGTTTTGGTTTGGTTGATTTTTTTTTCCAATTCTTTGAATCTTCAAACTTCAAGCAAGATTTTGGTGTTTTCATGATGAGATCTGAAGAAACATGTGTTAAGGCATGGTCCACTCCTATGATGACTATTACTGCTGCCATGTGGGTCCAGGGACAGGTCTAGATTCTCACTCCAGCTGTCCTGAAAGTGTGCAATATGAGGTAACACTGGTAGGAAAAGGAAAAGAAGTGCACAGTAATAATGCAGAGCTTATACCCACGGACCTTCCTCATTACTGTGTGGCAAGTTTTTTTTGCATGGATGGCTTAAAACAGACCTGGCAAAAAGAAGCCATGCTTTAAAATTGAAGGCAGTAAATAATGGATGCATTACAAGAAGCACAATAATATAGAGTGATAGCATACCTTTTACTTATTGCAGACATTTAAAACAAAAGGACAGTCCTAGACAAAATAGGGGTAGAAAAAGTGACAGAAAGCATTGCCGTTAATACCACATTAGTCTGAATGGCAGGCAACACAAGAACACGTGACATTTCAAACTATACCAAGAAATCTGACTGAAACTAAGACGACATTCTTGAGACCTGTTACTGATGTGGAGACACCACGCTTTGAAGCAGTTTTTTCCATTTGGCATATTTATAGTTCAGTCAAATATTCTTATTGGTTTGAGGATGTGGTATTTTCCTTAGGAAAAGGGTAATGAGAGAGGGTGTCTAGCAAACTCTCCAGAGATTTGAGCTGCCCAGATGCTGATTAGGGCTGACACTGTTGGAACACTGACTCTGTTGCTCTGCCTGGTGGCCCACTGTAGGCATGCCTTTAAAGATGAGCTTTTAGACCAATTATCTAATTTTGATTGTGCTTTTATTAATTTCAAGTAGCCTATCAGATGCCAGAAAAGCTAAGGCAGCTTTTTACTCTCATTCTAAAAATAGGTACATAAATGAATCCAAGAATGTCTCATGGAGTGTTGATATTTGCCTCAGAGTTTGGAAAGGAGACAAAGCATCTGTCTTCCTGGCCATAGTCAAAAAAATAGAAATGATACTTTAATAGAAGATAATTTTCTTTTTTCCCAGATGATGTTTCTTTCTTTTTTTTTTTTTTACTTCCATTGCAAATAAAATCATTGGATTGCCTATATGATTTAAGAACTTATATCTCATTTTCAAAAGCTAGCTTTGATACACCAGAATGAAAGTAGTAATGACTTGTAGTGAAATTTGGGTGCAGATGAGGATGTCTTAGATAAGGACATTCAACATCTCTGAAGGCTTTAGTCTAAGACATGATATTTGGAAGATTCCCCTGCTCCAGTGATTTCTCTACCTGCTCTGGAGTCTGTATCAGGGCTCTGCAAGTCTGATGCAGTGAGATAGTACATGCCTTTGTACTTCAGTTCTCAGTTTATGTTTCTGGGTCAAATGGTTTATGCCCTAACATGGGCACTACCAGAATGTCAGTGGACACTGCTCTGTGTGAAACTAATGCAAGTTAACATTGGTGCTGATTCTCCTATGTCTTCTACATCTTCTTTAATGTCTTTTTCTACTGGTTACTGACATACTTTATCCTGCATTTTGCATTTATCACTGGAAATTCTGTAGTGATATTGCTAATATCCTGTGGATGGAGAAAATCACACCTAGACCGGCTGTGTACCATGTCCCTGGAGGTGAGGAATATCTAGTTTTTATTCTGCTCTAACTCCATGGATTCCTGTGATGTTAAGACAGCATAACTTTCTGTGATATTTAAGGATGAGCAAAGCAATTGAGCTTGCTTTGAGGTATTTGGTTTATATCTTATTACAGGTTTTTTAACCCGACTTTGAAACATTACAAATGTACAAATCTTACACTTCCCCTGTGAAGAGAAACATATGAGTAGCAGTTACAAATGGTGTTTTTTTTGCATACAAAGCATCTGTTTATGCTGACACAGATTGTTCTCCTCACTGATAAGTAGGTAAATAAATTAAAAAAATAAAATTTGCTGCCTGGGAAGATATTCACTTGCAAAATACAGTAAATTAATTCACTTATGTGGAGATAATTCCTAACTGGTTTTGAAAACTAGACATAACTTGAAATGATGTATGGAGCCACCAGAGAGTGTTCTGAAGACTGTACCTGAACTTGACTCATCTGGAAGAGAAGTTTTAATTTTACCTTCAGATTTCTAGTGAAACTACCTAGCAGAAAATCTTTTGGTCAATTGCTGATGAATCTCAGTTATGATAGGTTCATTTCAGAAGGTTTCTCTCTTGGAATTCGAAACAAAGAGGGACAAATTAATTAAAAATAAAAGGTAGAAACTGCAATTCCAAAGTTTCCAAGAGGCAACTTTGAGGAAAACTGGAGATGATGGCCACACCCCAAGCTTCAGCAGACTTGTGCTAGCTTGGCCATGGACAAATAAAGATGCAAGTCCCAGTGCTGCTTTAATTTACATGAGGCTGCCAATAGCCACTACTGAAGAAGAAAACACAGTGTGTGGGATTGCTGATGTCATATCCCTTTCCCAGAAAGAATACGTGATAGAAAAATGAGAGAGTGATGTAATTTAACCCTAGATGGTTGCTACATACCATGCATATGTTAACTCACTACATACTATGCAGATACTCACTCACGCATCCCAACCCCAAGGGACGGGGAGGACAACCTCATGAGCTGAGATAAAGACAGTTTAATATGATTAAAAAGGAGAAGAAGAATAATAGTAATAACAATAATAAACCAGGTGATACACAAAGGCAATTGCTCACCGATCCCACAGAAGAGCAACCTCATGCCCAGTCTGTCTGTGAGCAGTGATCCCACCACCCAACTCCCTTTCCCAATTATATCCAGAGAATGATGCTATGGCGCAGTGAAAATCCCTTTGGCCCATCTGGGTCAGTTGTCCTCGCTGTGCTATCCCAAGTTCTTGTGCACCTGGCAGGGCGTGAGAAGTCCTTGACTTAGTACAGTCACTATAACTTCCTAGCAACAACTAAAACAATGAGTTTATTATCAACATTATTCTCACACTAAATGCAAAACACAGAACTACACCAGCTACTAGAAAGAAAATTCAGCTAAAACCAGGACATAGGGTCATGTGCCAGCTACAGCTCTTGAAAACCCTGCAGCTCAGGACACTCAGAACCAGTGATACTGCTCTGCAATTTCTTCTAAATCTACTGTAGAAATATCTACTTTTTTCCCCCACCCTGTTTTCTTTAAAGCCTGTGTTAAACTTTTCTCACAGAATGCACTTCCAGTAAGGTGGGTTTTCTGAGTATGGCCAGTATTTCATGAAATGAAATCTGTGATGTCCTAATAAACAAGGTTTCAGCAGTTTGAGAATATTAATGTTTTGGGATGATGACAATCAAAATAATAAGGTGTAAGGTAGGAGCCTGGCATGCTATGATACAGGGGGAAATAGTGAAGAGCAAGTTTATGATTCCAGAAGGTATCAATGAAGAGTGATCCAGTCCTCATACATCCTCTCCTTGGCCATGTGAGCAGAATTATGTGAGGATGGACTGAATCCCAGACTGAGCTCATACCAGCATAAGCTGGTCCTGGATATTTTCCCTTAGAGCAAGGGCAAACATATTCAGGAGATGGCATCTCACAGAGAGGAAAGCTGCCATTTGGCCCAACATCCTGGGAAATTGGCCAGGACCATAGCTTTGTCAGAAGAGGGTCACTTTAGCCAGTGGGTTACCAACAAACCAAAGCACTGACAGCGTCATGGCATCTGCTTTGGCTGAGTATGCCCTGCAGATCCTGGATTGATACTGAGCTCAGCAGATCTTGCTGAGCAAATAATCTTTTGGGGGTTACTGCCTATTCCACAGAGTAAAAGAACCCTGGAAAAAAAAAGAGTGGGCAAAGAAGATAAGGGAATGCCTTTCAGAGACCTGCGTGGGTTACCTTTGGGCTTGTAATTTGAATGTCAGCTGTAGATGATGTTTTTAGCAGCTAAGATTTTCCAAGAAACAAATTAAAGATACATCAAACTGATCCAAGAGCTTTTACTTTCTCATAGCTTACTGTTGGTTTATTTGTTTAGTCTTCTCTCTCTTTTCCACCTATCATTGTGTCAGGTTTAATAAAGCCTGAAAATATGATATCAGAAAATAGTACTGGCAAATCTGATCTAGGTGTGATTAGCCCTTGGCTACTTAGCCTTCAAATTGAAATATATAAAGAACATATAGATGTTACATGAGCATTTTGACCATGAATAGCTTCAGGTTCAGTAACAAAACAGAGCTGGAAACCATCATTATGTTCACAGACACAGCTAGTACCTTTTTAAAAAGTTCCTACATTTTGAAACATATTACCATGCAGTGGAAAAAAAGGCTTAAAGCAACTCTTAGAATATCACTGAAAAGCAAATGATAAGCATTTTACATGCCTTAAGTAGAAAATGCCATTCCCGTAAGACATTTTTGTGTACTAATTTCCCATTCATCTCATTGTGAAACATTAGTAGGGAAAAAAATCCAAACAAAATAACTTGAAGTCTAAAAGTCCAGTGATAAAGTATTCAATTTGACTAAAAAAGTAATTATTCTCTTGACTTTTTTCCTTTAAAAATACTATTTGCTTAGAATGGCTTTTGTTATTACATTGCTAGAACAAACATAATGAAATAATGGATGAGTTAGTGGCCTAATGTATTTTTCACTTGCTTTTTATCATCTTTCTTTAAAAAACAAAACTGGAAAAAAAGATGCACTGCTGAGGGTGAAATAATATAATAAGGTTAATGAGTAAAGAAATAACACAAAACTGCTTTCATCACACTTAGCAGCTCTAAATCACAAAACAGGCGAAACAGATGCTTTGGAATGCATCCGAGGAGTTGATCAGTAGAAGCTGATTATCTATTAATGAGAGGTTTTTAGTGGTGTACCCTGGTGTAAAAATCACTAGACTCCATTCAGCCAGCCATCAGTTGCAAATACCATGTATATGAATCACTTGATTGATGTACAAAATTCAAAACAGATTTTCCCCAGTGTCCTATGGGTTGTCATGCACTGATGCTCTCCTATCTGTTTATGTTAATGAAACAGGATTTTTCAGTAAGTAAATATGTGTAGTATTTAATTAAACTCACTGCTGGGCTCTGTGTGAAAATGTAGCCCCATTGTTCAGAAGTACTATCTGCAATTCTTTGTTTTCGCCCCTGGTTTTCCTTCCCAGTTCCCTGAGTCGCTTGACTAAGGAGGGGATAGGTTTGTCCCAAAACCTTGTGAGCACCAGGACATTAAGTCTATGGGGACACTGCTGACACAGATTCTGTCCCCTAAGACCTGATTACCCTCAAGCAGATTGTGCCTTTGACTTCTGTAACAGCAGACAAACTCTTTGGTTCCCCTGCCCACCCCCACAATTAGCAGGGTTGCAAACAGAATGCACTGGAGAGCAGACAGCATGGCACTCAGCAAACCACTCTGACTCAAACCCTCTTTGGAGTCTATGAGATGACTGAGGGAACTGTTTTTTCATGCAATCTCATGCCCCATTTTAGGGACTAAACACTTTCTTTTGAAGGTGTTTTGAGGCTGAACAGTTAAAAGTGTTTTTAAAAATATATATTATGATTAGAGCAGGAGTAAAAGCTCCTGATTCATACTTCAAAGTCCTACATATGGGCAGGACAATTCAGAAAAACCTACAAAAAGAATAAAAAAATCATGCTTAAGCCTGTAAAAGTATTTCCCTCAGCACAAAGAAAGATCTTACATCTTTTTTTTAAAGAGGAAGCAGGATTATTATTAATATTGTTATTATTTAATCTCAATACATTTTTCTGCCTTTCTTTTTTTTTTCCACTGTGATTATTTTCCTGATCAGAAGTGAGCAGTTGTATTATTAATATTGTTATTATTTAATCTCAATACATTTTTCTGCCTTTCTTTTTTTTTTCCACTGTGATTATTTTCCTGCACAGAAGTGAGCAGTTGCTGGCACGCTCTGTGGCATTCATGGTAAGTCTTGGCGTGATTTGTGGCTTTGTTTATCAGGCAGCTGATATTAATAGTTTACATTTATTGTGGCTCCACACCCTTTACTGCAACATGTGTTTGCAAATGAATGCTGCCATGTACCAATGGTATTTGCATGTTTGGTATTATAGTAGCCACCAGCAGTGCTCATGCATTTTGTTTAGATCATCGTATAACTTTACCCATCTGCACATTTCTAAGAGTCCAGAAGCTTCACAGGCCATATCCAGTTCAGATTTCTCCTTCTCTTCTTACCTGGTAAGATATTAAGGATCTTTACCAGACTAATAGGGTTAGGAAAACATTGCTTAACATGATTATGGTCTCATTAATCAACTGTGAAAGAGATTTAAACCTGTTTGGGCTGTTTTGTCTGGGGTTTTTTTCAGAGGTTTGATAAAAAGGGGGGCTCAGAATCCAATTAAGTGTATTTATAGGTATATTCAGAAAGAGCTGCTCTCTGCTGTAGTCTCACTAACACATATATATGTATTTGAGAAATCCTCCTTGCTCATAGATACTTTGGGTTTCTTTTGAGGTCTCTTTTAGCTCCTAATATTCTGTGATTCTGTGAAAAACAACAACAACAACAACAAAATTTCATCGTCATTTGAGATCAGTGATACACAGGACATGACCAAGGGAAGCAGAAAAGCCACCTCCAGCCATGGCTGTGCCTACACTCTGTCAATATGTATGAGTGTGCAGGCTTTGTTTCTACAGGCAGCAGATCTTTCCCATAAATGAATAATCATGCTAACAGGTCCTTTTCTCATGCTGCAGAAGTTCTGCTTCCACAGAAATGCAGAAAAACATCTCCAAAGTATATATATATATTCTCTTTCTGAAAGTACAGTAAATACACCAAGCTTAACATCAGCATCAGATCAATTCGCTTGTTGAGTTATTACCTTCCAACAGATTTGTAAGGACTTTGAAAGCTGCTTAGAGATTGCTGAGTAGAGCTGGTGAAAATGTGCTGAATATTACTTGCAAAGTAGTCTTCAAATTAAATTCCCCAAATTTCTGTGGTTTCTTTTTAATCACCTAGCAGTCTTATTTACAAACCTTCATGCAAATGGCATACCAAAACATGGTTATTTATGAACAAAACAAATCATCCAAACCTTCCAATTATTTCATGTCAAATGGATTTTTTTTTTTTGCATATTGAATGTATTCTGTACTGCCAGTCACTGAGTGGTCATGAGATTGGATTTCAAGTTTTAAGGCTGTGGTGATACTTTCTTTGAAGGATTATGCAGTTGGGCTCATTTTACCTGGTTTTGGAGCTTTGTAGTATTCACATCTTTAAGCTTTTCCTGAACCTGTGTGTGTTGCACATATATCAGAAAGAAATAACATCATAGCCCACTGGCTCCTGAGAGATGAAACTATAAATGTACCAGAAATAGTGTGTTCTTAATGAGGAAATCATTAAATTAGTCAATTTCTAAAACCTCATGAGGACTATAGCAAAATCTCCACTGTTTTTATTATGTAGACCAGATTTTCCCCCATGTGAAATCACATATTTAATCAAATTCTGCATTACAGTAAAAAAAGATGGCAAAATGAGGACATCTGTGAGCACATCTATAAAGTTTTATGGTACTGGCTGGACAGAGTATGCATCTGAATCTCACATCTAGTTCTTCAAAATTCTTCTCTAACATCTAAGGCATGAAAGAACTTAAATAATTGTATATTTTTCTCAGCCCTACAGACATTAAAAATTAGACAATCTTCTAGTGAGACTCTTCAATATAGGACCTGAACAGGGAGACAATAGTCTTATCTGTCTACCTCGGGACTTACAGAGCAGTAAAAGGACACTAAACAGTCATGCAACTATGAAGCTTTTCCAAAGCTCTGATTGAAATTCAGTCTTGACAAATGATGTTTCTATGTCACCAGTATGACAAAATTTCAGCAGAGCTTTCCTAAGTGTCCCAGGCAGTTAAAGATATTCTTAGGGGGCACTGTCACAGTCTCTCATCTGAAAAAGATTTTCTAACAGCTAGTTTAAACATCACTGAATATGCACAGGAGTGTGAAACACTCTGTGAATGATCATATTTTGAGGGAAAAAAACCCACAACTATGGTGACACTGGGCAGGAGTAGTGGGATTGGTCCTAAACAATCCCATCAGAATGTGGAACAGGGTTTTTTCCTGCTTCCTGTATGAACATTTTGGCTAACATTGCACACAGCTAAAATAAATTTTACTTTGTCTTATGAGGAAGAAAATAAATTGATGTTTGTTGAAGAAAAGTCCCAATTTGTTGCAAATGAATCAGAGTGATTTGCCCGTTCTTCCAACAAGATCTTGCTCTTACAACAGCGAAAGATCTTCTGCACTATCTTCTTCATCTTTGGCTGTAATAAGAATAGGGCAATTTGAGTGAGATATTAAAAGTTCTGGGTCTTCCACAGGTGAAAGCAATACCACTGGGAAAATACAATAATTCAGAACAAATTCCTCAATTTCTCACAAGTTGCCTCAAGTCAATACGGGAACTGAAGGTAATTTTAAGTGAGCGTGAGAGGAGAATGGTGAGTAAAGTGCATCTTGATGTGCATATATATTATATGAGCATATTTTTTTAACCTGCCAAAGTATATAGGAAACAGCTTAAATTAACAAATGCATAACTGTGCCTTTGCCTGATAGGGTCAGTCGGGATATGGGAATAAATTCTACTTTTGTTTAATAGGTATTTATGAGAATATTGTGTCCAGTTCTGGGCCCCTCAGTTCAGGAAGGACACAGAACTCCTTGAAAGAGTCCAGCGAAGGGACACCAAGATGATGGAGTGGAACACCTTCTTTATGAGGACAGGCTGAGGGATCTGGGTTTCTAGCTTGGAGAAGAGGAGACTGAGGGGTGACCTCATTAATGTTTATAAATATGTTAAGGGTGAGTGTCAGGAGGATGGATCCAGGCTCTTCTCAGTGATGGCTAGTGATAGGACAAGGGGCAATGGGTCCAAGCTGGAAGACAGGAAGTTTCATCTGCATATAAGGAGAAACTTTTTCATCATGTGGATGACAGAGCACTGGAACAGGCTGCCCAGAGAGATTGTGGATTCTCCTTCTCTGGAGACATTCAAGACCAATCTGGATGTGTTCCTGTCTGATTTAATCTAGGTGATCCTGCTCAGGCAGGGAAGTTGGATTAGACGATTTTTCGAGGTCGCTTCCAACTCCTAACATTCTGTGACTCTGTGATTATATATCCATAAAAGCATACATACACTCAGTAGTTTTGTATGCTTAAGTTGGGCCTTGAATAACTATTTTATATCCAAGTGCTCTTTGATTTGAAGTGGTGCGTACACAAAAGAAGGAACAAACAAGTTGTGTGCCTTTAATCTCTGAGTTCATGTTGTTAAGGGAAGGTAAAAAGGGTTATTTGCAAGCATTTAATGTCTTGAAAGAGGGAGAGAGAAAGGAGAATGATTCAGACCAGCCCAGAAGTTCCTGTGTAGTGCAGCCTCTACCTTGAAGACCTTGCTCCTTAGTTAACTGAATGATGAAACCCCACTTCTAACACTTAAGATCAGGAACTCGGGTCACGGGGAGTGAGGCTTTCAGTGGTATCATAGGTATCTACAGGACATCGCTATGGATCACTAGACTGCCTCTCTAGCATCTGCTCCATGAAACTGATGAAAAGGAAGCCTTCCATGCTCTGACTTCAAGGAGAGATTGATACCATGAAAACCACAGTAATGTTCTTTGGAATGAAAGAGGTAGGAGACAGACAGATTTGCCCATAAGAGTTGTGGACCCACCTAAAAATAAGGTGACTAGCTGATAGGTGCAGACTGGATTGAAATTTCAGACTTAAAGCCTAAAAGTCTCATTTAAAAAGGATGGGAGGATAGGGATTTGACTCCAAAACTTAAATTTCTACCCTGCCATGAAAAATGCAATAAAATTCTAAATCTCAGCTTTGCCTTAAAGTCACTGGCAGAGAGGACTTAAAGAGAAAACCTCCCGGTGACCTTTCTTTTGCTGCCATGTTCCTTCAGAGCTAAAGGGTGATTAAGAGCCACCTGAAAGACATATGCAAGGAGGGTGGCATAAAGACTCTATTTAATATTGTTGGGAAGCAGCAGGGGAGAGAGCAGCAGCTGCAAATGAACCTATTCTTTGCTCAAGCGAAAGTTTTGGCACAAAGATCAATACAATGAGACCACAAGCGAATTGCACTTATGCTAATATAACACGGGAGGAATAATGCAAATTTTTATTGTTTAAAACTAGGTTTTGAAGCTAGTGTTTGAAAACTATCTCCTTAATAAGATGCCTGGATTCCATCTGGACACAGATATTAGGATTTTAGATGCAGAAAGCAGACATTTATACCTAAGTTGTTGTTTCAGTGTGGTGTCATACTGTTAAGAGCTGCCTGAAGACTAGTTCTCTATGCAGGAGCAACTGGAACTAACTGACTTTTTTTGTGTCAAAGTCCCTTATAAGAAACAACAGTGGCAAAACCCACTTTTGTTAACTACCCCCAGAGAATACTCTCCTCTTGTAGTGCCATCTGAGGCAGAGCGAAATGGCAGGAGTCAAAATTAGTCTACAGAAAATAAGTCTTATTAAATAAATCTGCTTTTATACTTTCACCAGAATGGTTCTTTCTGATGAAGTTGTGTTTACAGGGAAGGTATTTACTGTTCCTGCACAATATAAATAAGATAAATGTTAAAATGGATAGAAGTCAGGTACCTAACTAATTAAAATAGGCCATCAATAGTGAATTTGGGGATCTTGCTAGAGTTTGACATTGGGAATTGACAGCATGTCTAAACCACTGAACATTTTAATGGATGATCTGAATATCATAAATATAAACTCAAACACTGATTAATTGCAGATCACTAGATGATTGTAAGATAATTACATAAAGAGATTGTTACTTGTTCCATTCAAATAAAATGTGTTTTAATACAATTAAATCCAAAAGTATGTGCTTAGAACAAAAATTAGGTTTTGTTAGAGTGGAAAAACATCTCCTCTGGTGATGTGACTCTGAGAAAGTGCTTGGGGTCACAGTGAGTAAACAATTCAGCATCCGCTTCCAAATATGTTCTGTAACAACAACAGAAAAGACTAAATGTGATCTTCTAGTATATGAACAGAGTAGAGGAGCATATGGAAATGAATTATCTCTGCCTTCAGCATTAGATGGATTGATACTGAAATACTTTTATATTCTGAGAGTCTGTATTACTTGAAGGATATATAAATCCTGGAGTGTATACAAAAAATTATAGCAAGGTTGGAATCTGGTTTGTTGAAAGGTGACTTGGTCACAGAGTGCACTGAGAACACACCAGAACATAAATTTTGTCTGTTTTATGCCTCAGGGTGATGGAAACTGAATCTTCTGCTTGGAAGTTGAAAGGGGGACAATGAAGTGGGAAAAAACAGAGCAATGGATGCTGGGGCACACTGTTGAAGTCCTGGTAAGTTTGTGTCTCCAAAGTGTTCAAAACTTTATTCAAAAACAGAATAAACAACCTTTCTTTGAAGATGAGGCTAAAAGTGCCAGGCATATTTAATTTAGGGTTATACATTTAAGCAAGGATATACAAAAGCGTGTACTAGGGCTTGAAGAACTTTATGTCGCTATGAATTAGTTATAGGTAAGTGCAGGCTGGAGATAGGTGAAGAGTTTTAATTATTATAGTAGTAAGGTCCTAATGCAACCTTTGATTAAGAGTAGCAGGGATGTTCTGAGGAGGCTGTTTAGTTTATTAGGTCAATTTTGTGATATAGCAGCCCACAATAATGGATGCTGGACTTACTTAAACATGGAGGTTCTTCTCACTTGTATGCTCTAATGAAGCACAACAAAAGAAGTCAGACAACGAAGCTTTTCCATCTGTACATTCTGACACTTAATAGGATGTAGTGTTTTGGGTGCACAAACTCCTTGGCAAAGAAAACTGGCTATGTTACATTCTTCCATTAATTGTAATCAGAACAATATTCTTCATTAATTTTCATCGGGACAATGTCTGGCAATGCATGCTTGCAGTCCAGAAAGCCAATTGCATACTGGGCTGCATCAAAAAAACAGTGTCACCAGCAGATCAAGGGAGGGTATTCTGCCCCTCTGCTCTCATGAGACTGAACTACCTCCAGATCTGGGGTCCCCTGTACAATAAGGACATGGAAATGTTGGAGCAAATCCAGAGGAGGCAACAAAGATGGTCAAGAGGGCTGGAGCACCTCTGCTATGAAGACAAACTGAGAGAGTTGGGCTTGTTCAGCCTAGAGAATGGAAGGCTCAGGAAGACCTTCAAGCAGCTTTCCAGTACCTGAAGGGGCTACAGGAAAGACAGAGAGATACTGTTTACAAGGGCATGGAGTGATAGGACAAGGGGTCATGCTTTTAAGATGAAGTAGGGTAGGTTTAGATAAGATATTGGTCCTGTGAAAGGCTGAAGTCAAAACTCAATAGTCTTGGTGACTATTAAGCAGGTATTCCTTATTGCAGGTCTAGATGCAGAGGGGATTAGTCCTCTTAATGTGTGCACTGTAAAGGGTTATTTACACAACTTATACATAAGACATATATGCATATTCATAGGGTTTCCAAGAAATTGTTAGTTTTTCCATTATGAAAGCTAATTATCACCCACTCCTGCACACACATTATAATTTCTTTGTGGGTTTCAAAGATACTTGATGGTTGTTTACTTCATTTACTCCTCTTTACTACTTGTTCTTTTGGTGAGTGTTTGCTTTTGTCTTGTTAACAAAGCGAGGAGCTGGTTCTTCGGACCTGAGGCGCCCTCCTATTCTTCTTTCTCCCTCTTTCTCTTTGTCACTCCTTTCTCAGAGATGTCTCCCCTGAGGTATTACAATACACACAATGTAAGATTGTAGTCCTTTAGGAGGAATTTTGCACATCCTTTACATAGTTTNTCAAATAAAATGTGTTTTAATACAATTAAATCCAAAAGTATGTGCTTAGAACAAAAATTAGGTTTTGTTAGAGTGGAAAAACATCTCCTCTGGTGATGTGACTCTGAGAAAGTGCTTGGGGTCACAGTGAGTAAACAATTCAGCATCCGCTTCCAAATATGTTCTGTAACAACAACAGAAAAGACTAAATGTGATCTTCTAGTATATGAACAGAGTAGAGGAGCATATGGAAATGAATTATCTCTGCCTTCAGCATTAGATGGATTGATACTGAAATACTTTTATATTCTGAGAGTCTGTATTACTTGAAGGATATATAAATCCTGGAGTGTATACAAAAAATTATAGCAAGGTTGGAATCTGGTTTGTTGAAAGGTGACTTGGTCACAGAGTGCACTGAGAACACACCAGAACATAAATTTTGTCTGTTTTATGCCTCAGGGTGATGGAAACTGAATCTTCTGCTTGGAAGTTGAAAGGGGGACAATGAAGTGGGAAAAAACAGAGCAATGGATGCTGGGGCACACTGTTGAAGTCCTGGTAAGTTTGTGTCTCCAAAGTGTTCAAAACTTTATTCAAAAACAGAATAAACAACCTTTCTTTGAAGATGAGGCTAAAAGTGCCAGGCATATTTAATTTAGGGTTATACATTTAAGCAAGGATATACAAAAGCGTGTACTAGGGCTTGAAGAACTTTATGTCGCTATGAATTAGTTATAGGTAAGTGCAGGCTGGAGATAGGTGAAGAGTTTTAATTATTATAGTAGTAAGGTCCTAATGCAACCTTTGATTAAGAGTAGCAGGGATGTTCTGAGGAGGCTGTTTAGTTTATTAGGTCAATTTTGTGATATAGCAGCCCACAATAATGGATGCTGGACTTACTTAAACATGGAGGTTCTTCTCACTTGTATGCTCTAATGAAGCACAACAAAAGAAGTCAGACAACGAAGCTTTTCCATCTGTACATTCTGACACTTAATAGGATGTAGTGTTTTGGGTGCACAAACTCCTTGGCAAAGAAAACTGGCTATGTTACATTCTTCCATTAATTGTAATCAGAACAATATTCTTCATTAATTTTCATCGGGACAATGTCTGGCAATGCATGCTTGCAGTCCAGAAAGCCAATTGCATACTGGGCTGCATCAAAAAAACAGTGTCACCAGCAGATCAAGGGAGGGTATTCTGCCCCTCTGCTCTCATGAGACTGAACTACCTCCAGATCTGGGGTCCCCTGTACAATAAGGACATGGAAATGTTGGAGCAAATCCAGAGGAGGCAACAAAGATGGTCAAGAGGGCTGGAGCACCTCTGCTATGAAGACAAACTGAGAGAGTTGGGCTTGTTCAGCCTAGAGAATGGAAGGCTCAGGAAGACCTTCAAGCAGCTTTCCAGTACCTGAAGGGGCTACAGGAAAGACAGAGAGATACTGTTTACAAGGGCATGGAGTGATAGGACAAGGGGTCATGCTTTTAAGATGAAGTAGGGTAGGTTTAGATAAGATATTGGTCCTGTGAAAGGCTGAAGTCAAAACTCAATAGTCTTGGTGACTATTAAGCAGGTATTCCTTATTGCAGGTCTAGATGCAGAGGGGATTAGTCCTCTTAATGTGTGCACTGTAAAGGGTTATTTACACAACTTATACATAAGACATATATGCATATTCATAGGGTTTCCAAGAAATTGTTAGTTTTTCCATTATGAAAGCTAATTATCACCCACTCCTGCACACACATTATAATTTCTTTGTGGGTTTCAAAGATACTTGATGGTTGTTTACTTCATTTACTCCTCTTTACTACTTGTTCTTTTGGTGAGTGTTTGCTTTTGTCTTGTTAACAAAGCGAGGAGCTGGTTCTTCGGACCTGAGGCGCCCTCCTGTTCTTCTTTCTCCCTCTTTCTCTTTGTCACTCCTTTCTCAGAGATGTCTCCCCTGAGGTATTACAATACACACAATGTAACATTGTAGTCCTTTAGGAGGANAAGCTAATTATCACCCACTCCTGCACACACATTATAATTTCTTTGTGGGTTTCAAAGATACTTGATGGTTGTTTACTTCATTTACTCCTCTTTACTACTTGTTCTTTTGGTGAGTGTTTGCTTTTGTCTTGTTAACAAAGCGAGGAGCTGGTTCTTCGGACCTGAGGCGCCCTCCTATTCTTCTTTCTCCCTCTTTCTCTTTGTCACTCCTTTCTCAGAGATGTCTCCCCTGAGGTATTACAATACACACAATGTAACATTGTAGTCCTTTAGGAGGAATTTTGCACATCCTTTACATAGTTTGTGGCTGACACTTACTTGATAAGATTAACCAATATTTATAATGTTCTTTGTTTCAATATAAGGAAGAAATTCTTTACAGGAGTTGCTGGTCACTGGAACAGGTTTTCCAGAGAAGCTGTGGCTGTCCCCTCCCTAGAAGTGTTCAAGGCCAGGTTGGATGGGGCTTTGGGCAGTCTGGTCTGACAGGGGTTGGGACTAGAGGAGCTTTGAGGCCCCTTACAACTCAAACCATTCTGGGATTCCATGCCTTTTTGTAGCATTTCATTCATGTCAGTTTTAAAACTAGACCATGAAAGGAGAGGGAACGCAAGACCCTTTAGTCTGACTCAACATTGCTAAAACACAGGCAAAATATTATTATAGTTCTGATTTTTTTTAACTGAAATGTAGTAAAAATACACAGTCAAATATAGCGAATATCAAAGACTTGGACAGAAGTAAATAAGTGTAAATTTCTATGTGTATTTGAATGATCCAAATCCCTAATAGCAAATGGCAATGTTGGAATCCAAATAAACATTTCACATGAATTCTAGTTTTTGTTTTTGATACAGCTGAAATACCTACAGATACTGTCCTCTTCCTCTATTTTGATATTCCTATTTAAAATCCAGTTTGAAAGCAAATTCAAATAATACTATAGCTTATATCAGTTAACTTTGCATTTTTCTCCATGATTAAACAGTTGCTCCAAATTTAGGCAAGTGCTTAATTTAATTTACTCCATTCCTTGTCATTTTAAAAAAAAAAAGTTCCCTCAAAACAAAATCTGTCTGGTTTTGTCTGTGATACAGGTTAAAATCTGCACTTTCTGTAAGACTTAACGATCCTTCTGCTACCTAGGGGTCTAACTTAATACTACTGGCTTTTCAAATGTCATGCTCAACATATGCTTTAACTTTCTTATCATAAGAAAATACTGTTGGAGGTAAGCCATGACCATAGTAATAAACATAGGTTTGATTTAGCCAATTAACACACTTCTATGATCAGCACCTCCACCACCAAGAATATGGTGATCATTTATTTACACCACCCTGTGCATCACATATGAGGATGTAAAAATTTATTTCCTGTATTCCAAATCTGTAGATTGTTTAAAGAGTATTTTACCACTAGAATCATCCATAGAACTAAAATTATTTAACTGAAGTATAATCATGGTAGGAAAACATAATTTTGTGGTTTCAGAAACACAAGAAGATGCATGGTTTAACCTTTTCAGTGGCCAGGGGACTGCCTAGAGGCCTTGAGCATGATACATAGATTAATGGGCAAAAGCAGGTAATCATGAGAATATGATATTATCCTAACAAAAAAATACGAAGATCATATATTAAACAGGAAATGCTTAAAGTCTGTTTTCTACAGATTTAGAAAATCCACATTTGAGTGCATTCTTGTTCATCTTATAGTATTGGCTTTAATTATAATGAAGCTGATGACCTTTGTGATGTCCTGATGGACGTCTCCAAAACACAAACATTCAAAAGATGCTGAAAGAATAATAAGTGAGAACTTCCTCTTCTTTTCAACACTGGTTCTAAAGCCCAAGTATGTAACTTAAGCATTTAATTTACAACCACAGTGTTAACTGTCCTGTCTTTTTGCACGTTGCAGATAGCAAACTTGTTCTGCTGCTTCACAGAGGTTGAAAAAGTTAGCACAGAGCCAAAGCTGAATCTTCTGAATATTAAAAAAAAAAACAGATATAAAGGCTGGAGAGTGTACAGACATAGTTTATTGTGTTAGAAAATCCCTCAGGTTTTAATGTGTCACAGCAACACTATGAGGAAGGTATGAAGGAACTTTTATTTCATTTAGAAGTGGATACTTAGATCCACAAGGGTCTCAAGTAGGTGAATTCCAGTTGAAATTGATTGCATCTAAAAGACTGAATATATTTGAAAACTTGGAGCACCAGAAACACTTATGCACCAGAAGCCTGCAGAGGAATACAGGTGCTCCATCTGTGTGTCCCAAAAGACACCCCACACCTAATTGACTTCTCTTACTTTTGCTAGTAATAGTAGTAGAAAATTGTGCTTAGTGTCGTCAGTTTTGAAAATGCTTGCTTGACTAAAATTAATTAGATATCACAGCATCCTCAGAATAACTTACTGTTCTCTGTTTATTAGCTAGTAAACTGAAAGGAGGAACTAAAATTACTTTGCCAAAGCCACACATCAAGTCAAGATTAAAACTTGTATTTTCACATTCTCAATTTTGTGCTATAGCAGTCCAATTATACTGCCAGTAGTTTATCACCTTGCCAGTGCAGTACTGCTCCCCTAGGTCTCCTTTCTCCTAATAGTGGTTAACTTTCAGACCATGTTAAATGCTCACTGAAAATGTGGATGAAGGGGATTGGCTAAAACTCTTTCTCTCTCTGTCTCTCTCTTTTATTTTTGTTCAGTTTTTAAAAGTACCTTTTTTTTTTGTTTTTTATAATTCTGTGGACACTTAGAGCTGAGAAGGATTATACAACCAGATTAAGGTAGACTTGAATTCTTCAAACATAATGATTAATTAAATCAAGAGAGGAATTGGTGAGCATCCCTGAAAATCAAGACAATGTTATTTAGCTTTCTGAAGGTGGGGACTTAAATTGAAAACTCAGGACCTGACTTAATTTCCAAGACTCATTATCAAGTGAGAAGTGTTTCTATACAGTATGTTTCAGAGTAGTGCTGGGAGATATTCTTTTTTTAAAGAAGAAAAGACAGATTTCCAATATGTCGTGTCATGTTCTTAAATTTAGTGAACTAAGAATAAGTGTGAGATATTTATTTTCTTGGATGTATTTAGTTTGTCCTTAGCCTTGGTAGGCAATACAGAATGCTTGTTCTTATGAGAACAAGGAATACCTCTGAGGATAACTCTTCTAGATGCAGTGAGACCATTTATTAACACTTTCCCCAGAAAACTGCTGTAGCCTTTATCAGTTATGGGGACTGGCTTTTGCTGTATTGCGCTGACCCACTCCTAATACAGCAGCTCAGTACAAAGTGAGCAAAGCCATGAAGGTAATGGTTCAAATACATGGTTATAGCTCCTATGTGTTAATGAAGAAGAAAGATAACGCTAAATAAACACACACACACACACACACACACACACACACACACACACACACACACACACACACACCTTATTTTCTCCCTGTCCAGATGAAGAGGGGAGTGATACAGCACTTTGGTGTCAGTCTGGCCTCCAGCCAGGGTCAAACCACCACAACCTGCTTCCATGCTTGTCATTAGCAGTGTTCCCCCTCAATTTAAAGACTTACTTCTAGCCAGCTAAATAGTGGTTTGATTGGGACTTGGGGCATATTGTTTGTGGAAAGAATTCAAGGTTCAACCCAGGTTCTATGAAACAGCACTGCCCTGTTTAGTCTCAGTTTACAGGACATCTCAAATTTAAACTATCTACACAGCTCCCTGTGAGTCTTCTCTTCAGAGATGGGGTCTCAAGGCAATCTAAGGATGAGTCACTTTTACAGCTGCCCATGAATCACTTGGTGAACTGGACTTCACAAAACCTGTTTGCAGAGCTCAGAGACAGATATGCCTACATGCATCTGTGGAACTTCAGATCTGGTGCAAAAAGTATGTCAAGAGCACCCAGGGCTCAGACAGAAACAGTGAAAGGGACCAAAGGGGTGGGGAAATGAGGGACTTGCAACCACAGATCTTTGCAAGAATGAAAAAGAGTTTATGCCTCATTTTTATTCTCAATCACTTTCTACGCTGAAAGGACCACATGAAGTTTCTTCATTGTTAACCCTTCCTCCGGGCTACATAAGGTCAGCTGTGTTTAAGAGAGATTAAAGAGGTGCTTAGACCTCTCCACTGTGCCTCAGCTGTGGTGAACTTCCTCATCTGCGGTGCCTGTGTCAGCCCATACCCCAGGGACTGCTCAGAGCATGGAAGCAGTGGGAGGCATGAGTGACAGCCCTGATAACTGATTTGAAACCAGGGTCTGCTAGGCCAATCTGTTGATGTCAAAATGGGATTTTTGTCAAAGATGATGAGGATCTGGGATAAAGCCTGTTCCTTTTCACTATGATACCTGGCCAAAGCCAGCCCAACAGAGCACACTGGCTCACTGAGGTGCATTTACTGATGCAGATAACAAGTTTTCCCTTAGTGCACACTTGGCATAGATGTAAGTAGGGGAGATGCTGTACACCACAATCCATCTCTTTCCATCAACCTCTTGCAAGCAGCACTACACAGATATAGGCACAACATATAAGGCAGCCCTATAATTACAGTGACTTAGTGGTCCTTTTTCAGTGTGAATATAATTAATTGTGAGCACACAGCAATACATCCCCACTGCATGCAAAGTGAGGCAGAAGACTGTGGTATCTTGTAGCAGATTGAGTCTCCCCCAAGGATACTGTGTTTTTCAAAGCTTCTTCCTGCCCAGGATGATGGCTAGTGAACTCTTTGCACCCTCCATTACAGAATTGACTTAGTTCTCAGCATTATTGAACAAAAATAGGAAAATCTAATTAACTAAAGTTTCCTTTCTCTGCCCTGTTCTTTAAATAATCTTGCACACAGGGATTTTGCCTGTTTTCCCAGCCTTCACTAATACAGTCTGATTAGATATGAAAGCAGTAAATTCAGCGATTAGATATGCCAGTATTTTAAATGAAATCACATTAGTATCCATGCATCCCTTTTAGGCTTACTTACTGTCATACCTAAATAGATGTGGCTGGATATTGCAGGCAAATTAATATCCAGATAATATTTTACATTGACTGCATCTGGAATATTGTGTCCAGTTCTGGGCCCTTCAGTTCAGGAAGGACACAGAACTCCTTGATAGAATCCAGAGCAGGGACACCAAGATGATGAAGGGAGTGGAACATTTTGCTTAAGAGGGATCTTGGTCTCTATCTTGGAGAAGAGGAGATTGAGAGGTGATCTCATGAGTTTTTATAAATATGTAAAGGGTGAGTGTCAAGAGGATGGATCCAGGCTCTTCTCAGTGATGACCAGTGATAGAACAAGGGGAAATGGTTCCAAACTGGAATATAGAAAGTTCCATCTGAATATAAGGAAACACCTTTTCACTGTGAGGGTTACAGATCGCTGGAACAGGCTGCCCAGAGAGGTTGTGGATTCTCCTTCCCTGGAGACATTCAAAACCTGTCTGGATGTGTTCCTGTGTGAATGTTCCCTCAGTAGGTTTGCAGATGACATTAAGCTTGGAAGAACTGTCAATATGCTTGAGGATAGGGTGGCTCTTTAAAGGGACCTGAACAGGGTGGAATGATGGGCTGAGACCAATAGGATGAGGTTCAGTAAGTGCAGAGTCCTGCCCCTGGGACATAACAACTCCATGCAGCTCTACAGGCTTGGCAAAGAGTGACTGGACAACTGTCAGGCGGGGAATAACCTGGGGTTGTTTGTTGACTGCGGACTGAATATGAGCCAACAGTGTGCTGGGGTGGCCAAGAAGTCCAATGGCATCTTGGCTTGTATCAGATAAAGAGCAGTCAGGAGGTCTAGAGAGGTGATTATGTCACTGTACTTGACATTAGTGAGGTCAAACCTCGAGTACTGTGTCCAGTTCTGGGCCCCTTATTACAAGAACACTGAGGTCCAGAGCATGTCCAGAGGAGGGAAAATAGGCTGGTAAAGGTCTGGAGAACAAATCTTATGAAAAGTGGCTGATGGAACTGGAATGTTTAGTCTGGAGAAGAGAGGGTTGAGGGGAGACCTTATCACTGCCATAATTTTCTGAAAGGAGGTTGTAGAGAGATGGGCGATGGTCTCTTTTGCCAAGTGGCAGGTGATAGGACAAGGGGAAATGGCCTCAAGCTGTTCCAGGGCAGGCTCAGATTAGATGTTACAAAACATTTCTGCTCTGAAAGAGTTGTTGTGATGTAGAACAGCCTGCCCAGGGAGGTGGTTGAGTCACCATCTCTGGATATATTTAAAGATGGGTAGATGAGGTGCTCAGGGATACGGTTTAGGAGAGGACAGGTACTGTTGCACTCAATGAACTTAAAGTTCTTTTCCAACCTAGTCATTCTGTGATTCTGTTATTTAATCTAGGTGATCCTGCTCTAGTAGAGGGGTTGGACTAAATGATTTGTTGAGGTCCCTTGATACACCTTATGTTCTGTGATTCTGTAGTTCTGTGATTGAGGTCTCATTCTAAGGGATCTATTCATTCACTGAGGCATTAGAATTAGATATCTGTCTTCTTGTGGCCTATCAAAATATGTCAGGGTAAATTTTGAGCCAAAATAAATAATTTTGTCAGCTTTGCAGTTAGTTGCTTATGAAAAAGCTCCTAGCCAAGGATTATTCCTAGGAATTGGAAAATTACTTCAAATCTAATATCAGAATAGACAGAATAGAACTCTTTCTGCATTCACTGATCGAGCACAATGCAGAATTAATCTTTTCTGAGGGACAGCCAGAACTGTCTGACCAAGTGCTATCTCTGCTGGCTAGCAGTGTCATTCCCCTGGTCCAAGGACTGTATGGGCATTCTCCTAGGTGCTGGGAGATGTGGATTCAATTTCAAATATACTGAGGAGATTATTGGAACTGGCAGTGCTCCTTTTGGCTTCAAACCAGTCCAGATGTATCACAGCCCCAGCAGTGTCTCACTGTGACACAGCCAGCTGGAGCAGGCAGCAGCTAGACAGGTTTCTATGTGGTCCCTGAATAACCTATGGGTTGGTTTCAATGTGCTGGGTTAAAATGTGTAGGTGTGTTACAGGTGAATTAGAGCAAAAATGTGAACCTATGCTCTTTTACTGGAATGGTAGGGTATTTAAAAACAAATAATTACCAAACCAAACCCCAAAATCAGAATTGTCTCTTATTTTATGAGGACGTTTGGCAACTCTATTTGCAGCAGCTGGCTCATAGACTTTGGCCCCTAACGGACTATTCAGAAGTGCCCAGATCCAATTAAAATCTAGATCATCCATCTTTTCCATTGGTTTCCTCTGACCTGCCCTTGAAAGCCATTATTTCCAGACTATTATAATTCCAAAAATCTAAGTCTACTTTTCTTATAAGTCTACTTTTCTTAAAACTAGTTGTAATAGCTGGTTCAGAATAATCTCACCAAGGTAACAGGAATCAGATAATGTCTATAAACAGGTTCCTCATTTGCAAACTAACCTCTCCTTCCTCTGAAAGGAATCAATGGCTTTTTGACTCCAACCACCACAAATATTCCATTTTTAAGGTAACCACATTTATTATGTCTATTTAAACACCAAGCACACTTTTATCTGAAGCCCGTGGCACTTTCTGCTTATTGAGAATTCTAGTATGTGGAGAAAAAATAAGAGAGACTGATCTCAAGCTTAGAAAATACAACCACTGAGAAAACAAATTATTTCATGGAGGGCTATCTGATCTCTCAAGAATTAAATGCTTTATCTCTTCACTCTGCTTTTGTGTCTATGTCTAGTGCTCATGTCATTTATAAGGTGAACTCTCTATTTCTACACATGACTAGACTTCTTTATTCCTCATTTCTGGTGTCTTATTACAGGGTGCCAGTTAAAATTCTCTTAAAAATCAGAAACTCATCCCGTATGTGACCTTTCTTTGTATTCAATATCAAAGACACCTGCAGTTTGACCTTGTCACCTAGACATTTGTCACTGTCAGTTTGGGATTCCAAAAATGTTTTCATTTTCTTCGAAGCCCTGCCCTTCTCACTTATACAGTGAACCTATGCCTTGAGAGGCCAGCATGGACTATTGACATGTTCACAGATGCCACAGATCAAAATTCTAAATGTGTTTTTGCAAATCAAATGTTGAATCAAATACTGCAGCCCTCTCTTGAAATTCTACATCCCTGGGAGAAAATCTACTGATCTTTTAAAAAGTGGAGAGACAAATCACCTTCTTGAGTAAATCAAGAGATCTATCAGCTCAACAGGAATGGCTAGAGAGAATTTGCTGCCCTGCATTATGCAGGAGGTCAGGCTAGGATGGTCTAATAGGCTTTTTTGTCACTTTAAATCTGATGTCTCTATCAGCCATTTCAGTGAAATCACCTGAAATTATATCAGGTGACGTTCTGACCCATTTCCTTCTTTTATTCATTTTTCTGGGGCAGGAATGTTTTCTATGCCTGTAGCTTCATCTATTAACTTATTTTTTTTTTACTTCTTGGAGGAAAAGGGGAAGTTCCTCATACTTGGATATACTAAGTGTAATTCTCCAAAGATCAGAAGCTTTTAAGAAAGGGGAACGGACCAGATAAATGAAAAGGTCACAGATCTATCCTGTATTGGCTCTCATGGATGTTCACAGTGCATTCCATCTAGAAACTTTCATTGTATACTCAGTTTAGTATGTTACACACATTTTGTCTCAGCAATTTTTTAATTCAGATTATCAGATTATTCTGTTCTCTATTACAAAACTGCATGATCTCTCAATGTTTTATAATGAGATACTTAGATTTATTTTTAACATTCCTAGATATTTCAAGTGCACTAAGAATTCTGTATCAATCAGTGGCTTGACTTACACAGTTATTTGCAAAATATCTGAAAATAATTTCTTTGCTCTGTAGACCTCCAGAGACAAATACACACAAACAGACAAACAAAAAACCCAATAAAATTGAATTCAGCATTTGAAAACTTTATGTAAGACAGAAAAAAAAATGTTAATGCTGCAATTGTTCCCTTAGAAAATAGTACAAATTCTGTAAAGTTGGATTCCAAGTTGAGAAATGGAAGGTACAGAAATGCACAGCTAAGACATTTAATCTCAATGTGTGCCATATTATCTATCATTAGATAGACTTTTTGTTCCAACTTGTATTAATTTGACTTAGCAGACCTATTAATCCACTCCATCCCCCTCCTTTTCCTTTACCTTTTCATGATGTCACTCTAAGGTAGAATTAAAATTATTTTGATGTCTTACCTGCAAAAAGTCTGATTCACCATGTTTAAATTTGTGATTTTTTCATCAGAGTAAAACAATTAATCAAGCTCAAAAAATACTGGAAAGAAAAGACAATTGTATGTAGGAAAGAGCAGAGAATGGGAATGAATACATGATACTGTGCATTAGTTGACTTCCGTGGGTGTTCTCCCCATGATAACAAAATCAAACACCTTTATGGATGCTGGTCAGAGATAATCTAAATATCTCCATCCCCACATAGGAATGATGATATTAATTTGTAGCATATGAAGTGCATAAAATGACTACTGAAATTAAATTTTTACTACTTAAGTACTGACTAGGGGTTGTGATTTAGACAGTTTGTAATTTCAGTATCGGTGTAAATAATTAAATGTTTCATTACAGCCACTGGGGAACATTACCTACATTTTTAGCAGAAATGGAAAAAAAAAAAAGTTTGAACATATTAATGAGCAGGTGCAAAGATTTATGCCTTCACTAAAAGTAACAGTAAACATTGCCATGAGCAGATAAATCTGTTTTATTTAGAAGCATTAAGAATAGGACATATGCATCCATTATATCTAAATCTTTAATAAGTCTTGGCATATTTCACCTTTACTCATGAAAATACCAAGTATTGCTGTGAACTTCAAGGTAAGTTTTTCAGCTAGTTGCTGCCTGTTGCTCAGTAACACACACCATTTATTTGGGCTGTATTACCAGAAATACTGCAGTTCAGTTCACAAATAAGTTAGAATTATGTTAAACAAATCATTTGTGCTTCCTTGGTTGCTTTTGCACTCATGATTCAGCAACAATTTACTCTTTTTCTAGCTAAACAAAACTTTTGTCGCCAGGTGAAATCATTGCTCTTTGTACTCATAAATAAATTTCTGGACCATAATATATGTGATTTTTTACCAGTTAGAGAGTTGTTTCTTATTTTTAAAATAAGTTTTGGAATTAAGTTTATACCAAGAGCATTATCTGTTATGAATAAATTCTCTGTGCATATAGTTTGCTGTTCAGACTTCAGTGTTCCTATTAGAATGCATGGGGCTTCTATATTTCCAGGGGTAAAACAGAAGCATAAACATCTACATCATAACTCTCAGCACTATAGACACAAACTTATTTCTTCTTAAATCATAAGAATATGTAGGATGTCACATTTTACTCCCAGGCCTTATTTTAATTCTATGTGTTGGATATATCAGCCTTGTGAGTTAGACTTCAGTGTCTATACAATAGCTGAATTCTCATTGGTGATTAACTCTGTTGGCTGTGTATTTGCAACAACAGGTACTGCCCAAAAGGAGGAAGCTTAAATCATAATTCTTTCCCACCCCCCCCCTTCATTCAGTACCTAGTATTTCTTAAGAAATATATCCCCTCTGGTCTGAAAACTTGTTCTCCATGTCCTCTAGTTTGAATACTGTGGAAATATTTGAAAATAAATGAGTTTAAGAAAAAAAAAAAGCACAAACCAAACAACTCCAAAATCATTGATAGCATAGTCAAGTATCTCTTGCTATTTTGTCTGAGAGGCCCTATTTAATTTTTAATAAGCTTACTACTGCTCCCAGTCTTTCGGACTGCGGTGTCACAAGTAAAGAAAAATGTCATTTGGCATTAAAGGAATAAACAGAGAAATAAAATGGCCTTTTATGAAATAACTGTACTATTTTCCAGCATAACATTGGAAAATAATTTGCAAAACCATTTCTGCTGCTCCATAAAAACCTAAGTGGAAATTTTCTCTGTGTGGCTACAGACTGAATTCTGAATGGACATAACTGTGCATTTTTCATGTATAGTTCTTTATTTGCCAACTTGTCTTGGTGTTACAGTACTAAGATAATATTTCATTCTAGATAGGTAGCACTCAAAAGCTTTCTCCCTCTTATTTTAGTTACAACTCAAGTGCAAATATCTGTCATGAATAATGACCAGGATCTAAGGCTTCTCAGTGAACAGTGTGCTGCAGTGAAATAATCAACAGAATGCTGTCAACAGAATTGCATCAACCAGACGTCACCATCAGAAATAAAGGTGTCATTATCACATTCTACTCAGCACTTGTCAGACCACACCTGCAATACTGTGTTCAGTTTTGGTCTCTACTATACAAAAAGGATGGGGACAGGCTGGAGAGGGTTGGGAGAAGGGCCACAATGATGACCAAAGGACTGGGAAGGCTGCCATATGGGGAAAGACTGAGAATTACATTTCTTCAGCATTGAGAATTGAAGGTTTAGTGGAGACATCATCAGCATCCTCCAGTATTTAAAGGGCATCACTATTTTGATGGGTCCTACCTCTTGGGCACTGCACTCATGCCCTGAAGCATCAGAAACAAGCTGTATAACAAGTGTCCCCATCCAAAACCTGCTTATTGCTGGTAAATGGGAATAAGACTTCAGTGTGTTTTAGAAAAAACGTGTTCTGTGTTGCAGGAAAGGGAGAGTGGTACTGCACTCCACAGTACCTTTTCTTTCCTAGAGGGTCAGTGTCATCTTTCAAGCATGTACTTGGGCAATGCTGCAAAGCCAAAGAATACCTGGTGTTGAATGGCTTAAGTGCAGAACTTAGAAATGTTAAAATTCAACAAGAAAAAGAAAAACTAATCTGGTCACTTTTTTATATTACAAGTGTATTCTATATGAATTTTAAATAGATTACTAACTGCTTAATAGGGATTAGCTGTCTCTTACAGATATGAACATGTAAAATTCTATCTGGAGGATAAAATACTGAAATACTTAAGCTTTGATTACAGCTGTAACCAGCTGGATACATAGAAGTATAAAACCCCAGCACTCTCACATCACATCACCAGTTTTTTAGGAACCATGTGTGCAGGCATTTGACCACGTGGCTGCCTGTATCTCTCTTCAAAAACTAGAACTATCTTTTTCCAATTATTGCTCACAACATGGTGATGTAATTGTCTGGGTTATACATGTGCCTGCAAATATTGCACCACACTGGTCTGTTCTACCAAGAAAATGTGGAGCTCATACCAGGTATCTGATGGACTAACATGAAAACTTCATGAAAAATAAAGTTACATTTTAGTAGTTTCAATTTTGTTACTTATTGCAAGAAGCAAAATAATCTTGTAGCACTTACCCAAATTCCTTAGAAATATTTTTCTACCAAAACAGTTTTAACTGTTTCTGTGGCTACAGTTAGAAATGCTGATGTGTCTTTAATAGCAAGTGTCCAGGTATCAAGGATTTTAACATCAGACAATCCCATGTCACACAACTCCCTATTCATAGCATCTTCCCAATGTGCTCTCCTCCAGTGTACAGAAATCACCAGAAATGACACGGTAAGGCACACACATAATATATATGCACATACAGTGCAGAGGTGCAATGGCTCACAGCTGGGTAGCAATACCAAACAGTGTTAGAATATTTCATACAAAGTTTAAGAAGTTCAGGAAATCTGGTTGCTAGAGAGAAGGAAAAAAAATCCCACTGCACATGATGTTCCAGTTCCAGAAAACCACTGTAATTATAGTAATGAATAAGCCATAGGTAAATGCATAATATCTCCCCAAGTGCTTAGAGACTATCCTGGGTCAGGGATTTCTCATTACAACCAAAATGTGCAGGTACAAGTAATAAAGATGATTTTATCAGAGGGTATGCTATTTCCTGTTAGGTACTTACAGCATCTCCACAACATTAATTCCAGCCTATTGACAGGGTCCACTCTACATTAAAATCAGCAGCATGGCAATTAAGGAAAAAAAAAACCAAACCAAAACAAACAAACCCAAAACAACAACAAAAAAAAAAAAGCTGTGTTGGCTTGCAATGAAAATGTGATTTGTGAAGCACTCAAGGTTTCAGTTCAGGAGTTTACTTCTAAATGTGCTGCCTCCAACACTTTGAATCCTCAGATAAAAACAAAGTGCTTTTCTAATGTGACATGTCATTTTGCATAGTGTTCAGTTGGGTCCATTGCTCTTATTATTCTCTTTCTAGGAATAATACCAGTGCCCGCTTGAGATTTGGAAGATTAGCGTTAACAGGATAGAAAAGAAGAGGGCAGCTGTTTCATGATGGCATTTAGATAGATGATCTGTCTGCTGCCTAATCCACGAATCACCTCCATATCCAGTCAGCATAAGGAAACCTGTTAAAGAGATTTATGTGAAAAAACCCTCCAAATCTAGGTGTGTCTACTGATCATGCTCCTCTCCCACAGACTGTTGTGTAATTTCATCAGCCATATTGACGGTTTTCTTCAGCATCTTACTGTAGGATAAATTTTGACTCTAAAACTGCAGCATCTATACTCATGTTTAATAAATTCTGTAACAGTAAGATCTCAGGCTTCTCTTGCTTCTAGTTAAGCATTCACACTTTGGGGTACTTATTTCTAATGACTCATCAGAGCTTGTGAGATTGTCTTGTTGTGATAGACTCAGTCACAACAATCATAATACCAAATTGTGGTACCTGTGAAAGGTTCCCAGGGGAGTCAGGAGCTCAAATATGATTTAATATTAACTGGGTCTGTAAATCTCAGGAGCCCTCTGTAATCTCGATTTATCTGTTATGAATTTATCATGAAGTCTACTGTCTCTTGCTCATCTCAATTGCTGGGTGTGATAGAGCTCTATAGACAAAAAACATCTTGTGACTAAGAAATGCTCAGATTTTGTTTTGGTGGTGACTTCTCCTTCCCCTACTGCCCCTCCACATATCTACACATCAATTTGTCTTAAGAAAGCCATTTCAATTTAAGCAACCATAGAGAAAATATGTACCAGGTCTGAAGTCAAGCAGCGTAAACAAGATTATTTAGGGCAAAGTAAAGGTCAGTAAAGGAATGGAACGATAGGAGTTTTCACTCAAGTGGAAAACTCTTAATTATACAGCAGATTTCCAGGAAAGGAGACTGGAAGCTATTACAATTTCTCCACTCCATGCTTCAGGTCCTGTACCAGCCCAAAATTGCATGCCATTGCCATTCTTTCCAGAATATAGAATTTCACCTGCAGAGAAAGCATGTAACCTGGATTGACTAAACTGCGGGGTTGCACGCAGAGATCACTTGTTCCTTCTTAAGTCCTTGCAGCCTTTTTGCAAGAATTGCTGCACTTCAAAAAGCTGTGTACCCCTCTTAAAGGCCCCAGCCTTCTTCATTTTTACAACTTACTCAAGGGGAAAGAATATTCTAATGAATAAGAATTGTGAGCCTAATGAGTAAGAATTGTGTTTTCCTTTCTGTAATGATTCGTTTACTTGCAGCATGTTATTCAGCTAATGCACAGCTTTGTGCACAGGACTTCTGGCATAGAAAAACCCTGGTAAACAAGGCAAACAAAACCAGGCTTCATGCTGTGTGGAAAACAGCTTATTTATGTTGGTATGCTTAGTAAATATTTTCTTTAAAGCATGTCTTAGGTTTAACAAGATTTAAAATTCCACATATTATGACATTCTTCCCTTGTTCCTTGTGCTTTTGTTAAATTTTAAGAAGTTGCTTGAATAATGCATGATATCATACAAAGCACAGAGTAAATATGTTAATAAATGAGTATGAAATTAGAGATGAAAACAAGATAAAAACACCTTTTCAGTCAGGTACTGCATGTCAGTGTCAGAAGAGATTTTTTTCCTGTAATCATCAGCACTTTGTCCATTTTTTTTCAATGTAATAAGAACTTGGAATGCCATAATTGCATTTGTGGGAATGAATTCCAATTTATTCTTTGTACAAAACTTCCATTTTGGCCATGCTTTTTCTACAGTATTTAAATAAGGCCTCATTTGGATATACTTCCACAAATGACATTTCATACAATTTATTCTGTAGAAATGTGCCCACTATTCCATTGGCATGAAATCCCTTAAAATGTAATCTGAATCTGCTATTTATGGTTCAGAAATCTGTGGGAGTTTTGCTTCTACACAGTGAGATCTACTAAATAATTAAATCTTAAAATGCTTTTCAGAGAAGCCTTTTTAAATCACATCTGTTACTTCTTGTAGGAATTTTCCCTCACAGATGTTACCTTTTCTCCTTATTTCTTTTAGGGTGCTAATGATATCTTAATCCCATTCCATCTTCCATTAACAGAGCAAATCTTCATTGCAAGCTTGTCAAGTCACAGAAGGACAACTATTACAAGCGGCAAGAAGAGTATGACCCTCTGCTATCAACTTCTGGCAGAAGTCCCATCCCTGCCAGCTGTCAGTGCCCCACCTGCCCCAGAAGTTCCACCCTTAGTAGTCATGCACCCCATTTACTCCAAGGTTTTTCCCTGGGAATTTCCATTTTTTAAAACTTCATAACCCACGTGTTCACAGGCCACCCTGTAGTTGGCTGGCAGGGCCAGTTGCCCCTTCCAGATCAGGAAGCTTCTGCCCAAGATGTAGATGGAAGCCATCAATTTTGATGCAATCTTTTGCCAAATGTTTTCATGCTAGTCTGTGACTGGAAGACTTACATTTCTAGAACTTATCATACCTAAAGGGTCTCAGAGTACCCTCTGATTGCTCATTTCCTTTGGATCCTGAAATGCTCATATAAAAAAATATTTGCTTTTATACATATTCATAATCACAGAACCACAGAATGGTTTGAATTGGAAGGGACCTTAACGATCATCTTGTTCCAACTCCTTTGCCATGGGCAGGAACACTTTCCACTAGACCAGGTTGCCCAAAGCACCATCAAACCTGGCCTTGAACACTGCTGGGGAGCAGGCAGCCACAGCTTCCTTGAGAAACTTGTTCCAGTGCCTCACTACCATCATAAAAAAGAATTTCTTCCTAATATCAAATCTAAATATACTTTCCTTCAGATTAAACCCATTATCCCTATCACTCCATGTCCATATAAACATTTCCTCTCTATCTTTTCTGTATACCCCTTCAGGTACTGCAAGGCTGCTAGAAGATCTCCCTGAAGCCTTCCTTTCTCCAGGCTGAACAAACCCAACTCTTTTAGCCTGTCTTCATACAAGAGGTGCTTCAGCCCTCTTGTCATCTTTGTGACCATTCTCTGGACTTGTTCCAAGACCTCCATGTCTTTTTTGTACTGGTGACACCAGAGCTGGACAAAGTGCCCCAGATGGGGTCTCACCATAGCAGAGTAGAGGGGCAGAATCTCTTCCCTTGACCTGCTGGTCATGCCATTTTTCATGCAGCACATGATATGGTCCCATGGACTTGTGCACCTTGAAGTTTATAAGATATTCTCAAACCTGACCCTCTCTTACAGTGGGCCTGTAAGACATCGATTGTGGTGCAGGCTGGTTCTATATGAGTTTAATTGCCTTTATTTTGGTGACCTTACAGAAAGTTGCACAAGCTTTCGCTGAATGACCAGGGATGGAGGAGGTAGAAGCACCTTATGATTCTTGTTGAGGATCAAAGAAAGGAGACCAGTGGTAGAAGGAAGGAAAAGAGTAAGTGGTGTTTAAGGAAAAGGCTGCAGAAACTTGACTGGTGATCAGCGTCACTCATACTCTGTGGTCATTCATTGGGAAAGATGGCCCTAACCTCTGCGGAGTAGTGCCTCCCCATACTGCTGAGGAACCACCCTCTGCCTGCTTTGGCAGGGGAGTTGGACTCGATGATCTCTGGAGGTCCCTTCCAGCCCCTGCAATTCTGTGATTCTCATACAGCCCCTGTACCACACAGCACATCCTGCATCTACCAAAATCCCTGTCCTGTGCTGGGTAGTGTCTAGCTGCCCCAGACAACCCCAGTGTCCAAAGGCATGCACCCTCTCCAGGCCAACACCCTGATCACAGAAGCCTTGTCCTTGGGCCTCTCACACAGGCACAGAGCTGAGGGGGTTCCTGTGGAAAGCTGAGAATAACTCAGTGATTATTCTGAAACCAGCCTGAGACATCCGGCTTCTATTTCAGGCTTTGCTGCAGATTTCATGTATGTCTTCTGTGTGTCCTTCCGGTTCCATACCCATCCCTGCAGGTTAGCTGAGGGCAGCCCTGGTCGGTTGCTCTTTTTTACACAAGTACCCACTTGGAAAACCTGTTTCCCCTCCACACACACTGCCCATAAGTACTTTAATGAGAAAAAGCAGGTGTCTAATTCAGGCGTCTATTTACCTCTGGGCCCAGGCACCTGCACTCCTTTGTGAACCAAATAGGCCAGTTATTTGAGGTAGGCCATCTCCCAGCACCTGGCAGCAGAATAGTGTAGGTCCCTGCTGTCATTGATTTTTTCCTGTTGTCTCATTTACAAGCCATACACCTTTCACCCAGCACTTAGGTATTTACATAGAGTGGACACTGGAGAGATCTCCAGCCTCTGGTAGTGAAAGTTTCTGGAATTTTTTGCCAGACCTCAACATTCATTTCTGTAATGCTGCAGCAGCCAGAATCTGTCACAGAAGTTGTTTTATTCTGTGCTGCTGTAGAAAACATCAGAGGCTGCTGGGGCTGCATAAGCTACATTGTAGTGCAAACATGTTTTTTATGACAAACATGAGAAAAAATACTGAAATAAAATTCATTTTCTGCTTAAAGACCATCCTCCCCTGCCCTCACGGCTGTCTCATCCACAGTTAACTAAACTTTCTCTATATCACTGAATGTGACCTAGCATTTACTGAAAGTGTCCACCACATTGCAAATTTTAATCTTTGGATTCTACTGAAGTGGTTATTATGTATTATTTGTAGATCCTTATCTCAGGAGATAAGCTTAATACACCAAACAAGAACTATCCCTCATAACACTAGATGAGGACAACAGAGCTGCCTAGTGTTATAGAATTCTAAAGGCATCCTGTATTTCAACTTTGCAGGTTAAAGTTGTGTTCTGTCCCTATGGTTGTCGACCTATGGAAAGTGGGGGAGGGAAGGTTTAACATATTTTAAAAGGAATTGAGAACTGATTAAATTGCCATAGTAAAATCGAAGAAGAAATTTTAGACTTGATTTCCATTTCCCCAAAATGGATAACGTAAAAATTTGGCTCAATTTAGGGCATTTAAGCAAAAGGGTAAAAATAATTATTGAAACAAAACCAGTCATCAGTTCCAGCAGAACAGAGCATCTGCTCAAAATAGATATAAAATGGAGATTAAGAGATGAGAAAAAAAATGATGAGAGAAAATCTGAAAAACAAATTATCAAAGCAATTGAGACAATACAAAGTACTATGAAGACATTAGGAAACTGAGTGAAATAAGTCAAGGCTTTTTCAGAGGAGATCAGGAGAAGACCTTCAGGAATAATAAGGGAAAATGGCCCTCTTGTCACCTCATTCATGGCTATTTTAAACACGAAGTGGTGGAGCTAAGTAATGTAATTAAACAAAGTAATGGAACAAGGCAGCACTAATCCACAGGTTTTGTAGGAAGCAGGGCAGTCACTAAACCATTACCAATAACACCCATTACTAATATCAGCTTCTGTGGAACTAAGTATCCAAAGGGACATGATCCTCTCTTATCCTCACAGCCTAGCTGCAGCGGAAGGATTACTGTCAGAAGGCTAATATCCTCTTTGAGTTAGGCAGAAGAGAGAACAATTTGATACTGTCTTATATTTGAAGAAGAGCATTTTTATTAAAAACTTTATTTTAGAGAGAATGGATTTAAACATCCTTCTGTATTTCAGATATTTCCATATCTACCATTTTCTCCTTGAAGTACTTTTTCTACTTTAGAAGCTCTCACCACAATCATGTAACACTGTAGAAACTGCTCAGTGAGCAGCCCTGGATGACATACATTCCTTCACCCAGCTATTCCCCTTTTTGACTTGTCTATGAACTATAACAATTTTCTGTTTTCCTGTCTCATTCCCCTTCCCTGAGCAGCCTTTTGAACAATAATCCTCTTCTAATTCTCTGTCTCTACAAAAAGATACCTTTTTTTTTTTTTTAACTTATTACCCAGGTGAAGAAAACCAAATACAACACAACATTGAAATGTAGCAAAGACATGTTGTCTTCCAGTGGCACGTTCCTACTGTTATGAGATGCCTTTCATAATCAGGATACACTCAGTTGGGCTCATATCAGTCAAAATGTAGGAATTTCTTCTGTGAGACCTGTAAATGTTTAATCACACCGATAAACATTTCCATGGCCATCTCCTGGGCAACTGCAATCTCCAAATCGAAGAATTTCTGAGGCACCTGCAATGTTAATGGCAGAAAGACGTAGGTCAGAGGAAATGACTTTTCTGAAAAACACAGAAAGCTTTAAAATATTAATATAAATATTCCTGATGAGTGATGTTTGTGGGGTTTCTTTGGTTTTGGTGTTGATTTTTTGTTTTTAATTGTGAATATCAACAGTTTATTTGTGAAGGTGAAAACATTAGCAAAGATTATTTCTGAAGCATCCATTGTGCAGTTATGGGCACATCAGTTTCTAAAAGTACTTTTGTATATCTGCTTTAGATTGCAAAGAAGGTACCTAGTAGAATTAGACTGGCCCTTATGTGTTTATTAAGATAAGCTTGTTGCTAGAAATTACCTCCTGGTAAATAATAATGCAGTACTATGAAATAAATTGAGAAACTATTAAAATTTTTAATCTCCAAGGTGACTATGGCATAAGATAGCAGTTACTCCTGAAGAGTAAATCGAAGCTTTTTTAACCTCTGGAACTCATTGAAAATGTTGAAAAAGTAGTGGGTGAAGGAGAATGGATGACTATAATGTGTTTAAAATTGCAAACAAAAGACTCTGGCTGAAGGTCTTCACAAGAGACTATTAAGAAACTTTGGTGGTCAAAGGTTACATCCTTCCATGGATTAGAAATGTTTAAAAGATAGGCAAAGAAGTAAAAATAAATAACCAATTTTTCAGAGGAAAGAAAGGTTAATAGTGAGTTGCCCCAGAGCTGAGCATTAGAAACTACCAGTCTGTGATGAAATATATGTACAAATGACCTAGAGGAAGGATGAATTGGAATATTACCTGCACAGGAATTCCACAATTATTTTAATTACAAAAGAATTTGGGAGAAGCCTAGACATTGTCAAAACAGAAAACACCTTAGATCAGAAAGGATTAATAGAACCTTTAAACTGTGAATAAGGATGTACTGGTTCCAATTTATTACAGAAGAAAAATGACTGAAAGTATTTCAGTTAACATTGCCAATATGCATTTACAATTTTTTTTAACTGTTTGCAGAAATCTGCTTGTTCTGAGGAAATTTGTTTAGAAATATGATTTAGTGTTATGATTTAGATTCTACTGTAATTTAGGGCAGTAGATCAAAGTACCTACTTAAATTGTAGTCCTTCTGTCCCTCTCTCAGGTTTTCTTTTGTCTTTATTTCACAAGGAAGTGAAAAAATCATCAGATGATTTTTTTTTCTTTTGATGTTCATAATGTGTAAATTATTTTGGTAACATTTTTCACAGTCTTGATTTCATTATACTATTAAGTGTTGTTTTTTTTTGTTATTTTTTAAATCTGGAAAGTCTCAATTTAGGAAATAGTAAATGTAGTCTTCAAAGAGAAATTTCCAGCATTGTGTTTATGTCTGAGTCCCAGAAGGCATCTAAAATCCTGCATCCATCTTTGGTCACCTACTTTCAATAAATACTTGTTTTTATAACAAGAATTTCAGAGAAGGCTTTCGGAATGAAAAATTTTGCATTCTTGCAGAATATAGATTTGAGGTTTAGCCTTCACCTGGATCACTCTCTGTTCTGATTCATTGCGTGTACATGAAACCATGTACACCCTGAAAAGAGAGGAGGGCTGTTTGCCCCTTAAAACTTGCTGTGATTTCTGCTGAATTGGAGCATAATGAACACAGAGCCTCAGACAAGAAGAACTTGGCTTGACTAGATCATAAAAAGAACTGAGGAGACACATGACTGCTGTCTATAAGCCCATAGGAAAGGCAAATGCCAGGAAAGGAAACACATATTAAAACTACTGCTACAAGTATAAGTTATCATAAGAACTAATCATACCTGACTCAATTTAGAAGAATAATTAGAAGATGGTTTCTGGCAGGCAAAAAAAATGGAGTTGTGGATTAGATTTTGGGATGAATAACAGAAGACAATGTTTGCTGCATATGTAGTGTGGGTGTCCTGGATACTGTCTGTTCTGTTTAAATGACAATGGTTGTTTTGCACTTTGGGTCAGACAATGACCTCTAAGAGAAAGGGCATAATCTTAGAATCACAGACTGGTTTGGGCTGGAAGGGACCTCAAAGATATCTAGTTATAATCACCCTCCCCATGTGTAGGGACACCGTCCACTACATCAGGTTGCCCAAAGCCCCATTCAACCTGGCCTTGAACACTTCCAGGGATGGGACAGCCACAGCTCCTCTGGGCAATTTGTTTGAGTGCTTCACCTCCCTCATACTAAAGAGTTCCTTCCTTATTTCTAATCTCAACCCACCCTCTTTCAGTTTGAAGCCATCATCCTTTGCTCCATCCCTATAGTCCCTGAGGAACAGTCCTTCCCCATCTTTATTGTAGGCCCCTTCAGGTACTGGAAGGCTGCTAGAAGGTCATCACAGAGGCTTCTTTTCTCCAGGCTGAACAAACACAACTCTCTCAGCCTGTCTTCATAGAAGAGATGCTCTAGCTCCCCAACCACTTTTGTGGCCCTCCTCTGGACTTGCTCCAACAGCTCCATGTCTTTCCTGCACTGGGGTCCCCAGAGCTGGATGCAGTACTCCAGGTGGGGTCTTACAAGCAGAGTAGAGAGGCAGAATCACCTCACTCACTGGTTTTGATGCAGCCCATGATATGGTTGGCCTTCTAAGATGAATACTTCCTGTGAGTACTTGCACACTCTCAGGTTTGGAAGCCATTCTGGAGGTCAGAGATGAGTAAGTATGTGCTGAGGATGAAGCATAGAGGAAGCCTTCAACCTCAGCAAACAGTGAGGTTGCTTAGAAGACACTGTAGTATGGACCTGACAATCTGGGTGGAAACATGCAGGAGACCTTCCCAGGAACACTTTTCTAGGATTGAGTAAAACTTCTTCAAACCAGGAAACCATTGAAATCTACTGAGAAGGAGGGAAAGACTGATTCAGGAAGGGCACAGTGCAGAAGCATTATATATGTGTTTGTATATGTGCACATATATGGCGCATGCCTGTGGAATCCTTAGTGACAACTTTAATCTTATAGTTAAAGGGAAAGTGATGAACATCTTGTATTGCATTCACCTTGAGATGAAGTCGTGCAATTCCTTTTCCCTTTGGATTTCTTAGGATGTGCCCATGCCTCCAAAATATACATGAGGAAAATCATCCACACATTATTTCTGAGTGTTGTTAACAGGCTGTGTGTGCACCTGGCTTCCCCATAGAAAGTCTGTATTTGAGCTTATTTTTGTGGGACAGGATAATCATTCCTCATTGGCTTACTGTGCCAGTTCTTGCACTTTTCTATTTGGATCAGCAATTTTATGACATTAAGTCTTTGCAATGGATCATCTTTTACTATGTTTTTTATTGCTTGTAGCAAAAGAGGTCAAGAAATGTTTTAAGATCCTATGATAATTAAGATGGTCTAAATGTTGAAAAACAATTGATATTTCTACTACTAGCTGTCAAAGACAGAAAGGTAAATAACTAAAAAGGGGAGGACCTTAAAATAACCATTTAATCTAATTACATCAATTAATGATATAAGATGTTCTTCACTTGACTTCTATTTGATTTGATTACTGTGACTCCAAATTAAACTAAAATGTTTGATAGAAAATTGTATAAGGGCTCATATGAACTACATAGCTCTTCGGAATATATAAATAATATACACATTATTGTAAAAATAAAATATATTTAATGTGAAAAAAGATTAATACCTATGGTGTGTTGTCCTCTACTACACAGATTATAAATATATTCTGCTTCCTCTGAGTAACCCCATGTAGTTCAGTATAGTTACATTGATCATTGCAAAAGCATACCAGTCTTGGTAGGAAAGGATTTATTTAGAAGTGACAGAAGAATTTCAGTCAATGGATGGTGTAAATAAAGGTGCAAAGATGTGGGAAGCAGAAAGCGTTCAGTAAAATGGAGTTTGCTCAGATGTTTAGGAAATTATCTGTGGTTAAGCATTACTCTTTCCCTGTGGACAACCTTACCTACTGATTCTTTCAGACTAATCCACACAGTGCAGTATTTGAGGAGCAATGAACATCTGCTGAGCTTTAGCCATGTGATGTCTCAAACATCTAAACCAAAAAAAGAAATCGGTGTTTCATGAACCTATTACCTTGGCTGGCAGCTAACGTCTGGAGCACCAGGTTCAAAATACTTTATACTAAAGAATCCGGCAGACCAATACACTGTGCAAATTTCCAAACTTTGCTGAGAAGGTGGGCACCCAGCCCTGCAGAGGGGCTGCCTAGAAAGGAAGGAAGGAGCAGTGATGAAGTGCTTGAGGTATTGGCTGATCTGGCTGCCTTGGATGGTAAATGTGCTTCTGTGACTCTTACATGCTCCTTGACATTTCCTATTCTGTGATTTCTCTTTGCTTTTACCCCACCCCACATGCTTTTAAATAATTGTTTTAGACATCTCAATACTCTATGTACAGCTGAAATGTGTTCTATTCCCTTCTTCATGCCAGTAAACAGCAGAGGCAGAGACAGGGAGGGACAATCCTTGGCAAAATTGCATTCCCTTTTTGTTTAAAGTGTCTTATTCTTCTTTTATACTGCTGTTGATTTTGTGCCAGGTATTGAATGCAGAGGGGAAAAATTCAGCTTTTACAACACCCATCAGGAACTTTTCTGAGGAAGACATTACCAGAAATACACACACAAAAAATAAAACATCTCTTGCTTTTTCCTTTAGTGATTGAGTTCAGACCAGCTGGGTCCTGTTGTTTCTCATCCTAGAGTCCAGGATACTGAAATGAAGGTTTCAGTACTCAGGACCCTCAGACACTTCAGTCATTCAAAGACATAGGTACTCTGGCAAAAAGTTAAGGGGATACTTTTTCTAAGATTTATATAGAAACTGTGATACTTCCTATAAAAAAATTAAAAGCTTTACAACATTTCTTAAGGAATTGGTAATTTGTGTAGTAATAGTATCTAAAAATTCAGACACAAATAAGAACTTGTTTCCAGTATATATCCTAAGAAAAGTAAGTCTACCCTGGGATCTGGAGTGTCATTATATTAAAAAGTTTATTTGAGAGTAAAGCCAATAGGTTCAAGGTAGCTATGGTCTTTTCAGAGCAGAGTGCCTGCTAGCAGAAGTTGTTCACAAGTAGAATTAAAAAAAAACCAAAACTACACTGGGAAAAAATAACTCTTCCTTTTGATTTTCCACTATCCTAATCTTCTATCTTTATTCTTGTGTTTTTCTCCTCAGCACTTCAGTCTCATCACTTCAACTTCTCTTGCACTGTGCTCTAAGATGCAGACTCTGCTCCTGCCAAGAGGTCTGTGCTTGTTGCATTGGTTTTGTGCATGTCAAGCATAAATAGTTGAAGACACTTGTCTTCTCCTTCTCTAAGTGCAAAATCATCTCTGTAGAAGTAGCTGTCAAAACACAGTCTCACTACTAAAGTGGCTTCTTAGAGAGTAATAGACTGTTTCCCCTTAATATAATTATTGAAAAGCATCTATACAAGCATTTAAAAATTGCTAGCCACTGTGGCTATTGTACAACATACAGGAAAGGAGGGGTGGCCCCTGTCTGAGTACAACTTGCTCAAAACTTATGCTCTTATTAAAGACATATGTTCTCCTCTTAGTTGGTCACCTGGCTTCTGGTTTTACCTTAGAAAGTTGTCAGGGGGTCTTCGCAGAGTACCGAGCGCGGGGATTAAAATGAGGTGAGAATGTCTTTTCTCCTCTCAGAGAAAGAGATGGACTCATTTCTCTGTTTATTGGCTTGGTTTCCTAATGTAATACAAATCTGGTTTGGCTTATTAAGAATAGAAACCTATGAAGAATCATGAGATGAAAGTTTGAATTTCCGTTTAGGTAAGATTGCAAAGCAGGAAGGGCTGAAGAATCTGTGAGTGTCAACACAGTGGAGGAATTATTCTGGTAAACAGAATTCTGTGTACCCAATTCTTTCACTGTGTTTACTCATTACTGATATTCTTGTTCAGTGGTTTCATATCACTGCTGCCTGGTCATTTTTCTTTGGGAATGTATGAACCAGAACTATTTTTTCTGAACCATTTAGATGTGTGATTGTGACAGCGTATTGGTAGGAGTCTGCACTGCAGTGGGATACTGTGATCTTTGTGGTATCTTATGGTATGCAATAGTATGCAGATGATCCAGTGGAAGTTGTATCATGGTTGGCAGTTCCAAGAACCTAGTGTTAGCATTGAAATATTGGTAACTGATGACTTCAATGTACTGTACTAGAATTAGTACACCAGTGATTTTGCTTTTCATTCATTTTATGTGGGACAACTAGTCACTTAACAAATCCATTACTTCTTACATTTATTGAACAGTTTGATATGACTTTTCCTTTTCATCAGTCTCCTTGAGCTGATAAACAGGCTTGTTTGCAATAAAGGAAGAATTCATGGTTTATTATAGTGACTAATTCTCTGTCTTTGGAGTTGACAGCAACTCCTTCATGCTAGAAAGGGAGCTAGACAGAAATCCCTAGGGCATCCTGCAGCATTTCTACAACTGGCCACATTAAAAGCTCTTATTCCAGAAATTGAGACATCATCTCATCCCTTAAGAATCCTGTACACAGGAGACTTTGATGTCTTTTCAGAAAATGATAAAAAAAAAGAATATGAATGATTTAAAGAAAATTTATTTCTGATAATTATTTGTATGGACAATTCCTGGAGCACTGCCTAACTTCCTAATCTTTTCCAGGGCCATATCAACTTCTTTGTGCATGTGTGTGCTTATAACCTCCTCTTTAGTTCTTTTTTTCACTCACTTGTTCCAGGCTTTCAACAAAACTCCACAAAATGACTGTAGATGGGCAAGTGGTAAGCAACAGATATTTTTGTCCTGTTTTCCTTTCCTTATATTTTCTCCCCTGTGTTTAATCTCAGTATACATCTCTTGCTTTCACAATAAACCTATGGATAAGTAATGAACCTGGTAATGAATTTGTCATCAAGTCCAACTAACACTCATCAGTTCTGGGTCTCTGAAGAATTTTCTCATCTTTGTCTATACAGCAACAACTTATAAAAGTAGTTTCTTGATTCCAATAGAAAGTTGTGGCTTCCTGTCTAGAGCATAATTATTCACTAATTAAAATAAGAAGTTAATAGTCCCAGCCCTAACAAATGCACATTCTAAGTTAATACCGGGGCTGGGATAATTGGTAATGAATGTTTGGGCCTAGAAAAGGAAGTTGAAATAACAATAAACAGCCATGGAGACTAGCACAGAAACAGGTTTCTTTCTGTCTGTCTCTTATCATCTGAAAATGTTCCTAACTGGCATTGCAAAAGAAATGATAGCTGATGGAGCATGTTGGGTTGTAAGATTTGGGATCTGTTGAGCTGGAGGAGATCTGTCTGATTTAGGCAGAGGGTAAGGGAGCTTAGGAATACTTAGGCGGCATCAATGGGGAAATTTTGATAAACATCAGATCACAGGCTTACTTCATCCTGTTTCTACTTCCTTTACTAAATGAAAGTAGAACTCTGGATAATTCTCCTTTTCTTGTTTACATAGACATCGGAGTGTTAAGAAAAAAAATCCTACTAAGCTCTTAGATTTGATGGTACAGTGGACTGTAGTAGGTAGAAAGAAGAAATCTAAATAAAGTTTACCTATGGACTGAAAGATTTACTGTTGACCAGTAGGAGACACAAAGTACCTGCAGTATGATCCAGTATGGCAATTGCTATATTCCTAACTTGAGTTAAAGGAGTCTGTCTATCTGTAGTCTTCAGGGATATATTTCTAAGTGCAGCTGGACAAAGGAGTACATGTAAATGTAGTCAGCTCTTCCTTTCCTCTGTTAATGGACCACTTTTGATTTCAGCACACATAAAGAGTTATGGAACATCATAGATCACCACACAAGTTAATTGCAGATGATGTCTACAACAGGTTTTTCATGAGCTGCTTGTTTATTTTGCCGGTCCATGACTGTAAACTGAGTCATAGCACCTTGTTGCTACTCTTTGACTCAATGACCATCAAGACATTAACACAAATAAAAGGTAAGACAATAATAAATAAATGTGGAAAATATAAAAATGAAAAATCTTAACTGATGCAAATATCTGTGATCTTTTTTCTAGAGCTGCAGGCACTGAGAGATGTATTTATTGGCTGACTGAATTTGAATAAATATTTGCAAACAACTGTTTTTCTTAGTGAATTGCTAGCTCAACCCTCTAAACTTTTGTTGAAAGAGATGAAGCAGAAAAAAGGACGTCCTGAAGTGAGGTTTTGTGACAGCTTTAGCTGATTTCAGGAATCTTTTCAGCAGCACATATTGGCATCATTCAGTAAGAGGAAGCCAAAGCAACTTACTTGATAACATATGTCTCAGATCTGAAGAGAATTGCTCTACACATTAAAACATATCCTGGCAGACATCAGAAAGAAACTTAGAAATAAAAAATTACAGAAGGAAAAGAATTGTGGTTTGGAAGTTAAACTTATGTATCAGTAGCCAAATCTATTTAATGAGTGATGACTCAGGCTTTTACCTGTGATGTGCCTTAGGAAAGCTGGAATCTTATTGAAGTAATTTCTTTAATGGAAGAAAGATGGTGCTATTATAAAATGTGACAGATAACAATATCTTGGGGGGTGGTGGTGGAGAGAAAATGCCTCACAGTAAATTATTGACTTTGCATGAGAAATTGCTGGCTCACATTATGAATTCATAAACATGAGGTTGCAGGGGGGCTACCTCATTAAATCAAATAAAAGGCGGGCGGGGGGAAGATGAAGAAAAGCATTGAGAATCACTTTCCCTACTTTAGACCCATGGGAAAGTCAGAACCATGTGAGCTGGAACACATTCTGCATTCTAGTTTTTGCTTCCTTTATGTGAGTGTTAATAATTTAAATAATTCTGAACACATAAAGCTAAAATTCAATAGTAGACAAAGCTGGAAAATAATCTATTGATGAAAGAACAAATAGTTGCCTTTAACTGAAAAGAATATGTCTGGATTCTACAAAAATAACCAAATAATAGAATTATTATTGAGGCCAATAATAAAATTACCTGGCTTATTTAAGCCAGTTCTTTAAGTAATAATGTAATATTCTGATATTTACATTATTAATTTGTTTATTCTCACAATTCATTTTAATATAATGGGCTAAAACCTACCTAGCTATTTCCCCCTCTTTCTTACATCCTGTACTGATCTGCATCTGTTTTATTATTTGTACATACATGTACACATACAAAGGCATATGAATGTACTCCCATCTCAGTACACCTCTACCTTTCCTGGTATAATTTATTTGATAACACTGGATTGTAAGCTCCTGCCTCACTGTGTGACCCTAACTAACACTGGCAAATGGGACTCGATGAGACTACTTGTATTCAGTGAGACTGCTCACCAACTTGCTCACACTAAGCATGTGCACAAATCACCACAAGATTTAGTAGCAACAAAAAAAAAAAAAAAANCTAAACAAAACACAAGAACCAAAGGAAGAGGGGGGAAAAATGGTGGTGGCTGTTTAAATATCAGTCATGCATCTGCATGAATGATTTGATAGGAGAAAGAGCTGATCATCACCCACGGCAATGGCAGCTGACATTTGCAAAGAATTTGCAATATTTTCATAACAGTAAAGTTAGGATTTTAAAGTTTTAATTATTTTATTTTTCTCTCTACCACGGATTTCATTATGCTAACAGCGGGTTGTTTTTGGAAGAATAGGTTGAAATTTGCAGAAGACTGAAGACCTCTCCACTGCTGAGCACCGCAGCAGTCCAGGCAGTAGTGGTCCAAGCCTACCCTCATCCCTGTTTAACCCAGATCTGGAGAGTTCCCTTCTTAGCATCTCCTTCCTGTATCCCAATTTGAGGGCAGTTTTGTGTTCGAACTTTGTGTTGCGATTGTAGGAAGGATGCTCATTCCACCAATACTACTTCTGCTGCTGCTTTTTATATGTGGTAAGTGCAGTGATAAATACCTGCAAGTATGAAATTACATCCACTAGCATCTGGGTTGAGGCCACCAAATCTGATCATCATTGCAAGTCGTTGAGTTGCTTTTTCATAGCTACCATGGGGTTAAAAGTTTCATTTTCCTCTAAGGCAAGAGTGAGTCACAGTTCAGGTTGATTCTTTGCTGCCTCTAGTACAAGCATGGGAAATGTGGAAGATGTAAATGACAGAAAGGTTAATGGATGAGGATAGATGATCTTTTAAAGCTTTCAGCTATTAATATACTTTCAAACTTTCTATCATGCTTCAGATAAATGATTCAGGTTTTTTGGGGCATTTTTATAGCTGCAGTCACAAGAACAGGATTGCTTTTGTGAGACTTGCTGCCTTCCATAAAAAAGCTCCAGGCATTGCTGTGTATATTATTCTGTCTGTGTTTTTTCTCTCTAGAATGATGTTTTTTCCAACTGGGCAATAGAGGATATCAAAGGCAGCTTAGGCCCAGTGTTATGTCAGGCTGGAAGCCAGTCATGTGATGCCAGCATTTCAGTGCCTGTGAGATAGATGGCAAATTGCTGACCCTTTTCTGAAATGTCACTGGCAATAGCAGAAGGATCAGATGTGGCTACATGTCTCTCTTAACAAAGCAGCAGAGCTTAAGGTAGATGGAACCCAAAGGCACTGTTGGAGACAGCTTGTTCTTACTGCAATTTGCCATGAGGTTGGATGTCTTTCAAAGTAAGCTTCTTTCCAGCTAACAGCAGACAGGCAACAGGCTGCAGAAACTGGTGGAGAAAAACAAAACATAGCAACAATGTCATAATGAAGCTAGTGTAGCCAGAATCTCAGCTGATTACAGTGTGCAATTCAACAACATTCTTCAGGGGATGCTCTAAAAGATATGTAGATATGAGCCTTCATTTCCTCACAAGCAAGTTGCTGCTGTGGCCACGAAGGATGGCTAAAGTTAGTATAATTACAAAAATGATGTATGAAATCCTGATTGTAGTTGTATGGGTGCTGCTACAAGTAATACTGTGGAAGTGAGATACAATAAACCTTGGTCAACATGTGCATCTCGACACCTACAAAAGGCAATGTACAAACCTGGCATCATAACGATTGTCCAAATATTTCCTTCTGTTATCATCTTTCTCAGACAATGTTTATTTTCTATATGCATTTAACTATGAAGACTTTTGCTAAATTTATATTCCTCAAAATAATTCCTCATTTGTTAATTTGTTAACCTTAGGACTTTTACTTCTTTGTTTTATGTTCATTCATTTGTGGTCTGGACATACAACTATAAAGATGCATAAATTGCTTATTTATTGTTCCTCTTCTGTTAGCAATTAGCTTACTAACATGTATACTACTACTTCACTCTTGTGAGACACTACCTGCAGTACTGCGTCCAGCCGTGGGATCTCCAGTACAAGAAAGACATGGGATGGAGCTGCTGGAACGAGTCCCAGGATGTGGCAATGATGATGAGAGGGTTAGAGCACCTCTCTTGTGATTCCGTATCAACACTTGTAGGCCAAATATATTGTATTTAAAACATATAATTCCTTCTCCTTCTTTACTTTCTTATAAATAATAATGTTCCAACTCATGCTATCTGATTAATACTTAAAACATCAACACAAATAAAAATTAAAAAAAGAATTGAGGAAATAACTCCAAACTAATTTATGTTATGCTATGTGAATCCTGGGCAAAAGGAAGTTTTACATCCTTCAGAAAAATCACACTACTTGTGTAGCGTTTGGATGTTGTTGCTAAATAGTGGCTGAAAGTAGCCTCTGGAGCCCAGAAAAGTCAGTTGTATATTCATATGGAACTTGATTGTTCTGCTAAGCAGATGTAGTGATGGAGCTGTCTAAAAGCCAATGGCTTTAGAGTCCATGCTGCACGATGACATTTACATTTTAGTGCTACTCTACACACACATGATTCCTTGAGGCTGTGACATCTAAATGATTTTACTGAGTTTTAGTAAGTTCATTTGGACTGTAGGTTTGTTTTTCTTCTTTATCATAAATTTCAAAACTTGTCAGAGATATGGAATATGAAATAAATCTACCATGAAGATGGCCAGGAGTACAAACAGCCCTCCAGAAAAGTCTATGAAAACTGGAGTTTCACTGTTGTGCACAGGAGTTAGAAGAGTACATCAGGACTTCACCAGAGCAAGACAAGATATCTAGAAGACCATATATGCAAATTAAGCCTTTCAATGATAAAACTACATGCCTAAAACCTGTGTTCTCTATTAAAATGATGGAGAGTGAAACATATTTTTGGATTTGCCACATTGCAAATTGCAGTTGACACTCCTGTCAACAAATCTGTTTAATTCCTTCTGAGACAAAGTCTACCTAATGGAGGTATCACATTGTCAGAACTAAAATAAACTAGAAGGTTTATAGGAATGTATATTTAGAGCAACAAGTTAATAGTACACTGCTATATTCACAGACTATTTGCACAGAACATCTCTGAGTGCACTAAGATGCAAATGGATATGAATAAATGCTGAGAAGGCTGCCCTGCAAAACTGTTGTTAATTTCTTCAAGATTGACTTGACTCATAAGCAGTTATATGAACATACTCTGTCTGAGATAAGGAGCAGATGGCCAGACTGAGAACCAGTACTGCTCTCAGTTCTGAATTAAGACCCAAATCCATCCTCCTAAGATAATAGGAACTTTCAAGTATATTCTGTTGCTTTGACTTGTAACTTCTACAGGACTTCAGTGTGGGAATACCCACATTACTAGACCATGCAGCTTAATTTTTAAATGGAGACAAAATAAAACAGGGAACAGAAGGTATTCTCATCTAGTCCACATCATCAGTAGCACTAGAATTTCTAAATTGTGCCTCAGTTGCAGATGCTATCCTGATTATTTTTCTGAAGCTGAAGAATATATTTGATGAATATTTCTTTTCTCCATCTAACGGCAAATGAGAAAATACAATAAATTTATAATTATTTTTGTAAAATTTTATTTTGTAAAAATAAACACTAAAGAACAGTATCTTAGACTGAGAATAACACACTGTGCTGGTTTTGGCTGGGACAAGAGTTAATTTTCTCCACAGTAGCTATTATGGGGCTGTGGTTTGGATTTGTGCTGGAAACCATGCTAGTAACACAGGGGTGTTTTTGTTCTTGCTGAGCAGGGCTCACACAGAGCCAATGAGTTTTTGACACCTCACCCCACCCCGCCAGCAATGAGGCTGGGGGTGCACAAAGAGTTGGGATGGGACACAGCCAGAACAGCTGACTCCAGGTGACCAAAGGTATATTCCATACTGTATGTTGTCATACTCAGCAGATAAAGCTGGGGAAGAAGGAAAAGGCAGGTGTTTGGCATTTGTCTTCCCAAGTCACCATTAGGAGTGATGGAGCCCTGCTGTCCTGGAGATGGCTGAACCCTGCCTGTCCTTGAGAAGTGAGGAATGGATTCCTTCTCTTGCATTGCTTGTGTGTGAGGCTTTTTCTTTACGTGTTAAACTGTCTTTATCTCAACTCATAGAGTTTTCTCACTTTTACTCTTCTAATTCTCTCCCTGTGCCACTGGGTAATTGACAGCCTGGGTGGTATTAATTGCCAGCTGGGGTTAAACTGCACCAACTGTGTTCGGGTACTGTAATATTAAATATTAACTTTATTACATAAATAAGTATAAAATGGCTGAGCAATGATTTTTTTTATTATTTTTTAAATGCCTTTCAACAATGAAAAAGCAACAGGAGGCTAGGAAATACTAAATCTATTTATGTCACATAGAGAAAAGTCGGGGAAACATGATGAAAAATAAGTCAATTTTATCCAAGAACAGTATTAAGACATTTTTATGATAATGTTCATAGAGAGTTTAAAGTTGTGTTTGGAATATAAAAACGTAATAACAATGAGTCAGCATGGGTTTGAGAAGAAGAAATTATGACAAACAATTCTGATTACATTTTTAAATGGAATAATGATTGGCTTACATAGAGAGAAACCTGGTAGACATTTTATAGATGGATTTTCAGGAAGGCTTTCAACAAGGTTTCACATGATGGATTACTGCATAAAGCCTTCTAAATATGGATTAGGTGATGAATGCCTAAGTTGGCTAAAGAATTGCTTAGAAAATAAACATGAAGGAATAAAAAGTGCATTTTTTCCCTAAAGCTAGGATCTTACAAGGGAGTTCTAGTGGCCTCAGCAGAGCTTATATAAGTTCTCTCATGTGAAGCAGAGGCACACAGTGCCCTTCAATGATGGCTGCGTGCCTTCATATTGATAATTCAGATGGTCTAATATGGGACAGATATTTTCAAAAAGTTGACACAGGCTGTTTTAATGCCATGTGGTGGATTATAATTTAAGGAGCTCTGAAGAAGATCTGGACATGGATGCTTCCACATTGTGCAGGGTAATACAGTGAAGAGGTACCAGTGTGGATCCCCAGAGAGGTTCAGAACCCCAGTGCAGTGAGACTTGCAGGCTGCACATGCAGTGAGCTCAGTGGAGAACCACGGTGACAGAGCTGTACTGTGTTGTGCTCTGGACTTACCCAGTGGTCAGCTATCTTATATATTATGTGTGTCCTCGGCATGCCACATCTTCTGCAATATTGCTTTGCTAGGTGTTCTCAGGGGGAGAGTTTGCAGGTTAATAGGCCAGATCCATGTCATGTGTTAAATGATGGCACCTTCAATATAACAGCACTGTATAAGTTTTTGCCAAGAACACATAGTAGGGGAATAGCTTATGTCAGCAAGTGAACTAATATAAGAGAACAAGAAATCTGAATCTAAGTGGGAAATTCACATTGGGGTTGTAGGACTCTTAACAAATTTGTATTGTTCTCCATTTAAAGCTTAGGCCAGCAGACTGTATCTCTGCTTCTTCAATTAGATCTCTCTGGGAAAAATTGTTATACTTGGAATTTTGGTCTGGTATTCAGAAGAAAGATGAACACTTTAAAACACTATATCTAAAGCTCATCAGAATAGATCATTACCTTCCAACACAGCTAAGTGAACTAATTCACAGAGAACTGAAACAATTTGCCCCACAGGTCCACTGCAGTGATGAGGCTAGAATTAATGTCTTATAGAGCCTGGTGAAATGCCCCATTCACTATTCCAATTACAAATTTGTATCAGTTTAAGAATTATAAATTATGAATTATGTAAGATGGAAGATGCTAATAGACGTATGCATGTTTGGCATACAGCCTATCTCCAGAATGCAACTGAGCTTGTGACAAATGGTGTGACTTTGATTTGCAAAAAGAAAGTTAAGTCATGGTACTGTGTATTTGAGCTATGTAAGGACTGGAGCAGGTCTTGAATTTTTTAGGGAATGTGAAAGAAATAAATTAAATTATTATTCCAATCTGGTCCATGGTTCTTACACAGACATAGGAAGAAACTAGCTTTGCCCTTCTGAACTTCTATTTTGAAGTGCTGCAAAATTCAAGGGAAGTAATTGGCAGTGCTTAAATTCCTTTGATTTTGCTCAGGTAGTTCTAAGCACATTGGCATGCCATGGGACTTAAGCAGGCTTTTTAAAAAGGGGTTAATTTTACATAAACCATATCTCCTGGCTCATCTTGTTTGTCTTGTTCAGTTATTTCTTTAAAGGTGTTGGGTAGTTTGGGGATAGTTTTTATCTGAAAGAATACTTCATTATATTAAATTAGTTCACGTTTTGGAAATCTGAAATTTAGAATTTCCTAAAATATAAACCAAGGTTTAGTGGGTGTAGAGATGGGTGAGAAATGAGCAGCTAAGGGCCATAAGAGTTCAAAAAGATTTAAGGAGGCTTTTGTCCAGAACATCAAAGTACAATAATTTAGATCCAAAGTAAGGGGAAAAGAGAGCAACTAAAGTTATTTGCAAAGAAAATAACCTGGGAAATACTGACATAACACATGATAATCTACATGGCAACCATATATGGGCTACATCAAAAGAAGAGTGGCTAATAGGTTTGGAGAGGTGATTCTGCCCCTTTGCTCTGCTCTGGTGAGACCCCCCCCTGCAGTACTGGGTCCAGCTTTGGGGTCCTCAGTACAAGAAAGACATGGAGCTATTGGAGGAAGTCCAGAGAACTGTCACAAAGATGATGAGAGAACTGCGCATCTCTCCTATAAAGACAAGCAGAAATTTGGGCTTGTTCAGCCTGGAGAAGGCTCCAGGGAGACCTTTTAGAAGCCTTCCACTACCTGAAAGGGCCTGCAGCAATTTTAGTGACAGAACAAGGGGTAATGACCTTAAACCAAAAGAGGGTAGATTATATTAGACATAAGAAGAATTAATTTTTATGATGGTGGTGAGACACTAGCACAGGTTGCCCAGTGAAGCTGTGGCTGCCCCTCCCTGGCAGTGTTCAAGGCCAGGTTGGATGGGGCTTTGGGCAGCCTGGTCTAGTGGAGGGTGACCCTGCCCATGGTAGGGAGGCAGAAACTATCTGTAAGGTCCCTTCCAACACAAAACATTCTGTGATTCTCTGATTCTATGTTTCTATTATTCTAATATTCTATAATGATCTGTCATTTTATTTCAACCTTTAACAGTGGTAACACTGCACATAGGGAGTTCAGTTTGCTGTTGTGTCCTGGGGAATTTGTGGTGAACAGTCAGTTTCTTTCTCATTAACAGAGTCAAGTATGCAAACACAAAGCTCCAAATTTTACATCCCCATAGAAGACTTGGCTTTTTAATATATAGATTTAAAACTCACCAATGCATAAATTTTGCTTTGGCTTAGCAATTACATCTTTCCAGGTATTGATGACAGTAGAAAGTTGTCTTTCATATGGAGTAAAAAGAGAATTCCAGCTTCATTCCATGATATCTGAACAGGTCACAAGTCTAGGAGAAACATCTTAACTATAAGAGGTGTGAAGAGAGATTGTGTAATCTCCATCCTTAGAGATTTTAAAAATAAACAGGGCCAAGGCCCTGAGCAACCTGATGTAGCTTTCAAGATAGTCCTGCTGTTAGAGGTCCCATCCAGCATTAAGCCTTCTGTGATTCTTTGACACATGGAATTTTATTTTCTTTTTTGAAAACATATTAACCTATTTGATTCATTTAAGAAGAAAACAACAATAAAAAATGTTATAGGGTAATTTATACAGACAAATTTGACCATGATCATACATTTTAATAGTATTTTTAGGAATTTTTTGGTGTTTGGGACACAGTAGTCATCTTTAAGCTCTCCTGTAGCTTGACAACGAAGAATTATAATATGATCAGTAAATAGTCAAATTTACCTTCTAAAGCTTTGAAATAATCGAACATTCACTTGCAGTGGAGTGATTGTAATGTTATTGCCATGCATTAGTGAAGCTCTGAGCTGAGCCATAGATAATGCTACCCCCAGCTAAAAACTGGTGATGCTGTGGATGTTAGACCTGACTAATGAACTGGCAATGAAGACATAATAGCCCATGGCCAATGGCATGTCTCCCATACTATATTCCTCTGCACTGGAAAAGGCTGTACATATTTCAATTTCTACTTTAAAATGCTCATTCCCTATTTTACCAACTTTCTTCTCAAAAGACTTACCCAATAATAAAAAAATCATTTCTGAATTATTGCATCAATTTAAAGGAAATAAACACTGTGGCTAAAATAGAAAATAATGAAGTTTTTCAAGTCAAATGGCTATAGAATTATCTATAAGATTCTAACGTTGAATCTCCACTGACATGAACTTTAATAGAATCTCTTGCCAAATTGAAGTTGTGATGAAAGTTTTAAATGATATTCAGTTTTCATCAGCTAGCAATAAATATAGTGTAGCACTATGTGTTGACCTTGCAAAGGAATCTGATAGTACAGATTGTAGTCAGCTATAGGGATTTACTTGAAAACTGTTGCAAAGTAGATGTGGAAGGGGCAATGCTATAGCATATACTACCCTCTCTAAATGTTTTAACTGATCAAAAGAGAATACAGTCAACATTCAAACATTTCTTTATTGTCATGCATATTCAAAGCTCAGGCTAAAACTTTGAATTTTTATTCCTGACTGTGTATATAGATAGTATTATTCTCCATCCAAATCTGCAATATGAAAACTCATCTGCATCATTTTGAAAGAATTGCTTTAATTTGGGGCTGTGGGTGAAAGAGAGCACAAGGTTGGTGTCATCTCCTAGCAGCCACTTTTTCAACAATATCCTTTTTTCCAGCTTGACAAGTAACAAATGATTAGTGGTAACTTTAAATTCAAAATTCATTGCCAACCAGCTGATAAGAAACATATCAAATATTGGATTTCACTGTATAAATAAGCATATCCAGAAAAACAAAGAAGATTCCAATGACTTTCATTTGTTGTACTGCCTTGGTTATCAAATTTCCCACTAATCAAAACTTTCATTTCTGTCATTTCCCTGACAGCTTTACATATCATATTTATTTATCATACACCTCTGTTTATCAAAGTTCTGTATATAACATCTCTCATGCAGAGGAATGATGCTCTGTATACATAAATGCAGCTGGTATTTGAGATTTTGACTTGCAGTCCTTGTTTTTTCAGCCAAGATTTAGAAGATAAAGGAAAACTGCCACTCTCTATGAACATGAGAAAAAAATGACTGCGCTTGTTCTGAGAGATTATGAGCGACGATGGAAGAGATTGTAATGTGATGTGCTTAGAAATCCCATTTGGTGAGTGCTAGAGAGCAAAGAAGCTAACAAAGGAATTTGATTGTCCACATAGAATAGATGCTGAGTTTGGAAACAAAATTTAGGACTTGATTTTTAGAGTGACTTTGGTGCCATTGGTAGGTTTAACTGCATGAGGTTTTTTTCTTCCTTTTGCCTCTCTTAGCTTGTATGTCTTGTGACTTCATACATCTTAGACTGCTTTCCCTAGTCCTTGCCCAGTCTCAAATGCAGCTCATAGGAGAGTCTCCACCATAGTTGCCAACTGGGTTTTGATTCCCATGGTTTTATGGGCAATGATCTAAAGAGAGGAGATCTGATCAATGCTTAGAAATATTTGAAGTGCAGGAGACAAAGGGAGATGGCCAACCTCTTTTCAGAGTGAGTGTCAGGAGGATAAATCCAGGCTCTTCTCAGTGATGGACAGTGATAGAACAAGGGAAAATGGTTCCAAACTGGAACATAGAAACTTCCATCTTAATATAAGGAGGAACGTTTTCACAGTGAGTGTGACAGATTACTAGAACAGGCTGACCAGAGAGGTTGTGGAGTCTCCTTCTCTGGAGATATTAAAGACTAATTTGGACATGTTCATATGTGATCTACTCTAGATGATCCTGCTCTGGCAGGAGGGTCTCTTTTGAGGTCCTTCCAGCTCCTAATATTCTGTGATTCAGTGATCTGTAAGGACAGGACAAGGGGCAATGGTCACAAGTTGGACTACAGGAGGTTCTACACTGATGTGAGAAAGAACTTCTTCATGGTGAGACTGATGGAGCACTGGAACAGGCTGCCCAGGGAGGTTGTGGAGTCTCCTTCTTTGGAGATATTCCAGACCCATCTGGATGCTTACTTGTGTGACCTGTTCTAGGGAAGCTGCTTTGGCAGGGAGGTTGGTCTTGATGATCTCTGGAGGTCCCTTTCAACCCCTACAATTTCTGTGATCCCTTCTTCAAAATAGTTTTGTTTTTACAATAAAAATAAGACAATCAAAAGAAAAGCTTTTAAAAGCAAAAATTGGTACACAATTTGTCTTGTGTAGGTTTACTTCAGAAGGCCAGCTGAAGGCCACATTGTGAAAGATAATAATTCTCACTTTGTGACCCCAAAAGTTCTCTGCCCTGCTGCAGCAGTGCGCCCTTTCAATTTTTTCAGGTCTTTGATTTTCCTTTTTTTTTTTTTCTCTACATTGTCACATCTGAATGTAAAAACACAACCAAGAACTGAATTGTTCTTAGGAACAACAGCCTGTCATCTACTTGAGATCTCCATTCACTCCACACTATGTAACTCTAGGCTTCATAAAGTAGGGCAAACCCCACCATTTTGTCCAAAATCAGCTTTAGGTAGAGTGTGAATACACACAGTTGAAGGTGGCAATGTGCACTGTGGAATTAATATTGAAAGAGTTAAAATTTAGTTATTAAACTGTTCAGCCTTGTTTCTTTGACTGTTTTGAAAATGTGGCTGTAAGTTAATTTAAAAAATGTTTAGAATTAATGTTTGCAATAAAGTTAAAGCATTTTCAACCATCTTCCTTGTTTGAAAACTGGAAGTGCCAAGCTTAAGGATAATCTAGAAAGCTGAAAATAAGAAATGTCTGACAGGACTGACTGTTAAAGGTTACCCATATTTCTCAACTCTCTTAGGTAAAATCTCCAGTTATAAACAAAAAGTGCTTGGTACTTGAACTGGCAGATGTCTCCAATGTCTGCAAACAAGCCCTGCTTACACAGCTTGGCAAGTCTCGGTGTTGAAAGCGTATTTGATTGTGAAGTTGGCACAAAGACCTTGTGGAGGAGTTCGGGGAGTATCCTACGTGAGAGGGAAACTGTATGGCAGGGCGTGTGTGTGACATTGATAACATGGCAATAGAGCCACGGTGCAGGAAGTCAGCAAGGACATTGACACTCTTGCAGACAAGATAGTGACGTATTTAGTACATCCAAGCCCCATTTTTTTCACACAACTTCCAACTGTTTCTCCTTAGCAATGTATATTCTCAAAAAGGTGCTCTGTGATTTGTCCCATTGCAGACATGATCTCACACTGCCCACCATGGGGTATCCAGTCTGAGGAAAGAGCAGTAGCTTCTACCTGTGCAACACATTTTTAGTAGAATTTGTGATGAAAAATTATTTGCATGATTACATCTGAAAGCAATGGCAGATATCCTATTACTTTTATGCAGATATGGATCTGAATCAGTATTAAATTTTTGTGATTTTTGATCAGCCCTGAACACAAGCTGAAAAGAGGATTCTAGTGAACCAGGTGTTCATTGCTGCTTACAGTAGATTCTTCAGGCAATTTATACTAACTGAGGGTATGTGCAGGTCTTAATGTGGGCTGCTATTGAACCCAAAATCCTTATTTTCATATACAGTTTTGTTGAACTAGAGTTCCATTAGGACACAGTTATATAATCTGGGATCCCACACTTGTGGTGTAACATGGCAAGGCCACAGCCTAAAATACAGCATAATTATTTCAGCTGTGGAAATTGCATTCAAACTTTGTTTCATTCTTTTAAATTCTTTTTGTTAGAAGTTTCCATGTATTAATGGATATCACTCATTTCAGTATATGACTGTATATTTTTAGTTTTCCATTTTCAGTTTTAAGCTGGTAGCTGTTTTACCCTTTTACCCTAAACTAGCCCATGAGCATGGCTCTTCCAAATTTATTCTCAAAGGCAATTTTCCAGACATTTTCTTTCTTTGGCAAGAATAATTTTTAATAATCAAAGCCTTTTTTTCCTTCTTAAAGGTGTCTTAAATTCATCATAATTTCCTAAGACAAGAAAAATTTCTTTCCTTTTTCTAGCTTTTCTCTTGTTCAGGATAATTGCTGATCAAACAGAAATTTGAAAGATCTTTCATTTACAACAAACTCTTTAGGTCTGAAGCTTGTTTTTTCTACTTTATTTCATCCTTTCCTGCTCATTCTAAATGCTATAAAACCATAGCAAACAAATTACAGCTTATAATGAACTTCCCTTGCATGATAATTATATTTTATGAATAAGCAAATCACTGATGGGCTGATCTGCAGAGAAGCTAGTAAAAATCAGAGAGTGAGAAGCTCTTGATACTCTTTGATCTAACTTTTATGGTTTGTGCATTGACTTAATAGGTCATTGAACTAAGAATCTGGATTTATTCTAAATCAGACACTATTTCACTCAGCCTTATAAATCTATTTTATAAAAGACTTATAAAAGATAAACTAGGAAGAAAGAGACAAGTGCAAAGCAGGAGGAAATTGCACGCAAAGCGGGGTGGTCAGTTGTCATTTTCTAACTGTAATTTTCCTGAGAACAACAACAACATTGATACTTTCACAGAGTCCAGTGCTCTTAGTATTTTTTGTAATAGTTTGACCGACAGAATTAAAGCCATGCTGTTAAAATTGCATAAGATCTGGAGCTGGTAAAGGAAATTAAGGATGGGGTTGGAAGTCAAAGATTGGAGGAACGACCTCCAAAACAGGAGGATATTCAACAGGCTCAAGTGAAAGACATGGAACATAGACAGGGAGAGTGATCTGAGCAAATACAAACCAGGTAGCAACCTGCTAGGCAGCAACTCATCAATAAGGCCCTGGGGGCAAAGAGGGGGTAGGATAAGGCAAATACATGCAATGATGTCATGATACTGTAAACAGAGTGAGCACCACGCTGAGATGGAGAAGAGATAACAGTCTGCTGGAACTGTGAAGCGATATTTTTGTACTTTTCATGTTGATAAGAATATCTGGAGTAGTGTCTTCAGCTTTAGACACTGTGGCTCATGAAAGATATGGACCAATTTAAAAGAATATAGGAATGGTAACAGCAGAGGTCTAGAAAACATGACCTAAAAGTAAAGGATGAAATAAATGGAGAAGATTAGCAAGGATAAAATAGGGAACAAAAGACACGAGTCCTAGAAAATGCAAGAATATCACAGAGGGACAAAATAATCCATTTTCAATGTCCAGGATGGATGGGTAAGAAGCACTGGCTCAAACTGTAAAAACCAGGAAAATCTTTCCAATAGTAAAAACAAGCAGTCATTAGGACAGATAAAATGAGCATCTCTATTGTTGGAAATGGGAGTGTACAGATCTGCTATTGTGCTGTGGAGCAAGGGTTGACCCAGGCTGCCTGCTGAGTCCCATCTTGCCACAGTTTCTCATGATTTTGTGAAAAGGCAGAATCTGGAATAGATACACTGTTGTGAGAAGGAAATGTGAAGTTGCTATGAGATTAAGACCATAATTTACTCTTGATTGCATGGTGCATGCTGTTTTCCTTGGCAAATCACATAAAATACAGCCAGCCATGCAACTAGTATGACTCAAGAGCTTCCCACTGGATGACGATGGTGGGTTTTATGGACTTGGAGAAAAATCTGTGAGGGGAGCAGTGACTGACTATTGAGCTGACAGTGCCATCTGTGGAGCTGCAATGAATTGCTTTGAATGGAGACAACCAAAAGGGAAACATGGACAGAGCCAAGACATTACCAAGCTTATCAGAGGAAAGTGACAATTTTGTAGATGTGGCACCTTTTAGTCAGGGAATTAATATTTTCTGAGTTCCTACCAAAACATGCATTGACTGCTGTTCACTGTGAGTTTGGTGGCTGGCTGTGAGTGGTTTGTGACAGCTTTTTTCAGGGATGGCTCTGAACTCAGTTGTTTTCCCCAACCCTGAAGAATCCAGGTGACACACTTGCTCCAGTCATGCTGAAAAGTGTGAGAAATCCCAAGGGGAATATATCTGTTACTGGATAGAAATCCATAAGCCTGGAGAAAACCTGCACTTAAAACTGGAGGGCTTGATAACAGCAAAGGGAAATTAACAGCTGTGCATAATACTGTTTTAGTACTTTAGTTAAGTTTTTTTTTGTGTATTATTTTTCTGTTCAGCTCATATAATGTATCATACAGAGACTCTAATCAAACAAACCTTTCTGCATGACCATACCAAAAGGTGTCCCATCTATTTCTGGACTTGATTTGTAACTGTAGGATTATCTGAGCAATCCAGAGCCATCCAAAACCATCTCAGTCGTTTCTGTGCTGCATTCCCCATGAATACAGTGTTTTCCACTGCTACTGGAAGGCACATCCTGGATAACCCTTTTGCAAAACTTGGCCCTTAGGAGCTGGGTTGGAAAGTAATCTCTGTGGCACTCAACTGATCTGAATGGGGATTGTGCTCTGTGATTCCAAGCAGCATGACATCGCATCACCTCCATATGCTCAAGCTTGCTCCCTTTATCCTCAAAACATGGTGTCCATGCCCAAATTGCCTACTGGAAACAGCTTTTGGCCTCTGGTATCTCCTGAGCTGTGCCTGAGTATTGTTTGGGCAGTACTACTTGGCACAGCCCAAAACCCTGCAAGAGGTTCTGCTAACAGAACAGATGACTGCAAACCACTGCCAGTGACTATATCTTGGCCCTATTTATTTATTTATTTCTATTGATGTAGCCTAATAGAAGCTCTGCTAACAAAATCATTGTTATATAGAATACAGTAGGTCTGATTAAAGTCCTATGAACATTATTTTCAAAGGACTAGAGATGCTGCATGTGTAGGTCAATGCATCAAAAAATTACAGAACATTAGGAGTGGGAAAGAACCATAAAAGATCATCAAGTCCAACCCCCCTGCCCAAGCAGGATCACCTAGATTAAACCACACAGGAACACATCCAGATTGGTATTGAATTTCTCCAGAGAAGGAGACTCCACAACCTCTCTGGGCAGCCTGTTCCAGTGCTTTGTCACCCTCACAGTGAAATTGTGGGTGGCTTCAAGAAGGCAGCAGCTCTGTGAACCAGGCTGTCAGATTTGGAACAACCCAATATTGAATAAGAAGTTCACTAATCACTTTTGGTGAAAATAGATTTTTCAGGTAGGTTATCAGCCAATTCACATCTCTTACTGAGCTGTTTGTGTGGCTGTGTGAATTCCTGTATCTACACAGGGCAGGCACCTGGACTGCATGACTGGGAGAAGTCTGGGATGACCCCTTCCAGTGAAAATACAGGTTTTGATCAGTTTAAGGAAATCATGGCACGTAAGTCTCAGAAAACTCGGACAGGTGGGTTGGACTGAGTGATCTTTCGAGGTTTCTTCCAGCTCCTAATATTCTGTGATTCTGTGATTCTGTGAATCTGTGAAAGTTGTGTGCTGTTATCTCCTCTCAAGATCTACTCATTGCTCTGGCTCTGTAAGAGACCAGACAGCTTATATGCTGGCTTATATTCATTTTTTAAAATATGGCACCAGGAAAGCAATGAGATTCTTGGAATAAAAAAAATTAGGAATGTACTACAATACATGTCTAATTCATAACAATAACTTTATTTGGCTACTGTGTTAATCATAGAATCATAGAATGATTAGGGCTGGAAGGCACCTTAAAGATCATCAAGTTCCAAACCCCCTGCCATAAGCCATGACACCTCTCACTAGAACAGGCTGCTCAAGGCCCCATCCAACCTGGCCTAGAACACCTCCAGAGCAGCGGCATCCACCACTTCCCTGGGCAACCTGTTCCAGAGACTCACTTAATATGTATATTTAATCTATAACATGTATATTTTATCTATAGCTATAAAAATTAAAAAGCGGAAATATCACAAATATTTTTGTAAAACAAATTTAGGAAAAAAATCCCAATTGTTTTATATCTCTGTTGAAGTATGAAGTCTTAAGGTTGTTAGGGCATTTTATTTGTCCATAGAGGGCTTAGTAAACTTGTGTATCCATTTTATTGATAGAAGTATTCAAAACAATTGTAGTATGAAACTAAAATAAAAGTTAGCCAGGTAATTAATGAGGAAAAAAGTTTCAGTCCTCTGCTTGCAACCTGTAGTTGGCATGCTGGCTTTTTCCCCAACATATTCTGGCTTAGATAGGCATAGTAATAGAAATTAATAAAAGCAACATGTGTGGATTTCTTATTTTTTGACTGTGCATTTATCAAAAAAAAAAAAAAAACAAAACAGGTGACTATTTTGACATGTCACAAACTTGCTTCCTTTTCCCCTGCTTTTAAATCAATATCTGCTCTGAAGCCAGTTTAGTCAATAGAGTGGTATTGCTTTCCAGGGAATTTGGGTTTCATCTTGGAAGGGAGATAAAATGCAGCACAGTTCCTTTAAATAACGAGAAGAAAGAGGTTGTTTTGTGGCTTTGCATTCCTCACAGGCCCTCTAGTTATTAGTCTCCTTCATCTTTCAGGACTGTAAAACATGGCACATGGGAAGAAGAAGAGGAAAAAAGGTACTAAATATTTGTCAAAACAGGACAAAAATCTGTTAGTAATGTTCATTGTTATATTTTGAATAGAAATAACTAGATTTTGTTTTTCCCCCAAAAGAAGTGTATTTCAGAATCCTATACACGTAACTTTTCTATAAAGTTCAGTAAATGTCATACTGCTTAAATCCAAATATAAATACACAGAGAAGGGAGAAACTTGCAAGTGTTATAAAGTCTTCTGGTGTGTCACAAGGCAAATCGGATTTCTTTTTTAATATTAAGTTTGAAAAGAACTTCATGAAACTGAAGCTATTGTAATAAATTTCTGGTCCCAGCAGGTCTGTTACCTTAGCACATGTGGTATTTTCCAGTTTTTTAGGTTTTTCATAGATGTGTCTGAATCACAAAAACCCATTGCTACTGGTACAGGAAGCTTGTGGTATAGAGGCATCCAGCGAGTAGCACTAGGTTAGGGTTGTACAGAGGATCCAGATTCATCTGTACAGGAAGATGACACTCTCTCTGACACATTAACAGTCTAATCTGACCATAACCAGGTCTGAGATGGCCTTGATGTCACTCTCAGAATCTTGATGGACATGTCATCAAATGGAAGTGGAGCTAAAAGATAACCCTGTTCCTCTGAGTCTCAGATGAGGCAGTATTTCATTCAACAATATATTTTGCCCTTTTCCCTGGCTGAACATAGCAGTGTTTTGGATTTCATTTTCAGGATTGGTGAACCTAACAGTTTTCATAAGCACACATATCTAGCAAGAAGTGGAGAGATGAGGTGCCCTATAACTTAATAACATCAGCCTGAGATGATGGGAATATTGCATGACACAGGCTGACAAGAGACACCAAATTGAAAACCACATGTCTGACACTTAATTTTCCTTGGAGATTTGCAGCTTGAACATGGTCTATGATCATGCACTGTTGAAAAATATCTTTGCGTTACTGACATATTGTTGGAAAGTAGGGGCAAAATGCCATTCTTCAGTTTCATCATTTTTCCTCAGTTAGAACCATGGCTTGTTTCTTTTCAGACATAAAGGACCTTATTCATCTGCTTTCATATAGATATTAAATTGATATATAAAACCCAAATGTTATTACTGTAGCATGTTAAACTTGCACCATGTGGTAGGTTTTCAGTAGTCCTCTGAGAGAGCTGGTGAGGACCATCTGGGACATGAGTTTATCTGCTTATGAGCAGAACTGGCAGTGGCCTTAGCAAACCAAGACCCTACTAGATGTCAGGATTTTTTGAAACAGTGCAGAGAGGAAGTCTTCTGAGGTGTGCTTTGTAAGATTGATGGTTTGGGACCTGTTCACAAAGATTACATCTCAGCAGTGACGGCAAATGTGTGATTCTCCAACACACAAATGCCCCCGTTTCAAAACAGAGATGTGGGTAGTGAAGCTGACTCAGAACAGAGGTTATCCAAACATGTTGCTTCAAAGGAATGGTTGGGTCTCTCAGGAAGGAGATTACAGAATCACAGAATCGTAGGGGTTGGAAGGGGACTCCAGACATCACTGAGTCCAATTCCACTGCCAAAGCAGGTTCCCTAGAACAGGTCACACAGGTATGCATCCAGACGGGTCTGGAATATCTCCAGAGAAGGAGACTCCACAACCCCCCTGGGCAGCCTGTTCCAGTGCTCTGTCACCCTCCCCATGAAGAAGTTCTTCCTCACATTGGTGCGGAACCTCCTGTAGTCCAACTTGTGACCATTGCCCTTTGGCCTGTCCCCACAGACCACTGAGAAGAGGTTGGCCATCTGCCTTTGTCTCCCACACTTCAAATATTTATAGACATGGATGACATCCCCTCTCAGTCTTCTCTTGTCAAGGCTGAACAGCCCCAGCTCACTCAGCCTTTCCTCACAGGGGAGATGCTCCAGACCCTTCATCATCCTTGTGGCCTCCGCTGGACTCCCTCTAGGAGATCCCTGTCTGTTTTGTACCTGGGAGACAAGAAGAGGACACAGTAACTGGAGGTTACACCTCCTCCTCAACCAGAGGGAAGTCCTCCATTTCCAAAACTATCTTTCTTCTTTCCAGGGTCCAGGAGACACGAGAGGGAGTCTTTGAGGTGAAGATTGAAGCAAAGAAGGCATTCAGTATCTCCATCTTTTCAGAATCACCCATTACCAGGACACCCTCCTCTTTCAGCAGGGAACCCACATTTTCCCTAGTCTTCCTCTTGCTGTTCACATGCTTAAAAAGCCCTTCTTATTATCCTTTATGTTCTGTGACAGCTTCATTTCCAGGCGGGCTTTAGCCTTCCTTGTCGCATCCCTGCAGGCCCTGACAACATTCCTATACTCCTCCCAAGTGATCAGACCCTTGTTCCACAATTCATGGACCTTCTGCTTCCCTTTGAGTTCATGCATGAGCTCCCTGTTCACCCACACAGGTCTCCTGCCACCCTTCCCTGATTTCTTACTCATAGGGACACACCGATCCTGAGCTTGGAAGAAGCGCTGTTTAAATACTGCCCAGCTCTCACAGACACCCTGACCTTCTAAGATTGCTCATGCCCTCTAAAACATTTTATCAGTGAAAGGCATTCCAGGGATGGCAGTCATGGTGGATAGCCTATACCTCATGTGGAGCCTGTGGTGAGGGACAGGGGTGAGCCAGCCACCTTCCATTGAGGAGAGAACATTCTTAGGATCCTGCCACTTGGTGAGGCATTGAACTGCTGAAAGCAAGACCCTATGATGGGCTGGGGCAGAAGCAAGCTCAAAACTATGTTGCATTAGATTTTGTTGCTTTGAGTTTTCATAACTTATAAAGGTATTTTTCTAGCTTTTATTATATACTAACTTTTAGTTATTTGTTTGATGAAATCTATGAGGGAGAAAAAAAAGGGTTCTAAAGCCTCCTGATCTCCTTTGGGGTCTCAATTTAAGAGACAGATTTATGCCTATTCACGTCATTGCTGTGACTGACTTGGGCCCTTGTCACACAGATGTCTTGAACACAGGCAAGAATTGACATCATGACAAATGAAATGCAGCGGGCGAAGATCCATGAAGTCAAGTGATGTACCAGGAAATGGGAAGGGTAGAGGTGCTGCTGTGGAGAGGTGAAAAGATAAATTCATATAGCAAAGCAAAAAACCAGTTAAAGTAATCATTGTGGTAGTGCCTTAAGTTTCCCTGAAGTGGTAAAAAATTGCATCCATCATGATCAGTGAAAAGTGGTGGACTAGACCAGGAGTGGTGAGTTTAAATTGCATCTAAGTTAGATAGGTGGATGTCTTCCTATTGGTCAGGATAGTGCAGCACTGGAAAATATTTCCCAGGAAGGTTATGGGGTCTTTGTCACCCATAGCAGATTAGGAAAGCATCTGTTAGGTGTAAAATAGATATATTTGATCCTGATTAAGGATTGGGTAAAGCAGGGCAGACTACTGACCTCTTGAAGCTCTGGTTTGTTGATTGCAGCACAGGAGGATAAGAGCTTGGATGGAAAGATGGTGCTGTGTGGATAGATAAGGAAAGCTGAATCTTTGAGATTTTCTGCAGTATGGAATCTCAGTAATGACTGACATGTTAATGATGCTGAGACTGGAATACCCCTTCTGAGCTCCAGGAGAATGAGATATTGAGAGTTTCTGAGTCCTGGGGAATAGGGACAGAGGATTCAGACTGGGAATTGTCTAGGTTTGAATTAGAGAGGAATTCAAACTGTAACCCAGAGAATCAGAAAAGTAGGAGGTGGCAAGATGGAGTAAGAGCTAGAAAGAGAAATGGAGAAATTCTGGGATTTTAAGATGGCAGAGAGATTAGGAAGAAGATGAAGCGAGGTAATCAGGGTGTTTACAAAGGGAAAATGTCAAGAACTGGAGGAGTATGCATAGGGTAAGGAGAGGATATAGAAGAGTGACTATAGGGAAGTGAAGATAACCAATTTCTCTGTCCTCAATAAAAGAAGAGGAAAGAAGATGGAAGGCAGGGTAAAGAAGGAGGGATGTATTCTCATGACTGCAGTTTCTCAAGGCTGCCTTTTCTTACCAATCTTTGCTGGGACTGCTTGGAGTTTCTTATTGAAAAAAAAAAAAAACAAAAAACACAACCCCACAACAAAAAGACAAACACATTATTATCTGACCTGAAAAGGGTTCTGTTAATATAATGGACTTCTGAGGGAGGCAACTACAAAAATATTTTTTATCAGAAGGTGGAAAGTGTTTCATGTTTCAGAAGTGAGATGAGCTGCTGCAAAAAGAGACCTAAAGGAGCTACTTTTGATGTCAGATGCAACTGTCAAGCATGGATTTTAGATGATATTGTAATACTATTTGAGAAACACTCAGTCTGTTTTTGTAGAAGCCCTTTCACAATCCTGTAAGGTCAAAGAAGTCAGATGATAATACTTGCTTGCATGAGGGTCCATTTTGCAGATCTGCCAGGGGCTGTTAAGGGCATATTTAAGTAAGGTACGTTTGAGCTCAGCATTTAAACATTGCTACACTTCTACACTTCTGTTGGAAGTATCTCCAAAGGTTTTGGTGTTGGTTTTTTTTTTTGGTTTTTTTTTTTGTTTNCCTTAGCAATTCTAGTTAAAGACTGCAACCCAGCCCAAATACCACCACATACTCAGGGAGTAGAGACAGAGATAACCCTGTGAGTCTCCTTTTACACAAGGTAAACGTGTTTTCTGGATGTGAACAGGCACCCCCTAACTCCCCAAGCCCTACTGTCTGATCTCCATGGGTGGAACCCTTTGGGTAGCACTGCTGAAGTAAATGGACTACATGTGAGTGCAAGGTTGCTTGAAGGACAAGGTCCTAATACTGAAACAACTAAAGCAGTTTTTCCAAATCCTTCTGGCACACTAAGCAGCTTTTGCAGAGCAGGGAAAGCTATGTAGGCTTTCGGTTTTGTTTTGTAAATGGGGGTTGTGCACTCCATAATTCGCTAAGAAAATTGTTTCTTTTTGCACGGAACTGTTTTCAGCTTTGCTCAAGCAAAATCTGCTCTCTACTCATGCTTGGAGGAACATCATGTCTTCTCTACCTATACACGCCTGACTGACTGTTCCACAAAATCAGGTTAGATTGAGCAGGATGCTATGCACGCTTCTCCCAGTTTGGTTTCCCCAGATACACCTAGGAAACACACATGTTTTGCCAAGCACTCTCCAATTCTTCTATTTATACTCTGCAATTCAGTAGGAGTTAATATGAGAACCCTTCTCCTAGGGAACCTGGCTTTAACCTTTTGTTAGGTTAAGTATGGATTTGCAAAGCAGGTTACTTTACACTCTTCAGATAATCACTGATGTTGGAAATACAGGAAACAGTGAACACTGAAAATCGGAATAAACCTCTTTTATGAAGTGTTTAGTTCTCCTTTACATACTTCAATGTTCAAAGAGGGATAAAATTGTCAGAAAAGAGATGAATTTCAGAGTGGAACCAAGCAGAGAATCTTTAGATATCACTGGCTGAAATTTGTCAAGTTCATAACTGCTGTATCAGTGCCATTACCAGCAGTGAAACAAGCCTTGTCTGGCACACGCTTTTCCTTAATGGTATAGACATTGCTCTTCGCTTGGTAACAACACTGTGCTATCTGAAAAGATAGCACAGTGTTGTTGAGTGCAGAGAAATTCAGGATGTCATCATGGACAGGCTTACAGTGCCCATTAGTATTTTGTTCCTTAACACTTCCTGATATGGCATAGTTTTAACTGTGGTCATCAGATTATTCTGGATAAGGTTTTACATGCCAGTATCTTGAAGATTTTAACCAATGTGGTTACATTGCCTCATTACCTGGTATTACTGGTACTGGAAAGATATTGTTTGTATTTTCTTTGAAAAAGTTAAATTCAGTGGGAAGAGTTGCATTTAATTTCAGTGAAATAATATTTTAAGAGAGAATGGATATAATGGATATATGAAAGCTTTCTGGCTGCAAATGAGGATTTCTAACCATTACAGGATCAAATTTCTGAAACAGCATTCAGAGAGAGTTGTAATTTAAATTTTCTTGTTTATAGAAATAATTACTTAGACAAAGAATTATGGTGTAAATTATATTTATGCAATGCACTGCATTGCTTATAATAGAAGACTTGATTAAATGGCTCAGGACAGCTCTTCTAAAAGTTTGTGTTTCCCAGTTCTTTCTTCTTTGTTAATATAGTTCACCTTTATAGCTACAATTTCATCCATTCTTAGGTCTTGATGGGTTTAATTATTCTAGTAGTAGTCTAGTCCCCAAGACAAAGGTTTCCTTACTTACTTCCAAGAGTAGACCTAACTGGAAAATTCAATTATTTTTTTTTGTCATTTCTGTTAAAACAAACAACAGAGAACCTTGATTTTGTCTTTAAATTTGTCTATAGTTTTAAATTAAGACCATGACTTTGCATTCCATTGTGTGAACATCCACAAACACCATGTGCTTTCTTTGCAGCTTGCATTTTGAAAAGATATTAACTTGTTGTGGGACTGCTGCTTGAGAAATAGACTTCCAGCAATATTATGATGTATTCTGTTTAATGAACTTCAAGGAGCTCAGAATCTCAGATCCAAACTGCTCTGGACAAAAAGAGAAACATTAGCAAGTGTTTCAATCAATTCAGTATGTTACATTTATACAAAATAAATAAAAACAGAAGCACAAACCTTTCCCCACCTTGTCTGGAAGAGTACTGCACAGAAATAAAAATATATGGGGGTAACTCTTTTTAACTATTCACCCTATTTTGAACCCAGTTCTCTTTCAGTATTAGGTAGATTAATTGGGAGAGCTCAAAGAGGTCTTTTAGGGTTGGTTAAATGGTATTTCTCTTTGCTTGCCCTCTTGGCTGGCCTTTAGGCTTAGCAGACTTGAGCAAGAAGGATCATGTCACCAGGAGCTCTGTAATACCGATGTGCTAGTCCTGCTGTACGCTGCACCTTTATGCATTCAAACGTTGATGCTGATACTGCCACTTCAAAGGCTCCATTTCGCTTCAGGGGATTCTATCTTTAAAGCTCTCAACATCAGTGGGAGGATTTTCACGTCATGTCACATCCCACTTTTGAAGTTTCTTGTTAATAGGGGTTGCCTTTGAAGACTTCGCACTCCTGAGAGGTTCCTCTCCCCGTACTTCTTGTTGCAGGGATGTCTCTCACAAGATCTTTTTAGCATCCCTCCTGAGGATTTTCTTTCTTTAGGAACATCCCTTAAGAGCTTCTTATTGTTTATGTCTGCATCCTTTAGAGGAGTTTTGGTATCCTTTAACAAGTTCATCCTTGTGGGACAGATTATGCAACCTCTACTCAGAGCTGAGTTCATTGCAACTAACTCACCTGAGTAAGATAGGTGTCATATGGACAAAACTTCTTTTTGAGCAGATTTCACCCTTTTCCCTTTACACAGGCTATTTAAACAGAAAATATTGTACACTCATTGCAAAAACGAAGGCACACTGCTTGTTATAATTACCATTTTACTTAGTGATGGACAATTCTGTTGGCTTTTTAAATCAGAAGCAAACTCATGCTTAAATCCTGCACTTTTTTTGAAGGAAAGTCAGATTAACTTTGTTTTCTTGTGATTCCTTTCCTCTCCATGTTGCAATTTCTTGCCCAGAGTAAAAAAATACAGTGCCTTTTAGTATTACAGGCTTTATTAAAAGAGTACCAGAAAATGAATTTGGAAGCCTCTGAAATTCAGAGGTCCACATAAGAAATTAAACTATTGAGCATTTACATGAGCCAAGTATTTGAGGTTTCAAAGTCGGTATGGCCATTTGCAGATTAATATTTTCAGAATGTTGGTGTGTGATTTGAGAGTCTAATTCCTAGATACCTTTTATTTTCAACAGATAAATTTTAAATAAGTCTTTTCTAAAATAAAAAATCCAATTGATTGCTGTGGAAAGCTTTGTTTGTGCAAGAAACAAGCAAAAAAAAAAAAGATTTTAAAAGTTTTACAAACACGGAATCATAAAATAAAAAAGAAACAAACGTAAATTACATGAATTTATACAAAGCACAGGTGTTCTCCTCATGCAAGTTTGATGTAGGAATGTGCTTTTAAAATTCTTCATTTCTAGATATCTTCCTTGCTGTACGTATGCTTTGTTGTTTGGGGCTTTTTTTTATGGGTTTGTTTGGGATTTTTTAGGTTAGGACCTGCCTGGCATTTTGACCTTGGAATATATGTGAATGGTGGAAGAGAAGCTACTGTGGAGAGCAGCAAAGAGAAAAGATATTGCAGAAACATTATGCAAATAAGGCTGTGAAAAAATTAAAATGCTTTTGGAAAGCATAATGGAGAAGCAAATAGTTACAAGAGCATGGGAATAAATGCAATCTAGTGTTCAGTGGGTTGGTAGCTTGTGACTTATTTACCTTTAACTGAGAAAAGGGAGAGCAGGCACAATCTGAAGTCCTTGGGGGACCTTGACTAAGACACAGGCCAGTGGATGGACATTTCACTAGTGAGATGGTTTAGGGAGAGAATTTACTGAAGCAGGGAAGAAAGGGAGGTTGGCTGAGATGTGTTTTGAAGTACCTGAGAGGAGAAAGAGCAAAGTCGCAGCTGTAGGAGTTACAAAGCAAAGGTGTGTGGAGCTGCTTCAGAGCAAAGAGCTTTGAAGTAATTAACAGAGAAAATCCTTGCAGCTAGGGAGGAATTTAGCACCTTGAACTAGAAAAAAATAGAGACAACAGGCAAAAGGAAAAATTTTAAATAGTGAGGAAAGAAGGTGGTGTCAATGTGACACTAGGCCACTTATCTTTACAGACAGGAAAGGTCCTCCTTTGGAAACTCACAGCTGAAAACTTGATAGAAAAGCTTATTTTAAAATTATTCTAAAATTCCACATTATGGGCATGTCATAATTTCATTTTAAAGTGTGTTCAGCTTTTTACAGAGAAAATGGTATGTGCATATTGAAGAGAGAACAAAGCAGGATTATGTGCTACTACTGATACATCTACTCGCATGTCAAGAAGGTCTTTATTTTTTTCTTAAGATATTAAAAGTTCTGTAAAGAGCTATTTTAGTTCATGGATTTGAGGAGTTTCTTTTCCACAAACATAAGATGCTTTGAAGAATAAATTAGAAGGAGATATTTCACTTGGTAGTACAGTAGCAGCTGGTTATAGTATCCTAGAAAAACTGTCCTGGCAAAGAAGGATAGTAAAAATAAAAGCCCTGCTGCTTCATATACAAATTGGATAAAAGTCACATTAATGTTTTGATTACTATCTGTATTGAAACACATCTGTGCATAAAGAAAATACTTGGTTTTGAAAAACTTATTTTTTTTTTTCCACAGAAAACTGTTTCTTTAAAGGATTCTGGCATTGTCTAGTTAAGTCCAGTTTCCAAGACTAAAAAAGGCTTTAGGTTGTTTATCATATGGTTGTTGCTCTGAACTATAATCATGGTGTCTCAGACTCTGATAGCCAGGTTTACGTTTAAGTATGAGTCTCCATTATAATTGGGTTTGCTTAATATCTCTCACTTAAATTCTCAAACACAACTTTCTAGCTCTCCTTTCAAAGATACTAATGTTTTAATCAGTAATGTCAACATCTAGCTAAAAATCAATAAAAATCTTTTCTTGTTTCACTTTTTCTGAAATTGAGACTCTTCCAATTCCAAAATTACTCACGCTCATATTGTATGCAATAAATGAAATATTCGCTAGTAATGACAGATTCTAGTGATAAATATCAAACGCAACTTTGCAAAGAAGAGCCATACAAGGAGATACTTTCTTGAATAATGTCAGAATAATTTCAAGGACTAAGAAAGAGAAGATAATTTGGAGCAGAAATAGCTAGTTGGAAATAAAAAGACTCTCACAAAAAAAAGACCCAACCCAAGCATGGCTCCTGACAGTGTTATCTCAAGCAGTAAAGTGTGCTTGTTTAAGGACCTATTAATCATAGCAAAAAATGCTGCCCAATTTACATAACTGAGCAGCAGAATATAAAATTTGGCTGAGGCAAAGTGAACATTAATTAGGAAGCTCTTGTAAGTGGCAATGAGCTTCTCTGTTCTCCCTGAAATTTTTAGTATGTATCCAGTAATTTCACACGGGATTTGGGATGCCTTGCAGGAATAAGCTGGCACTCATCTCCTTGTTTCTCATCTCTGCTGTGCCCTTAATAATGCATGTTGCAGGGACATGGTTCATCTTTGCCAGACCCTGCAGATGAGCACCAAGGAGTTCTTCTCTCCTAGAACTTTTAGTTTGCTTCTGTCTGAAGCCTGGTATGTGCCTGTCACAATTTAAAACCCACGCTGCTGGAAGCAAGCTTGACAGTCCTGGTCCCTCAGAGTCTGGCCCTGTTCCCAGGTGCTCCAGTAGATATGTGCACTTCCAGTACGCTGACTGCACCTGGCACTGGGATGGGAGCACAGTGTTCTTTGCTCTCCTGCAGCTTACTTAGATTTTGTTTGCCTGTGTTTCATTTTCAACAACACAATAAAAAAATCCCTCGACGTTGTAATTGCTGTACATGCCATGGCCACCTGGCACCTCATGGTAAAAGCAGAGGGAAAACCCCGATCCTTGGGCTCTGCAAGGACCGAGTCCCAGTCGTGACATGGACTGGGAACACTGCGACCTCTCTTCACAGATCGATTGGTAAAGCAAATATTTTGCACAGATATTAGTTCATGTTTGCATAGTTTTGTTTTTTACCTTAATTAGGGCTATCCATCTTTTAAAACATCTGAAGTTGCACAGTAACGTTTATATTTTAGTTCCTTTGAAGACATTGCATTAGTGTATCGAGTTACCTAATGAATGATTAGAAGTAAATAGTAGCTTGGGGTTATTGTTTCTTTCTGAGGCAAACATAGCTACGTTGTTTAGAGCTCGTTGTCTTGAAGGTTATCTCGGGGATCACAAAGGTGAAAGATTGTTCACTTTCGTTATGAAATGAAAGGTTTAGATTTGGGGTTACAGACAAAATGGCAGGGAAAAAAATGTTCCCCTTTAGCTGAAAAATTAAATTGCTGCTAAATGGCTTTAGGTTAACACAAATCATTTGCTGCCCAACATCACCAGAATGAATGTTAGTGCAGGGACTGGATCTTGAATTTTTCATGCTACTTTCTGGATAACTCTTTTAGACTGATTTCTTAAATTATCTTTAGCTTTGACTAATGTTTAATAATCATCAATAGGAAACTGCTGTAAAGATGGTAATTATGGGTTACAAATTGTTCTGATAGAAAGACAGAATGTTAATATCTATCTTTGAAAACTTTTGTATTAGAGAAAAAAAATACACAAACCATTTCTCTTCACTGGTAAATGGATTGCATTATTGTTTTAGAAACGTAGTATCGCCAATATTGTAATATTCTAAATCATCATGACTATTTGCATTTCATATGATTCAGTGTCTAATACTTGGATTTTAGCTTTGCTATAAAATACACTATCTAGCAGAAAGTTGCCTTAGTCAAGACCAGATAGTAATTTTTTGAATCACTCATAAAGATTCACATTGACTTTTAAAATGTCAGCAGCAGAAGTTCTGTCCCCAGAATTAGAGCTTTGGGGTCAAGGCAACAATATATCCCTTGCTTGGGCAGATGGAGTGATATGAGAGACATTGTATTAGTTAACCTTTGCTTACTCCCAGCTGTGACAGGGGAGGTTTAGATTGAATATTAGGAAGAGGTTCTGTACCGAGAGGGTGGTTGGGCACTGGAACAGAGTCCCCAGGGGAGTGATCACAGTACCCAGATTTACTGAGTTCAAGAATCCTGTTCAGCATGTAGGTTTCTGGATACACTAGTTATATCACTATAAACACCATATATATTTTGCATAAATATTCATTTACATTTTATTGCTTTTGTTGTGTCCTCAGTATGACTGGTGTTTTGGGGTAATAAATAAAGCAAATATTAAATGGGATATAATGAAGTATTCTTTCTCAGTATGGTGTCCCAAGCAACTGGTAAGAGGAATGTGGAGAGAAACCCTCAAAAGTGAGAAGATACAAACTGCCAGGAATGCAGATGTTTGTGCACATCTGGAACAGGTTTGATTTCTGACAGAATTGTCTTTATTGCACAGTTGTTGCCCACAACTGTCTTATTTGCTGTACAGGGCAAAGGAAATAAAATACAACTCCTGAAGAAAATTACAGTCTCACAGTAGCAAGTAAAAAACCCCACAACTCACCAAGTATGAAAAGATGGGCTAAAGGGATAGAGGATGCCAGTTGACACAAAACTGTTTCTATGATTTTGGTACTGTTAATTGTTCATCTTTAGTCAGGTTGTAAATCTCTGAAAGATCTCTAAATAAACACTAGGACAAAATTATCTTCCTCTTCCCCCCTTCACTTGTTCCCTTTCTGCTGTGACAGTAGATGATATAGTAGATGATATTTCTGATACCTGTAATTAACATCTCAAGCTTTTTTAAGAGAAAAAACAAAACACACAAACAAAAGCAATATATTTTGTGTGTGAAGTCTTACGTAGCCCTGAAAAACATCCTTGTGGCTAAATAGAAAGGAAGTTCACTGTCCTGCCAACAGGCACTTCCTGAGGGAACTGCCTTTGGTGTGGATAATAACAAACCCAAACAAAAATCAGCTCATGAATGCATGTATTAAAGCTACTCAAGCATGAGCAGAATGAGTGCTGACAATCCTGAGCAGGAAAGGGCATGATGGGTAAGAACAAAGAGAGGGTCCATTGTCTGTCAGCTCGTTGCTGAGTGAAATATTGTAAACATGGACATGGTGAGGATGCCTTGCTGTCTCAGAGGCCTAAGGTGATTCTCTCAACAGTCAGGGAACTTATCTTGCATACTTGATGTTTTCTAGGTGGTGCAAGCAATGTACAAAGTAAGGTGTTTTTATTAAGCCGAGGTATTTTTTGTTAGTTTTTGGTATGTGGAGCACATACAGCATTGCAGGCAGAGTCTCTGCAGAGCTTTACTTGCTGTTGCTACAGTGGAACTTCAAGTTGTGTGCTTGGTCTGTAGTTCTTCCTTCCATCTCCATTTCTGGTTAATAAATGAAGCACGGCATTATTCCCATTTTGGGTTGGGTGGACTGCACACCTCTTTGCAGAAGTCAATCTGGGGCGGGCACAGGGGGCCATCAACTGAAGAAACACCTGTCAGTCATGTGCCAGTCTTTCTGCTGTGTTGCCAGGAGCTTTTATGCAACTTTCACTTCCTGAGTCTTAAAGCACCATTGAAGCACCACACTTGGGATGATGGTGTAGGAACATGTTGGCCAGGTGAGACTTTGTCTCAGATGGAGACCTCTTCCAACAGACAAGTCATTTCCTGGAAATCCGGGAAACAGTTTTTAAGAGGAGCATCTTTCTGTTGGATCACTGCTGGTGGATGAGAAATGATGAAGCTGTTGTGTTAGTGTCTGTTGGGAAGGGGAGAATAAAACGTATTTGGGAACAGCAAAAAAGGGTTTACACATATAACATCTCACCAGTTTAGAAGCTTTCCAGGGCTGGGGATTGCCTCTTGACCAATTGCTGATCAGCCATTAACATCTCTTCTCCCCATCCCTTGTCCCCTCCAGCCCCCTTCAGTTTTGACCTCTATATGATCTTGTGACAGGAAGCTCTGTGTCTGAATTCAAGTCATGTTACCATCAGTTTAAATTTTTTACCAGATAATTTCACCACACCTCCAAGTTTGCACCTTCTCCACCCTATTTGTGGTTTTCCACCATTTCCCTTCCTGGTACAGCTTTCACCACATTTCCCTACCCATTCATGTGCTTCCCTACCCACTCATGTGATTTCCAAGCAGAGATTTCGTGTGGATGCTTTTTGATATCCAAAAATCCTCCCAGCTGCTGTTCATTGTATCTTTGCTGTCTGAAGATGTGTTCCAAGGCTGCATGCCATATCCAGGGTGTGCCACACCATGCATCTATGCAGGGACCTGAGGACACAGTGCCTTCCCTGTGCCTTACTAATAATTCTAAATGTTTCATTTGCCTCTGACTGCTGCAGGGCATTGAACTGATGTTTTTTAAAAAAGCCTGTCCTCAATGACTTTCCTGAGTATACAAAACAAAGGAAGTTTTAACAATAGAGAAAAGGACACAGGAATAATTTATTAAAAACATCACACAGTGAGTCACCAGTGTAAGCATGCAAATAAGCTAAACACTTGCTCCCACAGTATCTGCATCCACATTTTTTTGCTATTTTGCCACAGAATATCTCTTGACTAAATGCTTTATTTTTTTTTTTTTCTTCCTTTTTCTGCTTCAGTTTCCCACTGCCCTTGGTGAACAGCTTGTTCCCATTAGCTGATGAAGCTGCTGAGAGAAGCCTGCATCATGCCATTTGTCCAATCCTGATGTGTTGCTTCTACCCCAGTTGTCACCCATCCTACTGATGAAATCTCATCTCTCAGTGAAGAGATGAAGATGGCAGAGGGAAGAGTCACTACAGAGGTTTACTTATCTTTCTTGCTTCATCCTCATATGTTTGAAGGGCGCAATCTGCAACCAAGCTGCCTTTCTTTCATCACTCCACAACTGATACTTCCATCTCCTACTTCTCATGCAGTGAGCTGTATCTCTCTTCTGCTGTGATGTGCGTGGCAGTTTGGGTTGTCTGTCCCAATGGAGTTTGTATCAGGTATCTTCAGCCTTCTTGTCTGCTTACAGCATCTGTGCCTCTTGCCAAGCTTGGCTGGCACCAGGGCCATGTGCAGTCCTGTTGCACTTTCATTCCAGTATGGAGATTGAAGGTGCAGAGGTGTTACAGGGTTAGGGTTCACTCTTCCCTAGACACCTCTTCCCTTTTGTCCTCACCTGCCCCATCCTATGACAAGTGAAAATGGCTGATAGGTAAACCCTGAATTCATGTTAACTAAGTCTGTGGGTCTGCCTGGTGCCACCCAGCATGCTGCAAGCTCTGCCCAAGCACTCAGATCGAGGATCCGTTTGACAGCACCAGTGTACTGAAATCAGGACATGTGAAACAAGGGGTAAGGAAGCGAAGTGTGGGTGGTGTGCAAACCCAAGTTACAAAGTCTCCCCAAGTTCAAATCAAGTCAGTTTTTATGGCCTAACAATAATATGATGTGGTTTGATGTCCTTATCTGTATCATCAAAGTTTAAAAGGATTTTATCAAAAACAGCCCTGCATCAGCATACATATAGTCATCTATGGAAACAAACCAGCTTGTTCCCACCTGTCCCCTGGCTCCTCAGATAGAAGAAGAGCTTTTCCCCATGAATTTCAGCATCAATACGCTGCTGCAAGATGAACCTTATGAATAGTACATTGCCATGATTAATAACCAGGCTTCGACTTCCTTCGCAAACACGCACTAGGTCTGCCTCGCAGTTCTTCAGGGGCAGACGAAAGAAACACATAAGCTTCTTTTTAACAAATACCCTGCTTTCTAGCTATAAGCAAAGGAAAAATTAGCATTTTTGGTTTTAGAATTTCTTTTTCACAGCTGCATTATCAAATAATGCCTTAACACTGACTCAAGGTAGCCAACACTAGAGGAACAGAGCCCAAGCCTGAAGGCCTGACTCAAAGAACATTTTATGGTGACATGTATAGGAAAACTCCCCACAAAAGTGATCCTGTCTAAAACCTTGATCCTGTCTAAACAAATCCCACAGGGTGAGGAACAGATGTGCAACCCTCCACAACAATGTGGTTACTCCAGGAAGGTGCTGTATACAGCATTGCATTGCTAAGATCAGTCTGTTGTTGGAAATGCTGAGCTTTGGTTTATGGGAACAAATATGGATTATTTCTTTGTGCTCTGAGAGTGGGAAACAAACAAAGTCCTGTGTGAGGCACATGACACACGAAAATCTGCTGTTTCTGCTGGCTTGGATGGTGTCACTCCGAGCTGAACTACATCACCTCCCTTTCCCTTGTGTCTACTGGTACCACTTAAGATCCTGCCTGGTAGGTCTGAAGCTAATTTATGCTCTCAGAGAAGAGGAAGTGTGTGCAGTGCAGAGAGACAAAACTCCAAAAAGCAGTCTGAAATAAAGGTTGACTTCTGACTAGCCAAAGCATCCTCTATCCTGAGTGCTACTAGAGATGAATGTGACCATCCTCAGAGCAGGATGTGGTACAGAGGCACAGGACACTGCTCAAGAGCTCAGCAGTTTGGCTTTATTTAGATGAATACCTCCCACTCAAATCAATGGAAATAAGTTCTATAAATATCACTGAAGATCAGGGCCATTGAGGCAAGGCAATCTTAAGAAACCATCCAGTGAATCTTTAAAATTGTTTTCTATTAGAGTTAAGCTGTAACTAATGTTTCATTACTACAGCATACTGGAGTCCTTGGAGAACTTTTTAAGTACCTACTTAAGGGAAGAGTTGCTTAATTCTAGTGTGCAGCAAGTTTTTGGGTAGTTCTTGCCTTGTTCCCAGACTCTCAAGTGAGTTGTCTACTCTTATTGTCTCTGTTCCCACCTGTAAAGTGGGAGAAAGTGCCACAGAGTGAGGCACTTGGGACTGCTCAGACAGTGGTGATTATGACAATGAGGAAGGGACATTTTAAGCATCTGGATAAATCAGAGCTAATTGCTACAGGAGAGTGGGCATGGCATTTGTGCCAGATGGCATTTATACAGTGGTCCTTCCCATTTCCCACTCCTTCAGGCTGGAAGTTGAGCTCAGGGATTTTTGCTGCCTCCTGTTGCCATCCTTTCCAGGTTTTGTACCCTGTTTCTGAGGAATTACTTAAAATTAATTAGACTGTGATGAAAAAAAAAATAATCTCTGTATTTATGGATTTTTTTTATTCAGGATATAAATTATCAGCTCTTCATGAACACTTTGCATTTCCAGTTACTACTGGGAACTCCTGTTTTATTTATTAATTTCTAAGGATCAAGCCAGGTCGGGTCAGAGTCAGGGAGAGGGAGCCCCCAGATTTTTTACTTAAATGACTTGATAACTGGGATATCTTCTTACAATGTTGGTTATTCTGTGAAGGAGAAATACACATACAGGTCTGATATTCATAGGTCATGACAAACTTATGGATATATTAAGAATTGTTAAGTCTCACACCCCAGAGCACAACTCAGCCAGTTGACTCCCACCTCTTCCAGTGTACAACCTGATGTGTGTGCATCACACTTTAAAGCAGAAAGACCATTGTGAGCATCGTGGATATACAGTGTGCCCAAGTTCAGTCACTCTCCCAGTTTCCTACTGGAGACCAGTTTGGCAGTCTCTCCCAGACAATCCCTCTGTCTCCCAGTGTTTCTTGCCTGACCTCGTCCAGTATCTGCCTGAGGTTTGCAAAGCACGAGCTCAGGGAGCCAAGCTGGAGGTTTTGCAGCATCTCTGTGTGTGCACCGAGGTCTTTTCTGCAGTATAAATATGGAAACTCAAAAGGAGTGTTGCGAGCCATGTTCCAGCCTGCATGCCTGGGCCTGCGGATACAGGCTGCTGTTTGGCTAGCAGTGCCAATCAATCAGGCTTCAGGAGTGGACAGAGAGCATTTTCAGTCAGCCAGCTGAGCCATAAAATCTAAAACCCAGCAAGAGCTGCTTATAAATAGTATGAAACAAAGTAGTGAAAATTAATCTTGTGTATCTGCAGGGGTTTTTAGGTTAGATCCTTTTTCAAGATAGAAAACAAAGGTCTTTTTCTGCAGCAATCATGAGGGTTTTTCACTTTGACTTATCACTTGTAAGTGGTTTCAGAGAAAAAAACAAAGAAAGTTTAAAAAAGAAAGGGGAAAAAAATCACTCCTGTCTTCTTTCTCTTAGTTGCAGCCTCGATTAGATCATGGAAGCCAAAAAGAGTAGATTTGACACAATGAAGGTGATGACAAATCTTGGCAAGGGAGGTAGTGGTGGGTGTGTGGGGTGCATCCTAAAGATCAGCCACTGATGGAACAAATTTTTATTCTTCCAGCAACTAATCCAGTTTGTTGGTTCCCACCCAATCCTTCTGCCTCCTCAGAAAAGCTTGCTACCACTGCCTCTATGCCAGATGCCAATGAGGTCTTTGTGTACCTGCCATCGAATCATGCTGATGGAAACCTGGAGGGTCAGGAGGACAAGGATCTAGTACCAGTGGGGAAAGAGGAGAGTCCTGACCCAGAAAAGTGAGTCACCCTTGGTCATGAAAATGTTGATGGACAGTTTGTTTCCTACTCAGCAGCACTAGTTGTTGTTAATGGGAGGGACAAACTGATGAAACTGGCCTTGCTTGTATGAGCGGGGTGTGCTGTCTAGATCTCCACCCACAAAATGTGCATAACCTTGGTGTTTTACAGCCTTTTCTGCAGCACAAAGACAGTCATGCTGGCTGGGTAGGAAATTGGACAGGTAGTAGATGTGCTGGCAGTAATAGCGCTCAGGACATAGAGCTCGGCCTGGTAACACTTGTCCAGGAGCCTCCAGGAATCTCATCAGGACGGGGATTTTAGGAAACATCAGTAAAAGGGAGATTATATCCCTCAAAAATAACTGGTGTTTGTTTGATAGATTCCAAGTGGGTTTTGGATTCATCTCCATGTTAATATTAAACATGAAATAGGTGCTAATGCAGAGGAAGGAGTAAGCAGCTGTATGCATAGTTACTGTGCCAACATTTTCTAGCCTTTTGAAATATTTTACATTAGATGTCTAATGCTGGCAGTGTCCAGGAGAGAAAGAAAAGGAGGGTGCAGAGAAAAAGTATGTTTGCATTGGCATTGTCTCTTCCATCAGCAGTGGCTGAAGTGTGCATGTTAGTCTACAAAAGAAAGAGGGATCAAAGAGAGAGAGAAGCATTTGAGGAGAAATAAACTTTGCTATCAATTCCATCCCCCTTGCTGTCCTCAGAGGATTTTGATTAGGCTGTTGTCTGACAAGCCTGAAGGAAGGACCTCCGTTGCTCATCTCAGCCTTATGGATTTCTGCCAGTTTTCTGGTCACATTTATACTGACTTGCCCTAGCAGGATAGAAAAAATATCCTGTTTTTAGCAAACACAAAGATATAGCATATGGCCTGCAGTCTATCATCCTGAGCCCTGGATGCCACGTTGCATAAAAGGAGCAGGGTTATTCGAGATCACTGCCTAGATGGGAAGACCTCCAAGGACAATCTATGTGGTGTCACTGAGGAGGTGATGTTCTTTCTTCTGAGTCTGTGCGCCATCCTGCTTAATGACAATAAAATCTTTCATGTGAAACAGAAGTCAAGGTCCTCACTACTTTTGGTTGGTTTTCAAGCTTTACAGCACCTGCAATACTTTTCTAAAGGGTGCCTCTGTCCCCTCAGGTAATGGGACATAATGGCCACACTTCCTGGCAATGAGGTGTGAGCTTTTCTTTTGAAACTCTGGTCACTTACTTGGTATCTTCTTGTGAATTCTTTGGATATGAGGTTGTATGAGGTAAAAACAGGGATGTGGACCATAAAATTATCTGTCTTTATAAACACTCTAACTATATTCACCCTTGTACTTTTGCCATTCTCTACTGATTCTTAAATATTTTAGCCAGAAAATAAGGGCACTGCAAATACATTGATTATTACTGGCATAAAATTGAAGTATTATCATGGAGAAGGTTGAAAAAAGTATATTTTGACCCAGATGCCAAGCTGCATGCATCTAGCAGAGCACATCCATTATGTGGGTGTTATGTAATGCCTGTAGTTGGCATTACTGTGGCCTGTTCAGGAATATGGCCTGAAGGGTGATGCGAAGTGCCCAACTCTGATCTAGGCGCCTTCTCCTTTGACCTTAATGATTTTTTCCTTGGTAGATCCATAAGTTCAAAATTCACCAAACCACAATGGTCGGATGTGACACTAGAACTGTAACTTCATCCATAAACTTTCTGTATGGCATCTGTTTGCTCAGGATACAAGGTCTGTCATGTAGATTCAGCCTTTGGTTTAGGTATTTAAGACCTCCTTCTTTAGATGTTAGGGAGATACTGACCCATCTCAGGCCATCTTGTCCTAAAATTCACCTATTCCTAAAATAGTGACCACTGATTATGAGATAATCTAGCTTGGGGGTTGAACTAGATGACCTTTAATGGTCCCTTCCAACCTAACACATTCTTTGATTGTATGATTAAATGTCTTCTTCAAAGTCCTGTACAATTTCATAGCAAACAATAAGGTAGATGAAGTGAATTTCATTTAATTGCCATATCAGTCCTGCAAAGTCTGAGTTTGGAGACATCTTGAGATATTTATGAGCAAAAACTTACCAAGTGTGGCCTAGTTTCGAGAGAATGATTATGATAAATGGACACTCATAAATATTTGTTAAGCATTTCTTCATTCCTAAGAAAAAGGTAACAAACAAAACAGAGGCTTGTTTATTTTTCCCTTTCTTTTGACTCGTCCTCCTCTTTCCATGTTCCATTTTCTATTTTATCCCAGTAGGTGTCTTTACAAATATCTTTCAACTGGATACTATGATATTCCATAGCTATTGGGTAGGGTGATCTTCTTAAAAATATATATATAAAAATTCACTTTCTCATGAGCCGCCAAATTATACTTTTCTTTTTTCTTTTTTCCTATATAGAAACTCTCACAGTGCCAAAGTTCCCTAAAAATTCTGGGGGGTGGGAAGGGGATGGGAAGGGTGGGGACAGGCAGAGCGGGTTGAGTATTTTCATTAGATGGGAATTTATTCTTTCTTGGAGGGCTTTAGGAAGGTTTATGTATACAACTTCATTTTGTTCATGAACATGTGCAATCCTGTTTGGTCTACAACTTTCCCGTGTAGACCTCACACAAATAATTTAATTGGTTTCATCAGCGTTCCTTATCATGTCTATTTCTACCACTTCTGAAAGATTTCTGCCTCACCTGTGGCAGTTATTTCTTGACTAAAACTTCGAGCACTATGTGTCAAAATAACTCTAAACCAATTTTTACTGTCCTTAAGTTGACAAATTAGAATTTTACGGTGATTCAGAGGCCATTATTCGAACAGCTGTCTCATGTCTGCATTGCAAATTCAGGGAAGGTCCCCAAGTGAAAAATTTGTATCTGTCCCAAAATGAGCCAGCATCAATAACAACCAGGTTGAGGGAGGGGATTCTGCCCCTCTACTCTGCTCTGGTGAGACCCCACCTGGAGTACTGCATCCAGCTCTGGGGTCCCCAGTGCAGGAGAACATGGAGCTATTGGAGTGAGTCCATTGGAGGCCACAAAGATGGTCAGAGGGCTGGAGCACCTCTCCTATGAAGACAGGCTGGGAGAGTTGGGCTTGTTAAGCTTGGAGAAGAGAAGGCTTCAGGGAGACCTAATTATGGCCTACCAATACTTAAAGGGGTCCTACAGGAAAGTGTGAGACAGGGTGTCCACCAGGGACTGTAGTGATAGGACAAGGGGCAATGGCTTCAGGCCGAATTAAGGTGTGTTTAGATTAGATGCTAGGAAGAAATTCTTTAGTGAGGGTGGTGAAGCACTGGCACAGGCTTGTAGGAACCCCATCCCTGGCAATGTTCAAGGCCAGCTTAGATGGGGCTTTGGGCAGCTTGGTCTCTAGGATGTCCTTGCCCATGGCTGGGAGGTGGAAATAGATTTTTGAAGTCCCTTCCAACCCAAAGCTTTCNCGAATTAAGGTGTGTTTAGATTAGATGCTAGGAAGAAATTCTTTAGTGAGGGTGGTGAAGCACTGGCACAGGCTTGTAGGAACCCCATCCCTGGCAATGTTCAAGGCCAGCTTAGATGGGGCTTTGGGCAGCTTGGTCTCTAGGATGTCCTTGCCCATGGCTGGGAGGTGGAAATAGATTTTTGAAGTCCCTTCCAACCCAAAGCTTTCTATGATTCTATGATCACTTTAAACCTAGAGCTCAAGACTGATAGTGAGACACTGGCCTAAATGTGCCACCTATATATAAGGTATATTCTACACCATGTATGTGCTACAAAACAGTACAAATCGGTTCAGTTGGCACCAGAAGCTGTCCAGCCCCATTCGGAAAGCTCTGCTGAGCTGCAAGGTTTGCTCTCAAGTTTTCCCACCAGGCCTGTCCTTGCCTGTGCTGTGTTCAGTACATCCTTGAAAACTGCTGGCTGTGAGCAGTTGTCATTAGCAATCTACAACCATGCCTTTTCCACTCCTGATTTTCTTCCCTTCCACAGCTGAACTCTTGTCCCTGTTGGTTGCCCACTCTTAGAAACAATTCCACAACAAGATACAAGACCGGTTCTGAGAAGTACCTAGCACAATGGGAGTTACTGAAAAGTGAATTTCTGTTATAAATTAGGGAAAAGCAACTTAACTGTTTGATCTGGGTGAAGACAGTTCTCAAAATTGATCTGAAACAGTTGGTCAGATCAACAGATTGGTACCCCTACCTTTGAGATGATCTCTATGGGCTTTCAAATATTAACACCTCAGTGTCACTCTCAGAGGCTTCACTCTCTGTTTCACATACTGACAATTTATAATGAGGAAAACATAGCAAGTGTTAGAGATGAAGACACTCCTAAATACTTGAGTTAACCTCAAGTGAGATGTGCCTAAATACAAAAATGGGTCTACTCAATTCACCTTATAGTGGTCATATCTGCTCTGAGCTTTATTGCTAAGGCCTCCTTGAAATATGGAGCATTTTCCAACCTCTACACTAATTCTTAGTTTTCCCACTGCCCTGATGCTTCCTTTTGGCAACAGCAAATGCTGTTTTCTTCCTTCTTTTGTCTGACTGTTCAGCAAAGTCTCATTATCCCTCCTTGCTTTTCCACAAACCTTGAAAGGCAACTGGGTGGTAAGCAGTTATTGTAGATGCCCATCGTGGGGCCCATCCATTCTACCAGCTATTCCCGTGCCCCTTTGATGTTGTTGAAGCCTAATTCCTCGTGCAAGGGGAGCTCCACTCCCCAGAGCACATTGTTCATCCCAGAGAGAAGAAACTGATTGTGCTGCCAGTCAAAGCACATTGGAGATGCTGCTGGGGCTGATAATGGGACCTACAATGGTGGTTGAGATCACAGCTAAGGAGAGGAGGGAGAGAAAGACAGGCAAACCAATTTGGAGTCAGTGGTTGAGAAGAATAGCCAGGCTCAAGAGGAGGATTTGTGGAACAGAAAAGGGGTTTCCATAGAGGTGGTGGAAAAGAAAAGGGAATGGTGTTTTATCAGTTTAATAAAGGGCTGAGATTTTTCTTTGAGAGCTGAAAGACATTCTGGTTTTTGGGCTGGTTCATTGGCTTCTAGCCCAAAATTTATGCTCCAGGACAAGCTATACTGCTTACAGCACTTTTGAAGCAGAGGGAGCATGTTAAAAATACTGGCTCTTTAGGATTATCCCATGACTTTGGTATGGGTAAAAATTAAGTCTGTTTCTTTCTTCTTTCCCCTTCCTCCTTCCTCCTCCTCCTCCCTCTTTCTGAGGGTAACCAGTGCATTTAGCTAAAAATCAAACAACTTTTTTTCCTGTTTCCAGCTGGGTGAAGGCCTTTGAAGAGAGGAGAGGCCACCAGCCATTGCAGGGATGGAGTGAAAAAAGGGATTATGAAAATGTTACTGATGAGATGAGGGACATATATTTAGAAAAAAAAAAAAAGAGATGAAAAATTCCTTGAAAACCAGGTTTTTATAAATAAATTCAGTGTATTTTTTCCAACCTACCTTTTCATTGTATTTTTTTCCATACTCTGTGTTCATTACATAATGTATTTCTGTGTAATTGTATGTCATCAAGCAGATGTAGTATGAATAGCTATGTTGACTTTCAGGTCCATTTAATTTATCCAACAGTAAGTATAAGGCAACATACACTGTACTGCATAGTGAATAGAAACCTCAGCTGTAAAATTAGGCTTAGATTTAAACCTCAGCTTTTTTGGAGGTGACAGGGTTTGAGATTCTCTTCTTATCAGCATTTAATAGGACTGAGGATGAGGCAATTAGTTACAATTGAGCACATATAAAGAGGGTGAGAAAATATGAGTCCAAGCCCTCTTCAGTGAGATATAACAAACTTGTTTCACTAAAATGACAAAATAAAGCAGAGCTTAAAAGGTAGATGATAAATAGTTAGAGGGAATAAAAAAAAACCAAAACCCAAAACCAAAACTCAAAAAGAAGTCATTTGAAGACTCAGGTTTTACTTTCAGTTCTTTCTTATAGCTGCTTCCACCATGCTTTAGAAATCACTCCACATGTCTGAACTTTCTGGATCATTGGGACAGCATCCTTAGTCTGGTTGCGGGCCCCTGCAGTCTAAACACATGCAGGGAAGATACCAATGTTGACAGGTGTTTGTAGTAACGAAGCGTGGTATAGAGTTTTATAGGATGAAAAATCAGTTGTGTTCCAGTTCTTACTTTACATGATACAGTATATCCCTTTGCTTCCCTTAACAACTTTTTCTTTGTAATTTCATGGTGGCCTTGTTCTTCAGACTCACTTCAGCTGTGTTTGGAAATCACCTAGCACAGTTAATGGAGTGGGACGATATGAATAATAAACTCTGTAGATAGAAAAGGGCATACTGAAAAGATGTATGTACATTTTCTCTTTTTGCATATAGTTTCTTTACACTATGTACTTCAGACTGATCTAATATTATAACAGAATTAATTGGATAACTTAACCCATAAAAAATAAAATACATTCATATTTGGAATGTTATTACTTTATGTTATCTATTCACTTTTTAATCTATATTTGAATTGCAGATGAATTTTGGCATTGAATTTTCTGGCATTTGCCAGATGACTAATCAGGTCAAAATCTCTTTATTGGAACTAATTTGTGCTGGAATTATTTGTAATGTCATGGCAGAATTGGTTTGTGGCATAAATATATGCATCTGTATCTGCACACAAGCATTTCAGTTCTATCATCTGACAGAAAGTTAACTTTCAACAGAAAGTTAACTCTTATTATTCCTTAAAACTTTGACCTGTGGCCTGTTCAACATTGAACAGATTTGCAGTTGGATGCCTCGAGACCACACCTTCCTCAAAAATAAGCAAAATTTAGCGTCTTTAAAACATCTCCTTTGGGATCTCTGTCATCTCTCTGATGCCTTCCAGAATGGTTTCTATATGATATTTTGGTTTTAAACAGTGATATATTGGATAAGAAATGACAGGCTCATTTAGAAATGAATTTGTAAAAGTTTGTATATGACAGAAACTCACCAACTTTGATAATGGCTCTTTGAAGTTTCAGTGTGATGTTTTTGCTGTTGCACCTAGATTTGTATGCACAGTGTCAGCTCTGACAAGTCAGCCCTGACCAGTTACAGTGAGCTAAGTTTGGGATGAGTATCCAGCCACTTCCTTCTGTGACCAGCAGCAAACATTACCCACAAATTGAAGAAGAATTAGTGGCACTGTTGAACTAATGTGAACTCGGATTTCTGGGGGATATACAGTCACACAGGGGTAGCACCACTGATAAACACATTTCCTTATCGTGCTTCTCAGAAAAGTACAACTTTGAATTCCTTGGTTTTGGCTTGTCAAATAATTATGTCACTGAGCAGGTGTCCTCATGCCTTGAATATGCCATAATGATTTGGGGAAAAATGTTGCTTATAAAAGAGTGACAATATGATATGTGATTCAGGAGTTTTAGAAGGGTATAATGTGGGTGGTTGCCTCTGGTTTTATCTCCAGCAATAATAACAATCTAGGAGGGCCTTGTGTCCTGTTGCTTGAAGAGTTATTACTGGAAGGGCAAATTTCAGCCAAAAGCCCTTGATGTTGTTGAGTGTTTTATTTGAACCCCACATAAAATAATAAATAAATTATGCATTACCTCAACATTGCTTCACAATTTATTCTACTTTCAGGCACTGTCTCTATCCCTTTCACTTACATTTGAGTTGTTCTCAAATGTAGTTAAGTTTGTGCATACAGAATGAAAGATCTCTCCTAATTTTAACCATTTAATCATAACCATAAAAGATTCCACAATACCTGTTGCCATCAGGAGACTGCCAACTGCCAACTGCCATGCTCTTGAAAGCATCCATCAGCACTAATTAAACTTTGCTCACACAAAAATGTCCATTAAAAAACCAACCCTGTCCATTCTGATTAAAAGTTTCTCTGTATTCTTCCTAAAATCTTACTGTGTTGTGACAGCATAATTTCCATACTCCAATCAAAACGTTCTTTAATGTGTGAGTTATCGCCCACATATGCAGCTGTTAAGAAAGTGCTTAGAAACCGTATGGAAGGAAAAGCACATAATGTCACACACAAGCACAATTCTTGAGTGAAACTACCACAGAACAAGGACAATAAGCAACTCTCTGGCTGTTACAGGCTGTGCCAGTAAGGTTAATAAATCACTGCATTATCGCTGTTTCTGAGCCTTATTGTGGTAGACAGCATGCGAGTGTGGCATAAACTCTGCTCTGTTCCCTGCACCTGTAGAAGTTAAAAGAAATCTTAATTGCTAGAAGGACTTGACTTCTGGATTTGGCCTTTTCTTCAACTCTTTCATAATAATAATGATGTTCCGTCACTATTTGGCCCAAATACTGTTCATATTTTAAAATGATCCTGTATGCTGAGAAAGAAAACTACAAGCTGTGTCTCTACCTTGCATAACATACAGAAAGTTCTTCCTTTCCCATGGGTAAGAGAACTTATGCACTAGAATAATGAGAAAAATCCTGTCCCACCAAAGACTTGATCTCATGAAAAGGGATTATCCCCACACAACAGGTCTGCTGCCATCAGTTGGACCACTCAAAAGACTGTCTCCAAGGCTCAAACTCACAAAAGATATGTCTTCTCACCCACATTGTGGTTTCTGCTATTTGTAACTTCTGGGCAGAAGAGGAGATTGATGAGAAGATGTCTGTTCAAATGGGGGAAGAAAAGGCTCGGAATTACTGCATAACTTCTCTTCTGAGAAGGAAATGGGCTCACGAGGAAAAATTAGCTCAGCTTCCCTCTCTCAAAAGTTTCTATGTTTCCATATTTCCATATATTTTCAATATTTAGTAAGCAAAAGCAGAGGAAGCAGTAACTAGTAACAAATCAAGAACTAGCGATAAGGAAACCATGAATGTGTGAATATCTCACACAGGCCTTTGCCCTTTGATTCTCAATTATTCGTCCTGCTCTGAGCTTCTGGAAATAGGACTTTTTACAGTGTCACAATAGCATGTTTTCATCTGTTATGCTTCAAATGTGAAAACAAAACTCATACCCTTTTGCCCATCTTTTCTCCTAAATGTCTTCCTCCAAATAGAATCATTGAATTGTTTAAGATGGGAAAAAATATTTAAGATCATTAAATACAAACATTAACCCAACACTGCCAAATCCACCAGTAAACCATGTCACTAAGCACCATATCTACACACCATGCCTCCACGGATGCTTACCAACCACTTCCCTGGGCAGCCTGTCCCAACACTTGAAAACTCTCTTAGTGAAAAACTTTTTCCTAATATCCAATCTAAACCTCCCCACTGCAACTTGAGGCTGTTTCCTCTTGTCCTATCACTTGTTCAGAGAAAAAAACAAGACCCACCTGGCTACAACATCCTTTCAGGTAGTTTTAGAGAATAAGATGTCCCCTTAGCCCCCTCTTCCTTAGACTAAACATCCCCAGACTCCTCAGATGCTCCTCATTGGACTTGTGCTACAAGACTTTTAGCAGCTTTGTTTTCCTTCTCTGGACATGCTCCAGCCCCTCAATGTCCTTCTTGTAGTGAGGGGCTCAAAACTCAACACAGCACTTAAGATGTGGCCTCACCAGTGCTGAGTACGGGGGGATAACCAATTCTCTGGACACACTGCTTCTAATAAAATCCAGGGTGCTCTTGGCCTTTTTGGCCAACTATTGACCAACAACCCCAGGTCCCTTTCCACCTGGCAGCTTTCCAGCTACTCTTCCCAAAGCATTGCTTGAGTCAGGCATTGACATGGTCAGCATTCTGACCCACATGCAGGACCCAGCTCTGAGCTTTGTTTGACCTCATGCAGTTGACCTCAGCTCATTGATCCAGCCTGATCATGATAATTGTTAGTGACAATCCTTTCTTTGCCTCTTGAAATTTGCTTAGTACTTTCAATTTTTCTCCTTAAGCCAGTAGGCCATACAATTCCAACCTGAGGATCTCTGTAATTAATCAAATCCAGGAAATAATGTTTTTGTAAAAAGATTTTTGTACAGAAAATATCCTTTTTGTTAGCAACATCACCTTTGTTTAAGGAACGTTTTTAGCCTTTTGAAGGTCTGAAGCTTTGTTCAGCACTGCATTGCACTGCCATTTGACCATGATTCAGAAGTTATCTGAGGACAGGCTTCACAGATTCCATATGACCAGGCTTATCAGTAATGCTTATTCATATGAATAAATGAGTGCAGGTCTGCGTGCCTATAATTAGGACTCCACCGAAGGATTCTGCTAAAGAGGTGTTTGAGGCTAATATAACTTGAGTAACACTGACTGGCCAGCCTTGGCTATGACTTTTCATATTTTTTTTTTCCTTTCTGCTCAAGGTTAGTATAGAGATTAATGACTGTTTGCAAGAATATAGGAAACAAATCTGGAAAATGAGACAACCTGGAAGATAAACTGGTAAATTTTCTATAAATTGCGATTCTTCATTATGCGAGGTGTAGTATTGACCCTAAACGAGCCATTTAAAGGAGAAACATACGTCCAGTTATCATGCAGACTTTCAGGCATCTCATTACATTGCAGGAATTTTTCATCGTAATTCAGCAGAAATATCTATTTGCAATAGAAAATTAATTTTCCCAATTATTATCTGCTACAGACATTATAATGATTTGTTGTCAACATTAATTATCAAGAGGTGTTACATTGTACAATATTATTTAATATGTAATCATACCTTATAGAAAATACAGAATCTTCTCATATCCTTTACTTCTCTGTCCCTCTCAGGGAATTTCATTCAGTTGACTTATAGTGGCAGAGGGAAGACACTTTTGCTATTATACTTTCAGGTGCATCAATTCTTGCCTATTAACTTTTTGAATGAGATTATAAGGGGGTTTAATTTCATTTATTTATGCCTTGCCAGATCATGCCAGATGCTAACTACATTTAGCTCTCACTTATTTAAAGAACTTAATGTACTGATGGTTTTATGTGACAGAATATTTCCCTTTCTTTTCTGCTCGTAGGTGGTCTGTTAATAAAATGCAATAATTAAATAATAATTAAAGTGGTCATTTGAAAGGGAAAAATGTTTAGTCCTAAGAAAAGCAACTATGCTAGAAATTCAGCAAAGTATTTGAGTAGGTATTTAAGTAATGGGATAGATATCTGAGGAATGTGACAGGGCCTTTAGTGAAGGCTTTTAAGATTGATAGTTGAATAACCACATAGGAATGATGACATGGAAGTAGCTGATTCAGGATGAAGGCAGAGAGCTTAACTAGATAATCATTTTGTCCAACTGACATTCTCTGCTGTCCAGAGTTCTGTGTAAAAAAGTTCCAGTGCTGGAAAAAAAAAAAACCAACTACACAATGTCACAAAGAATTTGAACCAAGTCTGGCTCAGAAAAGCTGACTGAAAAGGTTTTCTCCCCTGTGAATGATCAATGTTTTATGTGATGCATCAGTGCTGAATGACCTCAAAAGAGGGAAAAACGTGAAAATATTAATCAAGGAAGTAAGATCAAAGGATATTGTGAATATCTCACATACAGTTTATATTAAAAAAAAAGAAAAAAGGAGAGGAGAAGTGTTTTTTTAATCTTAGGGACTGTGTGATTATTTGTTCACTAATGCCTGAAAAGCAGCAAGTCCTGAACAAACAGATGACATTAGAGCGAATGAGTGAAGGATTTTTGTATAAAAGATTATAAACTACATGAATTCTAATTTAATAGCAGAATAATAGGAAGCTTTAATAAGAATTGATTCTTGATTGTTATAGGTGTTATCCAGTCCTCAAGGAGCCATCTGGAAAATAGCATACACCACAATGGAATATTCATGGATCATGATAACATACAAGTCTATTTGCTATTATTTCTATACTGAAACAGTAGAGCTACCTAAAAACAAAAGTCACAGCTGATGAGTTTCAATCCTTAATTCAGTTTCTTTTAATTAAAAGCTCAATAGACAAAAGCCTAAAGTAAGTTTATCTTCTGGACTAATGGAGCATAACATTTCATTTGTTAGATGCAACTCAGAGGACTGCAAAATAACAATAATTAGAAATTAAAAAGTTAAAAAATGAAACAAGTTTGTTTGAAAATGTTTGTATGCAGATCAGTCCAAAGTGGTGAAGCATTTTGTATCTTTTCATAGACCTTGAACCAAATCCCTAATCAGTGCTTAGTCTTAGCACCGATGCTGTTTTCATGGCTTGCAGCTTATTTTGCATTGGCGGCACTGATCATGAGAAACTGGGTTAGAATAAATCAGTATGTCTTCTCCACCACTGAAGAGTATCAATCCAAACCAGCACAACCTTGACTGAATGAAAACATAGGCCACTGAGGAATTTCTAAAGTCCTGGGAAGAAGACACTTTTTTTTTTGCCTGTTATTTCTGTTCATGCTCTCACAAAGAAGGTGAAAGTTATACAGCAGTAAGAAGCCACCGCCAAGGGCAAGGTCCCAAATCTGTTAGTGTCCACACAGACTGCTAACACAAAAACTAATCAAAGATTAATTGTAAAGTTAGTGATTTCAGGCAGAAGTGGGATGAGGATTTCAAGGAGTCTGGGCCTGTTGGCTTACGAGAGTACTTGTCTAGCTACATATGCTGTATACTATTTGTTGCCCTTATGGCACATAATTTCCTTCTTCCCCGTTATTAGCAGTGATATTAGTCTGTAGTGTTACAAAGTTAAAAGTAAACTAATATAAATATACAGGTCTATAGTAATATTAAGTCAGTACTTTTTAACACTAATTCCCTCTCTCTTTATATTTTTTCTCTTTCCACCCTCATAATCCTTTATCAAGTGATCATAGACTTCAGAACAGTGACTGGACGTGCAGTGTGGCAGTTTTCATTGTAAAATCAAATGCTCCACTATCTTATTTCAAGACTTATGAGTAATTTACATAACATCTTGGTGATTAATGCCCAAAACTGAACACAGCACTTAAGGTGCAGCCTCACCAGTACTGAGTTGAGCAGGACAGTTTCCTGGTCTTGCTGGCTACAAGCAAGGACCACCTTTCCTGATACAAGCCAGGATGTTGTTGGCTTTTCTGTGATTCTGTGATTCTTAGCCACCTGGACACACTACTGGATCATGAAAGGTTGTGGAGTCTCTTCTGAAGACATTCAAGACCAATCTGGAGACATTCCTGTATGATTTAATCCAGGCGATCCTGCTCAGGCAGCGGGGGTTGGACTAGATGATCTTTTGAGGTCCCTTCCAACTCCTAAAGTTCCTGTGACTTTATGATTCTGTGATCAGCTGGCTATGACTATCATTCCCAGATCCCTTCCACCATGTAGCTTTCCAGCCACTATTCCCCAAGCCTGTAGTGTTACCTGTCGTTGTTGTGACCTGAGTGCAGGACCTGGCACTAAGCCTTGTTGAATCTCACAGTTGAGGTCAGTCCATCAGTCCAGCCAGTTCAGGTCCCTCTGTAGAGCTTTCCTACTCTCAAGCAGATCAACAGTCCCACGCAACTTGGTGTCACCTGTAAACTGCCTGAAGGAGCACTCAATCTCCTTGTCCAGACCATTGATAAAGTTATTAAACTGAATTAGTCCCAGTACTGAGCCCTGGGGAACACTGCTTCCAACCACAAAGACACAGTGCGTGTTGTTTCTCTTCTTATTTTCGAAGAAAAAAATTAGGGAAAGATCAAAATAAATCTCTGGAGAAATAAGAGGGAACAGATAATTCAATTTAGTTTTCTGGAGTGAGATCTGGTTTGGGGGAAGTCAACTAATAAAAAAAGACATGTCTTTGTGGTCGAAGGTGAGTGATTGCATCTGGGGCTGAGTAAAAGAGCTGAATTACATTTAAAACCCTGAACTGATTTTATTCAGCATCTTTCTCATCTACACCACTATCACCCTGCAATAATTTAATACCCCTCAGCAGACCTATTCCCTGCTGCTTGTAGAGCCTATTGGCTCTCACCTTGTCAATGATTTTTAAATCTTCAAACAGAAAAGAGAGGGAAAATTCCCCCAAAACCAAACTGAGATGATGCTGGTGAAAACATCTTATCCTCTGCAGACACATGCACTGGGATGTTTACTTGAGCTCCCCAAGTCCCTCCATCCTTTCACGCCAGACAGGCTTATGAAGCCAGTTGGGTACAGCTCTGTGACGTGGTTACCTCAGTAGCTTTTCAGGCAACGTTGCCTCCCTCTAAGTTTGGAAGAATGAAAACATTAATTACTCGTTCACAATGTAAACAACTTGGTTTTATTTTATTCATTGCAAATTTACCACCAAATAATTCTATTTCTGTTGTCTTTCTGTGTGCTATTCTGACATAGAAAATAATTGGTAAGTTGGCAGAGTTGAAAATGACTCACAAGAACCAAGAATTGTTTTCATTTTGGTTTTCTTCCCCCTAACATAAATATTTTTACCCTTTTCAGAAATCTGCTTATTGGGAGTACCTCCCCAACTGCTCACTCAGTATTGAAGGTACACACAGTACACCCTACATTAAAGTTAATAAAAACAGAATGCCTATGACATTTCATCTACTTATTTTAGTGTCTGTGATGTAAAACTCACTGATGACATCCAAGGTGTCTCGCAGAGATAAGGCGATACTGTTTGCTCACATTTTGAAGGAAAATTTTGGTGTTTTCAATTTAAATATTTACAGTGAGTGCATTCATCAGGACAGCTGCTTTCTGTAGAGAAGCACAGCTGGATCTATGTGCTTGCATGTTGGGTAATTTATTTTACATTTTACAGACTATAATTTAGGAACGGAATGCTAATTTCGGTCTTAGTTTTCAGGGGATTGCAGTCTTGGAGGACATGTGGTGTCCTTGACCAGCTTTACACAGCTACTGAGCAGATAACTTAGGCAGAAATGTTGTTTTAGGAATTCAGACTAAAAGTAAGATTTTTTTATCCCCTAGGTTTCCTTGAAAGAAAGATAGCTTGTTAACTTCTATGATTCTATGATTCTATGATTCTATGATTCTGTGATACATCAACAACTTTTCTTTAAAGAACAGTTAGATCTTTGTTCCAGACTGCACCTTCCAAAGTTTACCAGAGAGAAAGTGGGTTAACTGCTTTCACATTACTGCTCATCAAAAAGGTATTTCTGTGCCTTAAATGAACAGAGCCTTCTCAGCAAGCCATGCCTCCTCTTGCAGGTCTTGATTCATCCTGAGGGGAAGAAGATCCTTCTGCCACCTCTGTCTGCCCCAACAACCATGCTGAAATGTGCTGCCTGAGAAACTCGGTGGTGCTACCTGCAAACTTCTGAAGTGCTACAGAAAGGTTGTGGTGGTACTTTAACCAGATGGGCACATGCTGGGTGTTGACCCCAAAATGATCAGAGAGAGTTGTACACTATCAGAGCTGTATAGTGAAGAACAGAAGTGCGGTAGCTGAGCATTCTTTGAGACTCTCTCCAATCCATCCAATCCAGCCTTCAGGCATGAGCAGTGGATAGATGCATCCTAGATTTAAATACATGGCCTCTTGGAAGGGTGATGCCAGAAGGAACTTCATTTTCTTGACTGGAGGGTGGTAGGGTAAGGAGAAAAAGCCCTAAGAAAAATGGGAAATAATTTTCTCTGTAACAGACTTCTTAGTGAGGAAAGCTATAAATGGGGTATGGGGTCACAAGGTGTGATCTAGATATTGGATAATTAGGAAAAGGTTAAAGAACAAAGAAAAATAGTAATTCAGCATGTTGAACAGGTTCAAGAAACGTAGGAGGTAAACAGAAGGATCTGTGGATCTTAATTGTAATACACTGAAATGAATTGGCAAACCAGAAAGCTGGAGGAGGCAAGTGCAAATAACTGGAAGTATAACAGCATCTGCAGATGGTTGATGCCTTCTTCTGTAGAGGGATTGCCATTCCCAGCATACTGTGAGCTTTTAATTTCCCTTCCCCCCTCCAACCAAGTGGTATTCCTTCACCAAATCAGGTGCTCTAGAATGTCTTTGAACTGGAGAATGCCTCTTGGACAATGATTACACAGTATCATATGGCCCAGGTTCCTAATGCTCCTACACGTAATGCATAACCACAACACCTTGAGGTCTACTCAAATATGAAGCTATTCCTAGCAGCGGATTTTATAAATTCATGATATTTCTTCCTTCAGAAAGAATTGTGCACCTTTTTTTTGTTTTTGTTTTTGTAGGAATTAAATAAATATCAGTACTGATATTTCCATTATCTTCAATAGGTTTCAGAGGGAACAAGCTCCTGAGGACAGCAACTCAGACTTCTCAGAGTGCTTGTCTTACCTGTTCATAAACTCAGAATGAATTTGCATTGATTTGCATTTAGAAAAAAAAAACTTTTCAACCACAAATCTTAGGTACACAGAATTTCAAACACTGATCTTTAAACACTTAAATTCAAAACCAGAGGCTAAACATTTGAAGTTTGTTCTGCTCCCATTTGTGTTAAATGAGAGACCACTTCCAAAAATATGCCTTTTGTAATTCTAGAGTACCAAACAGTGACACAGGAAAGCATCATATTATTTTCACCATGTGATTCAGGTTCCTTTAGCAAGTCTATCAGCTGTGAAAGCTCATTTCTATAAAAACCTGAGAGTGGTGTACAAAAGTGTTCATGGACTGACTTCTTGAGCTAGCCAGTTAATGCTGCAGTTCTTGTGCATGCAACAACAGTCAGGAATTCAGAAATAAAAAAGGCACTTACACAAACTTGACATAATGAGCTCTAGTCTGTAGCAATCTGGAGCAGATAGCAGAAGAATAATGCTAATGGAGAAGTGAGTGTTCTTTAAGACAACTGATAAAAATGTCATTGAAAGCATATGTTCTTATCTGTCTCACTCTCTTCCCTGAAAAGGTATTTCCAGTTGGTTCTTAAATAAAATTTAGATACTATCTTTGTAAAGAAAATGTTAAGGTTGTGGGTTTTTTCTTTTCAGTATCTAAACACTTTTGCAGCTGTGTTTCTTCCTTTCCTCTTTATTTTTGTCATTGAGTTGACAAGTGAGACACCAATCATATGTGATTGAAATATCTATCTCCATGTCTTCTATGAAGTCCTATCAATAAAGCCATACTTCATGATGGAAATCAGTCATTTCTCCATTTTAGCTCTTTATCAACAGCCAAAGCTTCCTTTTGGTTTGCTTGGGTGACAGCTCTGTCTGTAGTACAACATCCATCTGCAGCACACTTTTTAGCCTGGCAAATTAGTAAGTTAATAAATGTCCAGATGTCAGATTTCTGAATGTTTCGGTTTCAAAGAGCTCACTAGGATGTTACATGACTGTTCATATTAGACAAATCTAATCAGTTGCCATTGCCTTTATTTGCAATAATATATAGTATCTCAGATACCATTTTTATGAAGGTTTTCAAAAAACTGCCTTTGTTTTGGGCCCTCAGAGTTAACTAATTTCCATTGAGATGCTTTCTTACTTGCAGAGCAAGTGAATCAGGATTGCTCTAAAATTTGTACTGGTTTTAGAATTTGGTATAGGTTAGGACTGGGGAGGAATCTGGTTTCCTTATCAGTATATCATGTAGCCAGGCCTGCCTCAATCTTCCTGAATTGCCATTCAGCTAGAAAATAAAAGTTCTGTAGAGTCATATAGGGTCATGTGAAGGAGGCATACAGAAACTTAAATACCAGCTTGTAAATCTTTTCTTTGGACCTCTTATTTTCTTTTCTGAAGTCACTATTGTATTTTAAGGTCACCCAGAAGCATATTCTCTCAAATCCAGTGTTCATATGTTTTTCATTTTCATGCACAATAACTAGTTAAAATATCTAATGACTGTTTTTTATTACACAGGGTCTTCAATCCATGTGATTTTTCCCACAAGTAAATCGCCCATTGTAGAGCACAGACAAAGCAGCACCATGAAACAATTCATAATTGCTAATTCAACTCATTATTGACCTAACCCAAATCCAAGGCACTGGAAAAATTTCTGGGGATTTGGGAAGCATTAGGTGTGAACTTGGAGGTTACACAGTCTTTTACCTTCTTTTTACAATAAAAGCAGAAGATTTTCTTCTACTGATGTTTAAACCCAGAGGTGAGGGAAGGGAGAGGGGGCAGAGAGAGTGTTTAAGATAGAAATATTTCATTTGCAACTTCAAAGCTGTCAGTAATGCCCTACTCTGTCAATTCAATTTTATATACAAAACTTTTCACTCAGCTCACTGAATACAATTGTACCTCACAGTGGGATCTCCCTATAGACAAATGCTTGGAAACATTCAGCTCAGCATTGGAAAGACTCATGGGAAAATAGCGTGTCTGATTACAGCCCCTGGAAAGGAACAGCAGAGATACAGGTTGAACACAAAGCTGTGGCAGGAGGACATGCCAGAGAAAAGATCAACAGTTTAGTGACATGGTGGCATCTAAAATTAGACTCAGGAAAGGTTTCAGGAGCACACAAACCAAGTCTCTCATGCTGTGTCATGAGCTATGAAGAAGCCTCTGAAATGGAAATCCAGATTAGATCGAAGGGACATATTCATCATTGAATAGAATATCCACAGCACCAATAGTTTAATTGTGTAAGCCCAAGTGTTTCCACTCTTACCTGCATGGGACACACCTTTGAGATCAGTAAATTTGATCAACAAATGTAGCTGCTTTCTGTTTGGATTACTCACAGAGCCAACATTGCTCCTCAGTGGAAATACGAACTACCAGGTGTCTGTGTCTTTTACCCCAGCGTCTACCTGCACTACATCTTTCACCTGATAAAGGCCAGAAACCTTTCCCTGTGGGTCAGATGTCCCTCACAGATGTTACCCAGTGAACTGATGTTACCCCATTTCCTTTTCACAGGGGATATAGTGATTCTTTTGGGGTTTTACCTAGGTGATTTGAGTATTGCAACTTCAGCTCTTCAGGCTGACTCAGCCTTCAGTGCATCAGAAGAACATATGAGCTGCCACAGAATGAGCATCTGAGCTGCTAGGGGCATCCAGCATGCAGGGTGACTGTTCTTTGATCAGAGGAAACACCCGGTGATCATAGCAACTGCTGTTTGATTTTATGGGGTTTTGCACTGAAGTACGGAACGTTGACTCAGCTCAGTTCGGAAAACTTCAATAATCATCATGATATTTAATTTCTGTGTGCAAAGAAGCATAGCATGTGATGCCTGTTTCAAAAAGTGGCATTCAGTCCAAAGCCTCAGTCATCTGGGTTCTTTTTAATCAATAACACAAAATGCCCAAACGGAAAGGTTTTTTTCCTCTGCTTTCAAAAAATAGTCAGGGTCACATAAAGAAAGTCATTTTCTGATGCTTACTATTTTCAATGCATTCAAAACTGGACATTACAGGCCTTCTTTCAAACTGGAATAGGCCTTTTGGTCACAGGACAATCACTAGAGTAACACTGGAACTGTGAATTCAAACACCTGTAACATTGAAGTTTTGTAGCTTCTTAGCTTACCCGACTTGAGAGATGAAATGTATTATTTGACTCCGTGGTTAGACAATTGTCGAGACCGGGTATCTGCAGTGGATGGTATTGATCTGGCCTGGGAGAAACACATGCCCTCAGCTATAGAGTTCACGCATCTCTAGCTAGCTTCAGCTGCAGCATGGTGTACTTGCATGTCTGTGAGTGTGCTGATGGATCTCTCATGCTGCACTGTAGCCTGCCCTGATGTCATGGAGGGATCTACATCAGGTCATTATCAGTGCTGGTTCCAACTCTTCCTTTTCTGAGCAATGTGCAGACTGTCTGAGGAGTGACTGTGCTGTGTGGTCTGTCTCTACCAGTCACCCTGTGACCTTTCTTAACAGAAGCCAAACACAAATATGACTGCAGACTTCCAGGTTTAATACATTTTATTTAGATACGTTAGGTCATCAGCTGGTATCACAGGACTACGGCAGTTTTGATTTTGATGTAAAATCCAAATTTCATCTGACTATGGCCTTAACCTTCAAGAGAAATGGTTAGATTAATGAGTTTTATGTTATAATTGGCAAAAACTATAAGCTTTCTCAAGGTCAGGCCTGGCAGCTCAGTTAATGAGCTGGTCAGGCCATGGGACTTCATCTGAAGAATTGGCTTATTAGTATTTTATGTGGGTTTTTTTTAAGAAGAAAAGTTTGAGTGTTCTGCTTGGAGTAACTCCATATCTTAAGTAAATACCCCTCCTATACTACACCTGGGAAGCTTCAGTCTTACAGAGTTATTTGAGAGAGTTTGAAATGCTCTGATGCTTATAAATTACAAGGAAGATACTTTCTCCGAGACTCTATATGTGTGTAGAATCATAGAATCACTTGGTTGGAAGAGACCTTTAAGACTGAGTTTGACCACAGCCTGACCCTGCCTTTTAAATATCTCCAGTGATGGTGACACCACCACTTCCCTGGGCAACCTGTTTCAATGATTGAGAACCCTTTCAGTAAAAAAACTTTTCCTGATACCTAACCTAAAACTCCTCTGGTGCAATTTTAAGCCATTTCCTCTTGTCCTATCATTTGTTACCCAAGAGAAGAGATCAACCCCCACATCTCTGCAACCACCTTGCAGGTAGTTGTAGTGAGAAATAAGGTCTCCTCAGCCTCCTTTTGTCAAGACTAAAAAGCCCCAGCTACCTCAGCTCTTCCTCGTAGGACTTGTGCTCCAGACCCTTCAGCTTCGTTGCCCTTCTCTGGACATGTATATCTATATGCAGTTTGACTGGACTCCACATAGTTACAAGGACCTGAGTCAAGGATACAACTACAATTGAAACTGAGATTTACACACAGTATTTCACTGCTCTTAGTAGTGTTTTAGATAAGTTAGTCCCTGCAATCATTAAGTGGGAGTTAGCACCAAAAGTCTGTGACCAGTTAAGTAGTGGGTATTCTATAAACCATTATTTGGAAGTTTTTTATAAGATTTTTTTTTCTTCAGAGTATGTCAGAAAAAGATGAATACCAAAAAATGTGGAAGTTGTAGCTGAATACACCTTCTGGTCTCTCCTCCCAGGTGCATGCACTTATCAAGGCACAAACCCCATGTCTATATTGTCTTTTCTACCTGTTCAAGAAAACATCCTGAAGCTCCTGATCCTAAAGCCTGGCATCAAATACTGTGGAAATGTCATGGCCATTCAGGTCAGTTGTTCATGTTCAAAATTCATCTTGGAAAGAAGTTCCACATGTAGCTCTCCATGCTTCAGCAAAGTTAATTGAGTCACCTTTCTTTACTTTAGCTGTTTCATGCAGAGGTTGCAATCATTGCCATGTGAGGTGGGATCATATCCACCTCAGACCCTCAACCTCTCCACCAAATTCACTGTACAGTCATTCTGCTTCTTGAAGAGGGCTTAGTGAGAATTATGTTTTAGGAAAATCCAGATTCTATCAAAATCCATAAAAGAGATAAAATACAGTGGATTCTGAAATCCATATTGTGTCATAGTTGGTAAGAAATAGGTCTGATTGTCCTGAGATGTCCTTTTCCTATTGCTTCCAAGTACTGGTGTGGTCCAATCCACTTTCCTCTTGCACAGTGGTTTATTGGCAGAAGGAAGTCTGATTTCATTTCAGGCATTGTATTACCCTCTGGACTCGGTGCTAGGAAGATGTTCCAACATGACTCCACAAGCATGCTCTACAAGAGCTGGCTTTCCCCCTCTCTATGTTCTTAATCGCTTGCAGAGCCTCACTCTCAAAGACCACTCAATCATAAGGGCAGTGCATCACCTGTCTCAAACAACAAAGCCAGTGGGCTTTTGAGTACACAGACATAAATATAATGAGGACAGTAAATGACAATATTGTTTCTCAAACAATGTTTCTCAGTTTCTTCAGGGTATCTCTGCTTCTGAGAATGAAATATGCCAAGTAGTGGACTAAACATGTGTTCTTTGATAAAAGAGAAAAAAAAAACTTTTGTTAAGGTCTCATTTTTAAATTCCTTCCCATATTCTGCAGACATTTTTATAGTAAGATATAGATCAACCAGCTTGATCTATAGTGTAGTTGCAATATGGAAAGTTAATATAGAAATAAAACTATAAATTGGCTTCCCACTGCTGAACTGGCCTTATTTGAATTTAATTTACATATGTTAAATTAAAGTAAAAACCAGAAATGTATATTAGCAGAGGATTACTTCTGACTCTAATTTTTTATAACTGTTAAGGGATTTAGCAGTAAAAATCCCCTTTGAGGAACTCAAGTGTTCTACTATAAGAGCTTACAGTTGGCTGACACCAATTCTGCTTAATGCCAGTAGGCAAAGAAAGTAATCTGCTTTATTTCATGCTATCTGGAGTCTATTGTGCCCCACTTTTTGAGCTCATATTGCCATTAACTGTGACTAGTGTGCCACTCTGCATTGCTGTGTCTGCCGGAGTGCACTCTGCATTGCTGTGTCTGCCGGAGTGACTGGGTGATGTATCAGTGCGAAAAATGCAATGATGGCAACCACCTTAATGAGAAGAGACAGCACAAAGCTTACTTCTTTAGGAGGGTGGCACAGTTAACATTCTAGCCATAATTTTAGATTCAAATTAAGGTGAAATTTCAGTTAAATTTAATTTAAGTGGTAGCTAATGATGTGGTTTAATCTTTCTCATCTGTTCTCATAAACACCGAGTTAATCTCTAGATGTTCAAGTCCTATTTGATTGAAAGTTGTCTCATTTCTTGCTCTGGTGATCCACTGTTCATTGGTGAAATGAAATGGTCCTGGTGAGCTCCTGAAGAACCCTGAGACATTTTCAGTACAAAAAATGTGAGATTCCTGTGACCTGTGAGAGGTTCAGAGGGTAAAAGAGAGGGAGGGAGTTATCACAGAATACGCTGACTGGAATAAAAAAAGTGGCTTCCTCAGTTTTTTAATCACACCTTCATGTTATAGTCTTTCCATCTTTCATCTAGGGCAAGTGAAAATGTGGAGATACTCTCAGTCATCTTAGAGTGATGATGAGTTTTCAGCTCATCTTTTCTCACTATGTAGCAGATGTGCCTATTATTCTTTCCAGTCTCTATTTTACTTGCCTTCTTCCATTTCTTTATCAATTCCTAATTCGTTCTTTAGATTTACGTGTAGCCTCGAACTGCTTTTGAACTCTTAGCTCTCTAACCTGTTTTTCTTGGTCCACAAATAGCTGCTTTGTGCCATAACTGATTTTGTTTTCTATTATGCTTCTTTCTAGATGCTCAAACACTTCTTTTCTTATATTTCTTAAAGTACTCCCCCCAAAAATACATGCCTCAAAACTTACAGCCTTTAGGAAACCTCATGAGTAAAAATCCCATCACTGATTTTTTTTTTGTCACTGATAAATTGCAAGAGAAAATATTACAGCTTTAGGTACTGTTTTCGCAATAAGAAGATATCTGATATAGATATTATATTCTTTTCAGTATCTTTCATCATCTCAGTCATTCCAGCAGCAGTTAAAAATGACATGTTTAGTTTCTTTATGGCGATGTCTGGAAGGAGTTTACTTTCCTTTGTCCCTATTATTTTCAGAGTGGTCTACCCTGTTGTGCTGGTATACCATCTTGGATGGAAAAACCTGCACCATTCTTCACCACATAATGTAGTCAAACCCTATAATATCTATGAAGTTACAGTGGGAAATGATGCCACAAGAAAGAAAAAGGTTCATGTAGCTGCCAACTGAAAAACCAAAGGGAACCTGGACTTCTAGAGGAGAATTGAAGCCTGCAGACACAATACTAACACCTGGACACAGGCTCCGTGATAATTAAACTCAAAGTGGTTCGACTGTTCTGCTTAAATCACACATGGAAAATCTTTATTTCTGTGGTGGTTGACCTTGGCTGGTTGCCATGTGGTCACCAAGCTGCTATCATCCTCCTTCCTCAACAGGATGGAGTGGGGGAAATATGATGAAAAAAACTTATGGATCAAGATAAGGACAGTTGCTGTCACATGCAAAACAGATTTGACAAGGAAGATTAATGTAATTTCATACCAATTAATACTATAGTAAGATATTAAGAAATATAAACAAAGTTAAACCTTCCCCACACACCTCCCGCCCTTCATTCTTCAACTTCATTCTTGACTCTTCATCATTCCTCCGAGCAGTGCAGGGGGATGTGAAATGGGAGGTACAGTCAGTCTGTAACGCTTTGTCTCTGCTGCTCCTTCCTCCTCATGGTCTTCTGCTGCTCCAGCATGGGGTCTTTCCTACTGGCTACAGTGCTTCAGGAACTGTTCGAGCATAGGTCTCCCTCAGGCTACAGCTTCTGTCAGAAAAACTGCTCCTGTTTGGCCTTTTCTCCACAAACTGCCCTTCCTGCCAGGACCCTAGTCCAGCACAGGCTCTGCATGAGCTCTAAGTAGATAATCTACTTCCCTGTGGTTCCATGGGCTGCAGAAGAACCTCTGCCCCAGCACCTGGAGCAACTCCTCTTTACTGACGTTAGTGTCTGCAGGGCTGTTTTTCTGACATACTCTCACTCCTCCCTCAGAGCTGCTGCATGACACTTCTACACTTTCTTAAACTTGTTATCACAGAGGTGCTACCGGCATCACTGATGGGCTCAGATTTGGCACATCTGTTTTGAAGCCAGCTGGAGCTGGCTGTGTCTGACATGGGGGCATCTTCTCACAAAAGACACCATTTCAGCATCCCTGCTACCAAAACCTTGCCACATAAACCAAATACAGTTTTCAAATTAGAGGGAAAGCAGAAAATCCTAAACATAATGACTCTCTTGAAAATGTTGGTATAATACCCTATGTGGGTTTAAGTTTTGAAAAATCAGACCCAAATTACTGTGTTGGTGTTTATCTTAAAGTATTTACAATTCAAATTTACCGGATATCTACAATTTCTTTGATTTCAGAATGTTTCCTGGTTTATCAGTGGTCTGTACCCCATGTGCTCATATCTACCCAGTTCCTTGTTCATTTATTAACTATACATTTAAAACCATTCCACAAAATTTTAAATAAAAGCAGAGAAAAAATATGTTTGTGGGCATTTACTTTTCTCATGGTTGTTTCCTCTGTTTTCCTTCCACTAAGAGCAAAGATCTTCACTGTGTTGAAGGAAGATAAAATTTCCTCTTGAGCACCACTTAAGTCTTTCAGGAAAAGGTTTGCATGTGGAGAAGGTACTGTAGACTCTTCTTTCAGTCATGGCGAGTTCTGCTGAGCTCTGCCCTACTCCTTCCATCATCACTGGTACTGCCATGGGTTCTTGTTGAGAGCTGCCCAAGATCTTGGCAAATTCTAAGACTGCCAGTGTGTTTGGAGTCATGTCTGGGTACACTGAACAGATAATTTCTGGACCATAGTCACTGGTACCATAGAACTTCTCTGGCCTGCAAAAATGTCAGTTTAAGTCATGTTTTTTTTATTTTCTCTTTGCATTCTACAGAGCTATCTCAGTACAGAGAAGCTGGATGAATGCTAGTGAGAAACTGCAAGCAAAGTGTCAACACCTTTCAGAATCTTCCTGTTACTGTGGCAATGGTTTTATTCCATAGATGGATCAGAAATTTTTGTGGAAAGTTGATATAAGCATAGAGCTGGTACATGAAATTCTGCAGTGCTGATTTTTGCCCTCCTCATTCATTTTACAGAGCAAGGGGATTAAGGAATATTGCAGTAGCTGCCCTTCCTTTACCTTTCTTGGCACAATCTGAAGTATTTTTCTTGTTTTGTCTTTTCCTTTGGAAACTGAAATCACAGAGTTGTTTGAGTCAAAGGTGGGGTGTTTCAAGTAGTTGTTTTTAAACTGTCAAATTCAGCTCATGGGCTCATCAGTTGATGAGCTAGACTGCTCTGAATATCACAAATGTGTCTCTTAATTTTTCTTTGGTTAAGAAGAATTGATATTTGCCAGATAGGACAAACAACCCAGTACTGCAGATCCTGATGCAATTCCCATTAAGTTAACAAGGCTTGTACTGTCAGTTCAGTAAGACAATGTCTTAGAGGGGATATTATGTCACTCTTAAGCAGATGGTGTAGTAATTTCATTTGCTGAGAGTGTTACAATAAAGCACAACTATTTAATCCTCAAACTATAGCGAGTTCATTACATATAAATCTGACACTTCTTGTTTTCCACTCTATGATAGTAATAGTGCTACATTACTATAATATTTGGGGTTTTTTTCCCTATGGCTTATGTGAAAGATATGTCCCATGCAGTACTGGAATTGCATCTAAGTTTCAGCAACAAAATAAGTAGAATCATACTTTAAAAAGCAGTATCACCAACGTTATTTTCACCAAAACCCTACAATTTTAAATGAAAGACAACTGCTTTTGTGTCATGACCAAGAGAGAAAAACAGTTCATAGTTCTGTGGACCAAGTTATGAGAATATAATTCAATTCCTTTTCATTTAAAATTCCAAGTGATCAGATTTGGAGGCTGTTCAAGTCAGCCGAGCTCTACTGAAGTCAGATGTGCTTCTATTTACACCTGAACCAACATAGCTGAGAATCAGTTCCTGTGCATGTGAAGAGTGAATGGGAATGTCAAGATGGCTCATTCATCACAATTTATGTAAAAAATAATCTATGTGAACTCCTTCTATGTGCTGGAAGAAGATTACTCTTCATGTTCATTAACCTTTTCCAGACCTTGCTAGAAGGTTATCAATAAGTGTGTGGAGGATGTGGTGGTAATCAGGAGTAATCAAGATGGATTCACCAAGGGGAAATCATGTGACAGCCTTTTGTGATGGCTTGACTGGCTGGGTGGACAAAGGGAGAGCAGTCAGTGTTGCCTACCCTGATTTCAGCAAAGCTTTTGACTCTATCTTCCACAAAATCCTTTTAGGCAAGCTTAGAAAGTGTGGGTTAGATGTGTGGACAGTGAGGTGGGTTGATAACAGGCTGAATGGCAGAGCCCAGAGGGTTGTGAGAAGCGTTGTAGAGTCTAGCTGGGGACCTGTAGCCAGTGACGTGCCTCAGGGGTAAGTACTGTGTCTGGTCTTATTCAACTTATTCATCAATGACCTAGACAAGGGGACAGAGTGTACCCTCAGCAAGTTTGCTGACAATACAAAGCTGGGAGGAGTGTCTGACATCTTGGAAGACTGTGTGGCCATTCAGTGAGACCTGGACAGGCTGGAGAGTTGGGTGAAGAGGAACCGCATGAAGTTCAGCAAGGGCAAGTGTAAGGTCCTGTACCGAGGGAGGTATAACCCCAAGCACCAGTACAGGTTAGGTATTAAGCACCAGTACAGGTTAGGGGTTGAGCTGCTGGGAAGCAGTGCTGCAGAGAAGGACCTGGGAGTCCTGGTGGACAAGTTCTCCATGAGGCAGCAGTGTGCACTCATGTCCAGGAAGGCCAGTGGTGTCCTGGGTGCATTAAGAACTGCATGGCGGGCAGGTCAAGGGAGGTCCTCCTCCTCCTCTACTCTGAGCTGTTGAGTCCACAACTGGAGTGCGGTGTCCATTTCTGGGCTCCCCAGTTCAAGAAAGACAAGGAGACTGGAGAGAGTCCAGCAGAGGGCTGCCAGAAGATTGGGGTACCACTTGCATGAGGAAAGGCTGAGAGAGCTGAGTCTGTTTAGCTTGGAGAAGACTGAGAGGGGATCTCATTAATGTTTACAAATACCTAAAGGGTGGATGTCAAGGGTATAGGGCTAGACTCTTTTCATTGGTGCCTAGTGACAGGACAAGGGGCAATATGCACAAACAGGAACACAGGAAGTTCTATTTCAATATGAGTTAAAAATTACTTACTTGGAGGATGATAGAGCACTGGAACAGACTGCTCAGAGAAGTTGTGGAGTCCCCTTCTCTGGAGATATTCTAAACCTGCCGGGATGCTCTCCTGTGCAGCCTGCTCTATCTTATCCTACTTTAGCAGGTGGGTTGGACTCAGTGTTCTCCAGAGGTCTCTTCCAACCCCTACCAGTCTGTGAATCTGTGACTCTGCGAGCTCTTAGCTTTAAGCAAGCAAACCAATCACAACTCTAGTTATTTTTATCATATGGAGCTGCAAACTGGATGGACTTCTGCAACTAAAAGCAAAGCCTGGTGCAATTTCAGATGAAACTACTTGGTAGCTGTTACAAATTCACAGTTGTTATCAACTGAGGACACAGCAGCAGCCTTCTAATACACACCATACTGCAAGTCAGACTATTCACAAATGTGTGCTGAATTTCCTCAGGTCAGAAAACCAGGATGTGACTTTTGGAAACCTGAAAAATTCATATCACCCATAATTAATTTAAAAAGAGATGGGTGTCTAACTTCCACGGGCTTCTTTTCTAAAGGGAGAATCCAGGACTCTCTACATTCACTGAACAAACTGTAAGGAAACCTTGGCAGTAAACATACTTGAAATGAGAGAATTGTGTGCTATTCCCAAAAATATATCAGGAAACTTTGTTATTTCTTTGCTTGTCATTTTGCAGTAAGGTTCTTTAGATTATAGCCTGTATTTTCAGATAGTTAGCATTTATTTTTCTTGGAATATCTGATTTTCCAATGGCCAAATAAATCAGTTGGGAAGCAGAGTGTGTGTGATTAACAAAGTAAAGCAGATACTAGCAGATACTATTATAAGCTATTCTGCAGCATTAATTAAGAAAAAAAGCTGTAGATTGTTTTCTTGAGGAGGCAAGTGCTTCATTTCTCATGCACACCCACCATCCACAAAAGCTACAAAAGCTCCATGTGTAGCAAGGCTCACTGCACAGGGATGTCTTTGCAATTTAAGCATTCAGGAAAACTGTTGCTGAATGCCAATTTAACCTACTGGGTAAACAATAAAGAACAACTTAAAATAAGAAGGAAAGCAAGAAGAATGCTATTACTATAGAATCATGTAAAACAGAGAGGTTCTGCATTTCTTTATCAACTTCTGATGTCATTGATTTTCGTAGTTTTTTGATAAAGTGTTACCATACTATGGGAATAAGTACTATATAGCTATGGTAATTATATCCCAAGCAGACAGTTTTGGGCAGAGGCCAACTTTATGTGTTGTTAGGGGAAGAAGGACCACTCCAACTCATCTCTTAATTTTGTTGGGGGGGTTTGTTTTGATTTTTTTTTCTGGTGACAAAGTACACTACTTTCTAAGTGTTTCATTGGCCATCAGTTGCTGTGAAAGTGTGGTTGGCTGAGTTATCAGGGCAGTGTGTGCAGTAAAACTCTGCTATCATTTAGTGTGTTTGTAGACTCACCATCTCTGATGCAAGGTCAGTCGTGATAATCCTCAGAACCTGTCCCTCCACCACTGAGAGGATCCCCTTCTTGGCTAATCTACCAAAAACCAGTTCACTCATTTGGCTTGCAATAAAGGGAAACTATTGAAGGTCCAATCCTTCTGATCATTCCTCTCCTTTCAGAGTCCACTGCTATTCATCTAAACCCTAGTCCACCTTCTATTTTATTTTTTTCTGAAGGCTCCACTTAGAGCAGCTTCTGTGAAGGCAACAGGTCCTCTATTATTTCACCTACTGACTGGAAAATCTTGCAGTATTTAATCTCAAGGCCAGGTTGGATGGGGCTTTGAGCAACCTGATCTAGTGGAGAGTGTCCCTGCCCATGGCAAGGGGGTTGAAACTAGATGAGCTTTGAGGTCCCTTTCAACCCAAAACAGTCTGTGATTCTATGACTTTCCATAGCTCCTTTCTTTACACTGCAGTAAAGAGACAGCCAAGCACTCAGAACTAGTCCTTTGGTGCCAAATGCATTTGTTGTAGATCTGAACTGTGTGTTACCTTGTAAATTCATTTCTCTAGCCCTGAAGCTCACCAGGCAGCTCTGGCAGCAGTCAGAAAAAGTTTGCATGTATAACAGAGGGAGTGAGTAAGTCCCATTTAAAGAAACTGAAATAGTCAAAGTCATTAAAGTAAAACTGAAATATATTTAAGAAGGTTACACGTCAATGCAAAATGTCTGTGATATAAATTGTCTTTCTCTGATGTGTCTTCAGTCATTTAACATTTACCAAGAAAGACATTGAGGGAGAATTTCTCTGTTATACAGGCAAACTTCAATGCAAATTCATTCTAATCATAATTTATGGTATAAGACAGTGCTTGTTATGGAAAATAGGCTGATGGTTTAATTTAGGGAAAGAGTAATCAAATGGATCTGGCTGAATTTATTTTAGAAAGTGTAATAGATGGGATGTGGGTTAGGTAATGTAGAAAATGTTGACAATATGTTTAATTTTTGAACTGTAGTATTTACCAAACAAACAAATGCACCGATAAAGACCAGTTTATTTCACAGGAATCTGAAGATAAATGTTTAATAATGAAAAAGGGGTTTTATGTTTCTTTTCTCACCTCATATGAAATTAATGTTCTAAGTGATAGGGCTGTGATTGCAATCTTGGCAGTGTCGGGGACAAGTCTCTACTTGGGATATTAGGGAAAAGACAGAATTACACACTACTAAACCCCATATTTTAAAGCAAAATGCTGTTTCTCCACTTATTGCCTGCACATTTCAAGATAGAGACTCCTCTTTATTCAAGCTTCTGTAAGATTTTTTTTAGGGGTCAGAACCTAGCTAAAGCACTGTGGATCTGTCCACAGATCAATTTACTTTTCCCAGCCCAACCATATATCTCCTACTTTGGAGGAAATCAGAATGAATAAGTGCTCTAACAATCATTATATCTTGGATGTTCAAAATAGAAGGATATTGCCACAGATGTCCTGTTCCGCAGGTAGGTATCAGATGCTATATTTTTGGCTGTAGCTGAAAAAAGTGTAGTGTAGCAATTGAAAAGGGAGAGAATAAAAGTCAGTGGATGAATGGCATGTAATGCCACCCACAGCATCATAATTGAACCTTCTAGGTTTAAGAAATACTTTTTGACTTTGTGTAGCATTGCTACTTGTTTGCAGCTACAAGTTGTGTGCATTGTGCTCTTTACAGAATCACAGAATGGTTGGGGTTGGAAGAGATGTATGGAGATCATTAAGACAGCCTGCCCACCAAAGCATGTTCACCTAGAGCAGGCTGCACGGGGTCACATCCAAGTGACTTTTGAACATCTCCAGAGAAGGACTCTCTCAGCCTGTCTGGGCAGTCAGTCCCATTGCTTTGCCACCCTAAAAAGGAAACAGGTTTTGGTCATGTTGAGATGTTTCCTATGTTCCATTTTGTGTCTGCTGCCCCTTATCCTGTCACTGGGCACCAATGAAAAGAGTCTGGCCCCTTCCTAGACAACCATCCTTTAGATATTTGTAAGTGTTGGTGACGACCCATCTCAGTCTTCTCCAGGTTAAAGAGACCCATCTCTCTCAGCATCTCTTCATAAAAGAGATGCTTTTGTTTGACTCCTGTCCATGTGTTGTTTTGGTTTTTTTCCTGTATTTCATAATTTCTTGGATTCAGCATCAGAACCTGGGAGCTCTATTTTCTAGGAATAGGCATAGAAGAATAGTAGATTCCTTGAGATTCTTTAAGCATGAGATCATTCGCTGTAACAGTGAACCTTATTTGCTGGTGTTTTGCTTTCCCCTACATATAATCAGTACCTTCTATGTTTAGCTTACTCAGCACTTCTACTGCTACCAGTTGACTTAAATGGCTAGCACTTCTGAAAAATTCAGCTCCCCATCTATCTGGAGAACTGGCTTTCATCTTTTGTTTGCTGGACACAAATGTACTGGTGTATCTTCTCTGGCTTTATCTTGGCCTTGACACTGCCTTAGCTGAGTGCCTTCCACTAGTGCCTTAAGCAAGGGGGTAATCAGAATCCTCCATGTGAGGCTCCGTCATCCTCTTCATTTGTATGCAGTGCAGCACTTTGTTTCAGGAAAAGCGCAGCTAAATTTGCATGTTAGGAGTATGTGTGTGATGTGCTTTTACACTGCGCTGCTGCTTTGACTAATGAGTCTTTTGCTTTTCCTTCAAAGCGCTTTCTGTGTCACAGAGTGTAATGCACAGGGCCAGGTTAGCAGGATGAAGAAGGTCAGTGCAAATCCCCAGTGAATAATGTTTTCTCTCTGTGAACCACCTTTATTTCAGAAGCATGTGAGACATGTCACAGAGACACAGAAGCCAGATGGACAGCACAGTGCTGAAAGTGCACAAAACCAACTGGTCGGTTGCTACCAGTCAAGAAACAGGGGCAAACACCTGTTTTTGGGGTATGTCTTGTGACAACAAAGACCCTGAAGAAATGTCTCCCAGGGATAAGCTGCTGCGGAGCCAAGCATCAGAACTGGGCTATTATGAGGACTGCAGGATGTTTCTCATGTGTTTCAGGCTGTGAATCCATGAGTCAGTTCTCTTCTGGTGAATTTTAGGAGAATTTGTCCGCAAATTGAAGTGAGAGGTGAGAGAGACGAAAAGGGTGATCTATGAAGTAAGTGGATAATCATACAATCATAGTGTTGGAGATGTTCATAGATTGCTGTCATAGCTACATCCTGGTTGCAAAGTGAGAGGTTACAAGTATGAATGATACTTGAACTTGATTTCAATGCACTGCTACATTCAAACTATGCAGTTTCATGCAAAAAAGATGGGAACTATGAACAAACCCATGTATGAGGCTGAATTAGTCTTGCAGAAGTGGGTTCATCTCCATGCAAAAGTTTGTGGAGAGTTGGGCAAAATGAAAAGGAAGGGGAAAAAACAGGTCAAACAAATCTGACATAACAAATCTGACAATCTTTAGGGTCAAGTTGAAATACTTTCTTCCAAAGGAAATTTTAATTTTCAGTCTATTTAGCCCGCTTTTGACCTCCATGTCTCTTTGCATTTTAATTTTTTACTTCAGATTATCTGAATGAAAATGGATGTTTCATAACAAAATCTCACAACTTTTAAATTTTAAAAACCCACATTGAAGCAAAGCATATCAGCTATTCAGAAATGAAATAGTTCATTTTGAAAATGATGAAGTGAAGATAATACTTCTAAGGTAGCTCTTCTGATTGCATCTGCTATGAGAGTTGGCGTATGGGACAGAAAATCTGTTTAACGATGCTGATAGAAATGCGCGTGTCTCTAATCTCCCTTTTTTGGCATGATTAGTATTGCTACGCTAATGTGCTGTGTCTTGGGCAGCTGTCTAGCATCTCTGATGGTTCTGAGTCTAGAAACAATGCCTCTCCCAGATGTCACATTTGGGGATAGATGAGCTTACAAGGAAGATGCTAATCATGAAACGTGTTTCCTTTGATGGTGCTGGTGTCAGACATGATTGCTTCATAGAAACTTAAAATATATGTTACCCTCAAAAATCAACATTAAAAAATAAAAATAAAAACAACAGAAGCTTGCAAGGGCAAGCATCCAAGCATTAAGAAATGCCAGATTTAATTTTAATTGGGAAACCTTATTTTCTCCCCCTGAGCAAATAATCAAATCTTTATTAATGTATTTAGCTTTTCCACAGAATTTAAACTCCATATGACAGGCTATGCTCTGTTAATGATCAGCTCGTTGATATTTTGGATGACACCCCATGCTCAGTGGGTGATCTTTTTTGCACCATTCTTTGCTGCTTAGAAATAATTCAGAGCCAAGAAGCCTGACAGAGGACAAAATTCCCGCTGATCTGTACAACATGAGCCCCTGCATAAGACAACAGGTTCCCACTGACTCTGTGACAGCTGCTTAAAGATACATTTACCTGCTCCCCAGCTCTTGCTGAACATGAGTCAGACCTCAATCTGAGGACAGAATAATTAATTTATCTCTGTATCAGTGTAGTATCTGAATACTGCACAAACATTAATTACTCAGATCATTAATTTCTACAAAATACCTGCAATGTGAAGACAGATCATTACGCAAGATTTACAGATAGAAGAAAGATTTGAATAAAAGTTCCTCTAGTTTTCATTGAATTGCATTATATGATACTATTTGCTCCATGCAAGACCCCCAAGTTGGGCTGGGTTTCATAATCCATTTACTTCATGGATTCTGACATCTTCCACCTCCCTTTTACATATCTCTTCTCCTGTGTCTCTTCTTGCATGTCCATTTTAGAATCATAGAATAGAATCATAGAAGGCTTTAGGTTGGAAGGGACCTTTAAAGGTCATCTAGTCCAACACCCTGCAGTGAGCAGGGACACCTTTAACATTCTCAGGTTTCTCAGAGCCCCATCAAGCCTGACTTTGAATATCTCCAGGGATGGGGCCTTCACCGTCTATCTGGGCAACCTGTTCCACTGATTTACCACCCTTGTTTTGAAAACTGTTTTACTAATATCCAACCCAAATCTCTCCTTTCCTAGTTTTAAATCACTACCCCTCATCCTATCACTATGCCCCTGAGAACAGTTTTTCCCCGACTTTCTTATCTTTCAGTTACTGGAAAGCTTCTATAAGGTCCCCCCAGAGCCTTACTTTTCCAGGCTGAACAAGGCCCTCATAGGAAAGATGCTCCAGCCNGTCCCCCCAGAGCCTTCACTTTTCCAGGCTGAACAAGGCCCTCATAGGAAAGATGCTCCAGCCATTTTTGTGGCTATCCTCTGGACAAGCTCCAACAGGTTCATGTCCTTCTTGTTCTGAGAGCTTCAGAGATGACACAGTATTCTAGGTGGGGTCTCAACAGAACAGAGGGACAGAATCACCTCTCAGTCTCCTGGCCACAATTCTTTTAATGCAGTTCAGGATGCAGTCGGCCTTCTGGGTTGTAAGTGCACATTGTTGGCTCACATACAGCTTATTATCCACCAATTTTCTTTGTCTTCTGCACATCTTTCTCTACTTAGGAATCTTTCTGATTTCATGTATCCTGTGCCCAGTTTGTCTTACAATTTTCTGAAGACCACACCGTCTGGGTTTCTGCCTCTTCCCTGCTGCTTTCAGCTATCCTAACCAAATTAATTCTTTTTCTTGCAAATTCTAGGTCTTTTCCAAATCCTTGCCAAAGAATCTGCAGACTCTTTACATACCCTATTAGTTCATGACCTACTTTTGCTTGGACATCCCCTGATTCTCTATATATTTAAACTTATTACACTGTTTGTCTATTTTTGCTTCAGCATCACACAGAGTACCTCTAGGCTCCTTCCCTGACCCAGCCATCACTGGGGGATGCCATTAGTGGCCTGCTCTCCAAAAGACAGAATCAGAATCCAGAACAGACAAAACCACAATGTATTGAATAGGGCTAAATCTGTCAATCCCATTATAACAGTGCTGTGGGCACTAGTACTTTCCAGAGAGTGAAGGAAATACTGCCCTGCTCTTCAAGAAGGGGAATACAGCCATTCTTTGCTTCTTGAATGGCAAAAAGAGCCAGGCAGAGGGCAGAAAAGCTTAGCCCACAGGAGTCTGTAATTGCCAGTCATCATTTTCAGTATGAGTACCAGCCTTTGTTTAACTGGTCACTTTGTTTAGCCAGCAATAGAAACAGAGAAATGGCACAATGAGTGTAGAGCAGCAAAGTCCAGGTAGTACAGACGACTACTACTTACTGCATAGTAACGGTGGCCTGCAGCAAGGAGGGATGAGGTGGTTCCTTGTATACCTACCAAAAGCTTTCAGAGGGTATGAGAAAAAAGTGGAAAATGTCTTTTTTGTTGAAGATCTGGGAAATTCTGAATAGGAGTTCAGTTATCAGAGATGGAGTGAAGCTTATAAAGATGTTTACATGGAGAAAAGAAAAGTTAACCCTTTCCGAGAAAGTATTCCAAGATTTCTTGAGAAAGATGGGTATCACGGAGAGAATTAAAATGCACTGAACTACTACTGCTGTGATAGGAAGGGAAAGAGAATGACAAATGAGTTTGTCTAATGTATCTGCAAGAGGTGTTTTGCTCTGTCTTGGACAGAATCTATTCTTATGCATATTTGGGTTAAATGCCTTTATTTCTCTTTGTTTTGCACTGTGCAAATGTTTGCCTTTATAATTCTGCACACATGAGCAGCATTTTTTAAAAAATGCTATGTGGTAAAAATTAAATGATTCAAAGTGAAAGATGACAGCTTAGCTGTCTGCCTGAAAATGCAGGGTATAGTCCTGCAAACATTTCCATTCTTGCTTGACCCTTGTGAGTCGCCCTTGAATAACTTCCCCCGGGGTCACACGATAACAATACTGCCAGACCAAAAGGAATTTTTTCATGTGCATTTGTAGGATCCTGTCTTAGATGAATTCCAGAGGAAATAACTTTCCAAAAAGCATGCAGGAAAACATTCACAGTGAGAGATTTACTGTACATCCTTAGCCTTTTTTTTCCTGAAGACACATCTCTGTTTATGTAGGAGTAAGACTTAGGCAGCAGCAGTCATGGTAGTGATTGTGTAGTGAATGGCCAGGAGCAGACTGCTATTATTGTAACACTGCCTGAGCTTTAAATGCACTTGAAATAT
>VXBZ01012287.1:0-45594 GCA_013399135.1 Heliornis fulica
GGTGAAATGGGAGGAGAGGGCACGGAGGGAGTCGGCCCCGCTAAGAACCCTTTCATTATCTGTTAATTTATCCACGATACTGTCAGCTCGGTCCGCAGGGACCCTCGGGATAGAGAGTTATACCTAAAAAGCAGCAGCTTGNGTTACACCTAAAAAGCAGCAGCTTGCCCCTCAGGGCTGAGTTCATATAACCCCTTTCCTCGCTTCATCTTTTGTACCCTAATGAAAAGTGGAATATTTCACACAGTATCTGCTTTTTAAAAATAAGAACAAATTACTTCTCCCAAAAAGGGGACACTTTTTTCACGTGTAGTGTAGTACCTGTGAATATTACAGGCAGTTTGATGAGTTAAATGCCTGGATATGTATTAATTCAGGGAGCTGTTCTGCTCTGGTGTAGTCTGAAGCTGCCCAATTTTAATACCAAGCTTCAATTTAAATTAGCAGAGAATCTACAGCAGCCCTGATGATGTTCCAGCAAAAAATTCTGGCCTTTGTTAGATGAAAGCTTGAAACTGGACTTCCTCTGTTTAGAAATCCTTTAGCCTTTGTCCTGAAAGTATGAGATGTGTGTTAAAGCTCTCAAATTTGCTTTAGCCACCCAAAGGGGTAGGGGTCCATATCACTCCCTCTAGTCACCAAAATATTTACCATGTAAATATATATATACACATACACGCACCATATAAATATATATTAAGCACTTTCCAGCTGAGGGCAGTAACAGGAATGTGAAATAATTTGCCAAGGAAAAAAAAAAAACCAAACCAAAACACCACAGCCAACCCCTTCCTTTGAATTCAGTCCTGCCTAGCAAGACAAACTCAGACTAACCAAAGCACAATACACATACTGTACCTTTTGATTGATTCCATCTCCACACAAAGCAGCGCAGCCAACCACCACCTACATCAGATAAAAGTAAGACTTTGAGTGAAAGGGAAACACCTGCAGAGGATCCCCTTTGAAATCACAGATCCAGTTCAAAGTCACTGGCATCAAACAGCATCATCAATGCTTCAAAGAGAAAAGTTAGTCTCATTTTCTAAACCACCATGTGCTTGGGATGTTCAGACAGCTCTGTGTGAGAGGTATTAATCCTTCAGAACCCATTCTGACTAGAAACATAGAAGAGCCTGTGTGATACCTTATGGTTTAAACAAGCATCTATGTTGATAATTTCAATTAGTAGGGATGTACACTTATCAAGGAAAGCAGCAAGTACAACTCATGATAACCACCACTGCTGAAGACAGACTCAGTGTTTAAGAGGACATAGAGGAGGTTGTCTGGGATATCTTCTCCAGCATCTGTTCTCTTGCTCTTTTTGTTCAGACTTTGGATCAGTGCAGTTTAGAGGCCAGACCAGTTTCTGAGCATAAAAATCAGGGCTCATTGAGATTGATTGTTGGAGCAAACTGCCCACATCGCCAATAATTCTTCTGTTTCACATGCATTGTTTTGTAAGTTTTCCATTTTTTTTTTTATGCTTTAGGGATTAAAAGCTAGAACTCCCACAAAAGTTGCAATATGGAAAAGGCAGTAAAGTCTAAAATTTTTATTTGAACCAAAACTGATAATCCCCTTTTCCTGAATCACTCTATGCATTTAAAATGAGGCAGTAACCATTCCTGTTTCATAGTTATTCAGAGAGGTGAAACACCTTACGCTGTAATAAAGTTACTGAACTGTCAGCTTAAAAAAAAAAATAATTAAAAAAAATCACAAGCCACAGCTTGATTCACCCTCTCCAGCTTCAACCTCAGACAGTGCTTCAGAGTAGCTAAGGATAATGCTGTCCACCTGTTATTACAGAGTTAAAACTTGCTGGAACGTAGTAGCCCTTTTCAAAGCTAAACAGCAGAGATCTGAAACAGAGCTGACCAGTATACATAAAGTTTAAAGCTTACTGGGGACAGAGATGTGTAGAAGCAACCTGATTAAAACCCCTGACACTTCCCTTATCCCTTCAAAAAAGTGAAATTCTCAGCAAGATCACTCAAATCCCACCCATAACAGTTTGTTAGCAACTTTGAAGTTCAAAGGAGACTAACATGCCCACAGCAGCCCCATGCTCTTATACTTGATTTTCCAGATACATTTCTCACTCTTTCAAAGTTCATATTGGATTCAAAAATACATCTTAAATATTATGTAATTTTGGTAATAAAAGCATGTTTGTTTGTTTTAAAAACCCAGATTGATTTAGCTAGGGCTTTAAAGCCATGCAGCTAAAACACTCCAGTGACATCTGTTCTCTTAACACAATTTTTACAGCCCACAGCCAAAATAAGCAACTTAATTTGAGAAGCAATGTGTACAAGAACAAATGCCATACATTCAGGACTCCTCATCCATAAATAATACAAATCTATTTCTGTGCCTTTCCCCCCCACCAGATAAACTGATGTACACAGCCATCCCCTCGCTTCGAGACTTTTTTGAACTCAGAGCTACAATGCAGTCACTCCACCTAGACTGAAAATTCCTTGAATTCTCACGAGTGTACCAACCATATTATTTTAATTTAGTTGTTAGTATATACATTAACACTCCAAAGTGTGATAAAAAACAAACAAAAGTAGTTTTTTTAATAAACAGCATGTGATACAGACCGCAAAGATAAATAAAAAGCAGACTTTTTACAGTTTCCAATCAACATGAACTACAATAAGTATCATAGGCCAAACTTCTTGAGTAGCACAGCAGAAGGAAAAATAAAAAGGTGGTGGCTTTTTGGTTTTTTTTTTTATTTTTTTTTTTTTAAAAAACTTCTTGCAAGACTATTCTCAGTACGACAACACATGCATCTTGCTGCTCTTAAATACTTTTTGGCCCATTATTACTAAAAATGTCTTGCTTTCTAACTACTTTACCACAGGACCTTTATTACAGAATGACATACACATGGCAACATCACTCCCACCGCCCCCCCTCCCCCCTAGTGGTTATTTCAAAGTTAATTGTCTCATTTAAAAAGGTATTTCAAGAACTGGTGGGTGTTTAAACTCTTCATTTTGATGCAGACACATAACTGCTACTAGCTTCAACAAAGTAGTATAGAAGCAGCAAGAGATTACACCCTCTGGGGCTCTATTTATCCAAAATGCCAACAGGATGTGGGGCTGCCCAAGGAAGAGCAACACAAGCACATCAAGGGAGGTGAGCCTTCATTCTTCTCCCCACTGAACTCTTCGCTGGGAGTGCTGGAGCTCCCAGTAGGAGCCACGCATGGACATACTGGCAAGTGTTCAGCAAAGGGCCATGAAGATGAAGGGACAGGAGGGGAGGATGAGAAACCTGGTGAAGAGAAAGCTCACTCAGCATCTTATCAAATATTTATATGCATTGATGGAAAGGAGTAAAGACAATGGGCAAGGCTTCTCAGTGCTGCCTACTGTAAGGGTATTAAGAAATTAAATAAAATTTTTGTATAAACATTAAGAAAAAGCTTTTACTGTAGACTTTTTTCATGGACAGACTCTAAACCCAATTGGGTGTCCTGGGCAACCCGCTCTAGCTGACCCTGCTTCAAACAGGGCAGCTGGACTAGACTATCTCCAGAGGTAACAGCCTCAACAATTCAGTGCAATTCTCAAAGTTCTCATAATTGTGGTGCCAGTTACAATGACAGTACTTAAAATTTCAAGCCTGGACAGCTGGATTACACCTGCAGTCATATATATTTTAAATCCTTTTCTCCACCAGGGAAGTGGATTTGATAGCACATGGGTAAAACTTTCAGGTGTGTGAAGGGGCAAAGGGAAAGGATGATACTCAGACATGAGGAATTACATTTATCTTCAAGAGAAGATGAAGAATTTGGACCACAGTGGCTGTAAGACAAGAGAAGGGTTCCTCTCTTGCTTTTCTTTCCCCATGCCAAATGAAATGGTAAGACAAGATTGGAGAGCCTAGAGCAGCTGATAATTTAGGGTCTAGAACACTAGCAATAAAGCCTGTAAATAGATTAAAAGTAATTAAACCAAAGCAGCAAGGCAGAATATTTCAGTTATGAATATCCATGCTTCGGCTCTCAAGGATTAACTAAACTGCAACAGACCTAAGATAAACAGTTTCTGTTTGAATCAGGCTTTCTGTAACAACAGCAATACAATTAAACTAGGTTTAAGTGTGATTAACTTTATTACTGGGGCAGGTTCCTAACAAAAGTGACGTAGTTACACTGAACTGAATGTTTCCTAAACCTGTGTAACAGCTACTGGGGAAGTGGCACTGCAATTTCAAAGAGCCAAGGTAGAGCAGTGTACTTTATGCCTTTCTTATGCCAAAGGCTTATTGCACCAAATTACAGAAGTGACAGTAAGGACACTTAAACTTAAGACATATTTATACAATCCAATGGGGACACTAGCTTCAAAGTACATGCATAACATCTCTTTAGCTGATTATCTCACAAGGTTTTACTTCGTTCTTATGCTATGGGCATGTATATTATATATATGGGCACTTTTTTAGGAGAGAGAGAGAGAAGGGCAAGACCCAGGGACAGGGATCCACCACTGGCTTCAAGTCAGGAGTACCAAGAGTAAGACTTCATACTCTAAGAGTCTATCCCATAAAATTCAGAAGTCAAGAATGCTGTACAGCAAAGTAACTATTCTTCCAAAGTGTGGGTTCAACAAGTCTTTTTACTATGAAAGAGAAGGAACAGGAAATATTTAATTCAGCAAGTAACTAAACTGGAAGTTTCAATAAGAAAATAACTGTAGATGAGATCACTGTAGTTATCAATTGGAGAACTGAGAAAGCTTTTTAACAAAGACTATTTTGAAGTTAAATTGTCAAGTGTTTAATTAGGCTGCTAGTAAACATTCCTCTCACTAAGAATAATCTGGAACCTTAATATGAGTCCCAGATTATCCAGTCTGATTTCACATGCTGCTGTCAATTCAGAGTGATTCTGATAAAGTCAGTGTTCTACCAGCATAAAGTGAAATCAAAATTTCTGAGAGATCAGAGCACCTATAGATTTTTTTTAGTGTATGCTGAGGTGAACTTCTATGTTCTGTTTCCAGTTGGCTTCCCTTCATCAAGACAAACATGAAAAAAGAAACAAAACCAAACCCTGAAACCTGCACCAATTGCAGGGATGGTGAGCTACACATCATTTTGGACAGATAGAGCCTTATCTAAACTGAGACAACTTTCAGCATAAAGAAAGATACAAATTCATTATTTATATGAAACATGTATTGCAAAATAAAATTGGGATTCAACGATCTGCAACAACATCCACAGCTATATAGTATTTAAAATAAACTCAAGTGTGGTTCTTCCATTCAAGTAAAACCAAAACAAGAGAAAGAAGTTAAAAAATATCTTAGAAGCAGCATGTTACAATTCTTTCTGCAATACCACACCATTTCATTTACTTGAAGCATTTTCAAGATGTCAGAGACATCAAGGAGAGTAATTCCAAGTGGCTTTTCTGATACTGGTTTTTTTTGAATGGGTCCAGCCCAGGTCTGCAACCTGTACAGACATGCAAAGCAGGAGGAATTCACAATTATAAAGAACAGATGCTGGAACATGCTAGGTAAAAAAAATGACAAAGCAGAGAAAAAAAACCTTCAAGCTGTCAACAAACATTGGCTACTGACGCCTAAAAGGCATTTAATATTTTATATAGAAAGGGAAGTTGGGAGAAAAACAAGAACCACCCTCCAAACCACTAACAGCATGGTCATTACATACAAAGTTTTCTACAAGCTTGGTAGTTTCTATATCGCCCTTAATATTCAGGCTCCTATCTTTGCCACAAGATGTCAAACCACTAACAATTTTGGTTTTGTTTAAATGCTTTTTTTAATTTAAAAATTATACTGAAAGTCAGTTTCACCTATGAAAAAACTACTAGCACACCCTTTTGGAACAGAAAAGCGTGCATGTAAGCCAGTACAGGTGCTTTTTATGCTACCTTTACAAAAACAAAGAATAACTTTTTAAGGAAAAAAAAAATCAACAGCAGCCTGCTCTGTCATTAAATCAAACATTGTTTCACAGTTGAAAAGAGTTACTGGTTTAAAATTTGTATTTCACTAACTCACCATTTCTTAATGCTTTTTAGTAAAAGACAGGGCCCAATCCTGGGCTCCTTGCTCTGGTAGTCCTACTACAAAGTTTTGCAGGAGCAAGGTGTTCAAATTCAATTAGAGCTCCAAATAACCTACTTAGTGTTGGGTGCAATTCTCAGAAAAAAGAGAACTTTTTCAAATCTCTGTAAAGTGGGAATAGTTTAAAAAACCACATTCTAATCCACATGTAAAAATCTAGAGCTCAATTACAGGTGCTTTCACAGTCTGTAAGCAGATCGTATTTCTGATACTGAAAACAGATGACATCTGCTCATTTACACCAGTGCAAGTAAACAGTACCTTCACTATCTTCAGTGAGGCTGTATCAGCACAGAACTGTCCTTAACAGGATATGGTAATTAGGGTTGAAAGCTTTGAAGCTGAAAAAATAATTTGTCTTGAAACACTGGCAGAATGTTTTCAAATGCCCATCCAGGTTATGGCAAGAACTACTGCTTAAAGCCCAAGAGCTTCTCTTACTTTTAAGTTTAAAGGCTACAGTTAGCCCAAACCATATTATGTCTGTATCCATATAAAGTCTCCTTTCATTTACTATTTGATGTTCATAACTTCAACAGCTTGTCCACAGCATTTAGTAGTGCTAACTTTTGGAAACAGAGCCCAATTCTTCAGACCTTTCTGTGCAAAAAGGGTGCAGAACACTGTGTGCTTGAACTGAAGACATTTCATACTCATATTTACAGAAACAAATGGCTAGGAAGGGTAAAAGTACAAAAGAAGTCAGGCTCATAACATCCAAAGAATTAGAGTTGATCTTTTCATCCAGGCTGGAAAAGGCTGACCATCTCTTAGCTGAATGAGGTAAAGCATTGTTTCAATACCAGATTAATACGGGTAATATAGCACCTAATGTGGCATTTGTGCAAGTTTTACTCCATTAACTTAAGAGCTACAGCAAACAGGGTTTCAGATTTAGTGAACCAATTTTAAATTGAAACCAAGTTCTGTTTTAAAGAACTAAATCATTAAAGCATGCTGACTGCAAGGTAATACATACAAGGGTGATTTTGCTCTAGAAAGTATGACCAAGTGTAGCAGGAGTTAAAATACTTGTATCAACAAAAGGGAGTAAGTAACAGTCAATAAAGAGTAATGGGACTCTACTGGACTACTCCAAAACATCTAACAGAACTAAGGAAAAACTTCACATTCCCCATACTCAGAACTTCTGTAGTTTTCACTAGAACAGATTTCCCCCCACAACATCAAGTATCCACATGTGCGGTCATCAACTGCAGGATCTTGACTATGAAAGTGTCTTGAAAGACTGAAGTCTTGGCTTTACAATCCCCAAAATCTTTCATAGCGTAATTGATTGCACATTTTTAATATATTACAATTTGCTAAATGAAGCCAACCACTCATTACCTCATCAGTACAGCCTGCACAAAGTACAGTTTATTTATATACTTTTATTCTAATCTAACACCAGCTGTCAGCATATTTTATATTACATGTGGTATTGCACTTTGAGTGGCACCTTGGTGTGTGTTTGCAAGTGAACAAGCTGATACCCCCCCCGCCCCTGAAAGCCCCAGACCTTTGGAATTCATTCTAAGTGCTGCCAATCTAGCAAGTTTAAAGTGTTAGGGTGATCATCACCCTCAATGATGGGCTTCACTAATTAAAAAACCTGTTTAATAATTAGAAAAACAGTCCTACCTGAAGTTGTACATAAGGGCAATCTGAAATCCTTGGTACTCTGAACAGTTTAGAAGTGGTGCCAATTTAATTGATTGCACACATAATTGTGTTAGAGGACAACTAGATTTACGAATATATATTACACACACACACACACATACACAAACCAGACATAGCTTTAAAATGTTTGGTAACTCCACATGCTTTGAGCTATCCAACGTATCTGCTGTAGTTTGAATTGCTTATTATTGATCATATTGAAAATCTAAACTGCTATTTTTGATGTATCTGTTACTGGATTAAACAATCACTTCCAAAGGAGGAAGGAAGAAGAGAAATGGTGGACCCAGAGACTGAGGGTTTCAACATATGTTCCTTGAATAGTCAGCATATCACTTCAGTAACATGAAGAGTGATGCCCCAAAATTTATGAAGAGACTCAGGCCAAGTTCACCTCTTGCATTAGTGGGTGTATCTCCCACTACTTCAATGGTAATTGTGTCCTCTTTCACCAGGGCTGAATTTGGTCCTAGGAGTATATCTGGTCACCTTCAGTGACATAATGGAAACGGGAGTCTTGGACAGATAGAACTGGGCTGCAAAATTAAAAGAGTGGATATTGGACAAATCATGTGAATAAAGAATATATATTAATAATAGTTCCTATTATATAAATAGCCTTTATAAAAAAATAATCTTTCAATAACTTTAATAACTCACCTTTCTTTAGGTTCTGGAAAACATGTATGAAAAAAAGCTATTCAGTTCAAGTTAGATTAAAGCAAACCTAATATGAACACTACAACTCTCTGTTGCACTAAACCCAATTCTGACCATTCAATTTCCAGGTTAGTCAGTTTTTGGGGATGATAGGGAGTTTCTTTTTGAAGGTATGAAGCACACCCCTAGAAACACTGAGCAGAAGAAATACCATACTGAATGGGCCTACTTCCTACTGCTTTCAGAAACTCTGCAGATGACAGACCCAGAAGTCAGTCATCTAACCCCCTAAGTGTTAATGCCTCTGAGCACATTTAAAAGGCACTATCCTCTCACTGTTGTTTTTAGATCTTTGAGCTTAAAACTCCTTCCCTTCAAACTATGCTGTATACAAATGGTGACTACGACTTCGATTTTCCTTCCACTCCTCTCAACCCAGCATAGTCTCTACCTGCTGTACCAGATTTAAGGTAATGTGTGATGGACTACTTTCATGCTAGCACTGTTTCCTTTTTCCTTCTAATTTATCCTATCAAATGACAAAAGGAAACATTCTTCCAAGTTTACCTTTCTGAGCTTAAGGCATAACATGAAGTCACACATCGTACTAAAGCTTAATTTTTGAAGTATACAACTTTAGTGCTATCTGAAACCCTGTTTTACATTATTTTTCAACAGTTGTCTGAACAGTTCATATCCTTGCCATAAATTCTAGTGTTGTTCACGGTTTGTGCAATTCCTATGCAACCAGTCTTTGCTGCCAACGGATATTAACAGTGCAGTACCCACAAAGGGGGCTAATCAGTTCGCATTGTCTTTGCTTTCACTTCAGTTCAAAGCATGTTGCTTTATTGTGTGGAAAATCCAGTCCATTTTTGTTGTCCAGCCACCATGGTGAGCATCATTCATTTGCTTCATGAAGTACTCAAGAGCTTCCTGCTCAGTTTTGTCCAATGCAAGGGTCTTTCTGATGTATGCAATATCATCAAAGGACTGCAGTTCTGGCATTCCTGAGCCAAGCATCATGGAGAAGAGATTTATGAAGAGATTCGCATGCTGCCGAATCGCAAGATAAGCCTTGTAACACATCTCCTGGAACCTGGAAGAGATGGAAAACAAATAATTCAGTGTATTTCTTTATTAGATGGATGTTACTTCATCTCCCAAGACAGCTTTCAGGTAGCTGGACAGTAGAAGAGCAGACAGTTGTAGTCCAATAAGAACACCATAATGTTGCCAAGAAAACATACTCATCTTTCTATTCAGGTTATCTTAATTCCTGTACAAATTAGTAGTGGCCTAACACTATAGCCAAACTGAAGACAGGCTTCCTAAATCTCATCTGCAATTCATGCAAGTATTCAGCATGAGTCTGTGAGTTCAGGTCTGTTTTAAGTCATCGCTACTGACTTTCGTGTTTCAAAGCAGATCCTGATACACTGCATCAAACAGTGTTTCCTGGTTATCATTGCAGATACACTTCTTGTCTGTAGTTTTATCAGTGCAGTAGCTGTTACTCTTTAGATGCTCTGGAGAATGCACACAGGTCAGGGGTCATTTGCTGTGTTACAATGCTGGGTGAGAAGCGCTTGTTTATGCTGAAGTCACTCTAATAGGTTAAAGAAAAAAACTGCAGCAAGATTCACTGCAGTGTTCAGGCACTGTAACTTAAAATCAGTCTTCTGCTCTAACATAATGAAATTAAGATTAAAATTGAAACCTCAAACTATCACTGGAAAGACATATTAAGAATGATAACAAAGTGAAATTATTTATTTACTTATAAGTTGCTCTTTCTTAGGAGGTTCTACCAACTACACAGGCCAGTTGAAGAGCTGATACCAACAGCAACTATAGGAGGGGGAAACACTGCTGAGTGACTAGCAAGGCTGTGATGCTCATTACATATGACATTTTAGAACTCAGTTTTTGCAGTTACACATCCCAATGGATTCTCTTTTAAGTGTTAAATTTTTAAAAATAATCATATATTTTAAAGTTTCTCCTTATTCCTGTTTGCTGACCCTGCAAAACTTGAGTGAGGTTTCATGAATTAAAAGCTGTGTAAGTGCTAAGATCACCTCCAGATATACAAGTGGATGGCTGATCTTCAACCAAAGAGTTAGAAAGTACCTATTGCAAGCCAAATAAAATAATATTTTCAGTTAAAAAGTCTAATTATTAAGGTCACCAGTGGTAAAGTGCATTTTAGATGGAAAATAATCAAAGTTAAATGCTTAAAAAAGGCTCACCTTTCAAATTCCCTTGTTTTGGTACATTCTTGGGCTCCTTTACTAATCACTATTAAAAAGTCCTGTGTTAAGACAAACGGCACACGCTCTCTTTTATAGCCAAACTTTTTCTTCTTATGATCAAGGAAGTGCCCGAAGTCAATGTGAAACAGCTTGGAAAGACAGAAAGGTATTTTAAGATTCATAATACCTTGTTTAAATAATGTCAGAATACAATTAGTTTACTTACAATTCAGATAAATTTTATTATTTTTTTAAACAAACTCATATCAACATGACATATAAGATTAGGCTACATTTTTAAAAAAATATATATCTTACTTGTCCATCATCTTTTACCATGATGTTACTGTTGTGGCGATCACCAATGCCCAGTATAAAGGTAGCAACACAGTAACCAGCACAAGAACGTGTAAACAAGTCAATAGCTGCATCATACCTATAAGAAAAAAATAAAGGACACATCTTCCTACAGATGGTCTATTGAACATGTATATCTCTCTTCTCCCCCGTTAAGAAAAAAGCAATTTCTACTCTCTTCTCTCAATGAAAGAGTTGGACTTTACCCAAAAAGAAATTCAGCACATTGAGAACTGTAGTGCTTACACTTAGATCAGAGAACAGTAAAGTAGCTATTAAAGTGACTGTCCCTCTTTTGAAAGCCATCAGTTTTCATTCTGATGAGCCACTACAAAGTACAAACTTAAGCTGTATCTTCATAGTTCTACCTCCAACTTACACTTTACTGCTGAGAAGTCACAAAAGCATCCAACTGCATAAGAAGAACTACAAGCAGGAATACTAGGAAAATAACAGCATAGTAAAAAGCAAACACAGATGGGCATAAATTTCTTCAGTTCTCTTGAAGTTTCCACCAAAAACAGTGCATGAACAAGAAAAACAAGCAACAGGAAATCTCACATTTCTCCTTTGTTCTTGTCCTTGAGCCACTGATGCAAGGTATGGCTGTTGAACTGCAATGCTCCTTTTAAGCCTCCTTTACACTGAATCTGCATGATCGTATGAGAGCTCCTCACTACCTCAATGAGTCCCACACAGTCGCCAATCGACAAACAGCCGTAAGGCAGCATCCTGAAAGACAAAAGTTTTGGTAGTGTGGGCTTGGGTTTGCCAAGATGAGACAACACAGACCAACAGATCTTCTTGTCTAGGTGATGTGGAATTGAGAACTGGGGGTGCAAAGAACATAACTGGTTTGACAGTGCAGAGGTTGCTCTTATGCCACCACCTAAAAATCTACCACGCAATAAATGCACATTCGGAGGTGTAAACCATCTCACACTAGTTCACCAGAAGCAGAACAGTTAATACTGAACAGTATTCTGCAGAAACTACTGTACTCACAGACTGTTTCAAGGTGGAAAACCTGTATGAATATCAGACTGGGTAATATCTTCATTTCAGTACATAAAGTAGGCATGGACTACAGAGAATCAGCACTCAACAGGGCTGCAAGTTGGGCAACTTGTTGAAAGCAAATCCTATAGGCATAATTAGCAGACCACAGTGTGGTTAATGTGTTGGATAGCTCTCATATCCATTCCTGCTAAGTAGATCCCTCAATACCCACTTGATTGAGACTTCTCATACTTGAAAAATGCTACTTATCTTTAGGTAATTTAGTAGTTTAGCTGACTGAAGGTTAGTAAAAAAAAAAGAGTAATTTGTACAAACCTGTCTATTTATAGCATTTAACTTACTACCCTTGGGAAAACAGAAGCAAACTGATAACAAACAAATGCAAAACCTATTAAGAACAGTAGTGTTTGAGAATGACCCCTAATGCTTACCGAAGATCGAGACCCTGATTTTGCCAGATGTTTTCCATAATCCTTATTATCTGAAGTGTCAGCATGTCCTGACGCAAGTCTGGAATAGCCAAATACATAGAGATTGCAAATTTCATAACATCAGAACACTTCATTATGTCTTATTTTACTTCCCCCCGCCAAAAAAAGTATGTCTAAAGGAAATTAGGCTTGCCTAGTTTAGTGTAGGCTTTGTTCTGTCAATAGAGACCAGCAGGTTTTAAATAGTTGAGAATGAAATTAGCATTATAAATTTATATTCAAAGACATTTAAAAATATGCACTGAGAACATGGCAATCAAATTACAAATTACACATCTTTAATAACTTGAACACATTTTCAAGTAAAAAACCCAATGTATTAAATAGTATTTGTTCCACCTCAAGACTAACCATCTTGGAACACACAATTTGTATGCAACTTGTTTGTGGATGCCTAATTTTTCTGGAAAAGAAAATTGCTTTTTTAGATGATTTTTAAAAAAATTATTTCCCCTCCTGCAAAATATGTAATTTATATGGTATAGTATTACAAAAATTAATAAGCAGTAGGTTAGGAAAATAAACAGATTACACCTATTTTTCCTTACCATCTCCATTTTTAAAGATTATCTCGTTGTTTTGAAATAACAATTCAGACATAATATCTGGGTTTTCCCAGTTCAACCACAATGGTCTTTTTGCAGATGACATTATCCTGCATTCCTCAAGCCTATAAAAGAGATAAGATCTTATGAAACAGGCACAATTTGATTGTCATACCATGTTTCTGTATAACTACTAACATCTCCGTTTTCTTCAAAGTCAAACTATCAAATCAAAGATGCATGGATAACCAGCAATCAAGCACTTCCACTTTCAACCGTAAACTTCAATTAGTAAGTTCAATGTTAACCATTTGCTGAGCTCAAAAGAGCTGACCATAGCTCAAGTCTTCTTTTGGCAGTATGAGTTCCTTACAAACAGGACTTCAGTTTCTGTTACCTTAAAGGAACAGCTATTATGTTCCCTAATTGTTAAACCATTAGATGGGAAGTACTTCACTCTATGAATTACTCTGCTACAGGTTTTATTCAGTTAAACTTAACATTGTTAATGTTGACATTACTAAATATTTACTTGAGTACTTAGACAAATTTCAAAACAGAAGACAATACCGAAGATTCCCGAGTTGATGTGCAGGATTAAGAGGAGAGATAAAACCTTGTAAAGCATCCATAAAATCTGGCCGTCTCATTTGTTCAACGAGAAACTTCATCTGTACCTGGTAAATAATCACACTCAGGTTTCAAGAACACTAACTACATGTAAATGAAGGTAATCAGATTTCAGCTTTGGTTTTAAATCATAGTTTTGCACTGTTCCAACATAAATAACTCCACTTATGTTACTGTATTACACAAATGAACCGTATATTACACAAACTGAAGCCCTTAACTTTTGTTCTATTGCATTAAGAGACAGACCATGGCAACACAGATAGTATGTTATCCAAGAAGCTATAATATTTATCTACTCAAGATGGCATTAATACTTGTCTCGTTAGTTAATCAAATGAAACTGTTCTCAGTAATTCCCATGACTCAACAGCAACAGTTTGGTATGTGGACATCTTATGATACCTTCTGGGTCTCATCTTTTTTTTCCTGCTTGAGAATATCTGTGAGGTTAATCAACTTCTCCATAGCCTCCACCTGCCTGCTCAGATGCTTCAGGTACATTCCACATGCTCGACAGTAGGACTCCAGAAGTAAACCAAACCTCTGGCTTACAGTTTTGTTGTGCATTTCAGACCTACATAAAGAAGAACAATTATAGTTTAAACTCAAGACCTCTTACAGCTACCAAAAATAAAACTATACCTGTAGAATCTTCCTCATGGTTGCTTATAGATCCTTCTTTTCAGGTAAAAGCTTGCACTGACCTCCCAAAAAACCCTCATCTCACTGACTGGACTGATCAGAAGGTCAGTTCCCTTTACAACTACTTCACCACAGTTTATAATCTTATTCCCCCATTCGTTCTTGCTCCATCCTGTCCTTCCCTACTCCCTTGCCTTTATTCAAAACCCATGCTTTTAGAAACTAGTAAATATCAAGCTTTCAATCTAGAATTTCTTTGCCTAGAGCAAAGCTGGACTGTTTCCTTCTTGTCTCACTAAGCCAATCCCAGGCTGTAGCCCCTCTACACCTACTCCACCTTTTCACAGTCCTAAAATACAGCCCTTCAAAACAAGTTAAACAGGCACCCTATTCCATTACCCTTCACGATTGCCAAGGGAAGTAGAAAACAGGATCAAGGAATCTGTGCTTTCAATTTTTGTGTATGATCACACTGCCTTAGAGCAGCATTTTTAGGCAAGACCTGGCAACAATCCAGCATACACTAGGCTAATTTATGCTCGGCCTTCTCAACACCAGGAATTGTAAGAGTTGACATTATGCATAGTAACAAAGAACACTGAGTTATTTTGGCAATCAAGCTCTATCACATCGTTAATAAGCATGTATGAACAGCTATTTTCAAAGCCTTATCTGGTCAAATTGAGTGACTTGCTTTCTTTAGGCCTCAACTTCTTGTGAATTTTTCTGATAGAGACGGGTGGGGGATCTGGCATACAAAATAAAGTTCAAACTGCAGAACTCTGTTGAAGTCGTAAATGGTGAACAGGGAGCTTCCAGCAATCTTAGACTAACTAACTTTTAGAATAATCTTTAGATAAAAATAAATACAAGACTAAGCACTATTAACTAACTTTTGAGGCTGCAAGGGCTGACTACTACCACACTGTGCGTTGAAACACTTAGTCAATATAAACCAAACTTTAATTGATAACAAATTTCTAAAATGGGACATATAATATGCCAAGCCTTTAGAACAACTCATTTCTTACAGCTACTAGGAATCCAACCACCCCTTAACAGGACATTAAGCTTACTTTAAATGCCAAAAGAAGAAGTGTCCTATCCTTTGATTGGTCAGTGCCTTCTTGAGCAAAAATCTCACAAGCTGATTATCTAAATACTGTTCATATTTCAGAACCTAGTTAAAGAGAAAAAAGTAATGAGCTGCAGTTATCTCTATGAACAATTTAGAGATGAAACAGTTAAATGAGAAGCAAACTATGATTTCCATTACATTTTTTTGAATTACTCATTTTTGTGTTAATACTTACACATGTTAGGATTTGAACAATGTCTACTAACAGTGCATTGCCTACTTCAAATTCAAGAACTTACCATCTGATGCTTCCTTTACTGTTACCAAATATTTTAGACTCAATTTGCTCAAAATTTTGAGATGATGCTTCTGCTCATACTTTTCCATATGTTAGGACAGCTGAAATAGCTGCCTGCTCCAGCTGGCTGAACAGTTTTGCATCTCTGCAAAATTTTTTGCAGCAAGCAAAGCCACATCTCTACAGAAAATGAACTACATTTCATTTCCTCCTGCTAATGCTACAGTGCAAACAGACTTCTGATGACCTCTTGCACATCACTAACTTTTGCTGTATTTATGCCTCTCTGGTCTACTATACAAAAACCATCAAGTATACCAAAATATGTTATATACCTGTACTAGCTGGATTAAGTACTGAGACAGTTTGTCATCTGTCAAGTACTTCTCTAGACACCGAACAGCAAAAGCTCGCACCATTGGATCTGGATAGTTACAATCCAAAAGCTCCATTGCTTGCTCTGGCTTGATTGGAGGCCAATCTTTCACCAAACAGTACATCTGTGGACGAGAGGTCCAAGCACGTTACACATTTACATTGAATAGGAAGAAATTCTGACACGCAGCCGTTAGAAGATATTGTCAGACACAAACCATGTCCAAGTAGAAGTTGTTAACTTGCCAGTCCTCTCTCAGTAAACAATTTAGTATTAGTTGCTAATTGACTTGTGTTATCTTATCCACTATAGGAAGAATGAAAACAAAACCTCATATTTTATAAGTGACAAATCAACAATGTAACAAAGATTCAGCATGATTTTAACTTCCATAACTCTTCTTTTGCAGAGCACATTTTAAAGCTTCAAAACACAAAACTAATTCCGTGCTATATGTTACCTGGGCCACTTCATCTCTAGAATTCCATTTAACAGACAAAAGTAGCTTGGGCAGAATTTCTGGAGTATTCACGCAATAGTGTCTGTGAAAGAAAAAAAGTTGTATGTACAAAATGTTATTTTTGCTTAGAGAGCCACCTGCTATTCCCCTCAGTCTTGCACCTTTTTCTTCATTTGTAAAAAGAATCTGACTGATACCATAAGGTGGTGTCAGGAAACTCACATGAAGGTGCACTGCAGTAATGGGGAAAGCATATACTAGTTCAACACCTTATTTTTCTCCATGGACTACAGATGAAGGCATACAATGCAGAACGCTTTAAAAGCCTGTTCTGAAACAGTAGCCCAAAAATACAGGATTAAAAAAGTAGCAAAGCCAAGGCAATCATGATAAGTTAGGAGTGCGTGGGGTGAAGTTTGACTATGACAAATTTCTTTGGTTTTCTTTGTTTTTATTTTTACATACCTGTGGCTCCAGAGGAAGTCCTTCTCTTGCTCAGTGATTTCAGACAAAGGATCTCGTGTACATATGGCTCGAAGTTGCTCCTTGTCACTTTCTCTTAATTCATTATCTCTGGCTATTCTGTTACTCTGCAGAGACAAAGTGGTCCATTAACCCTCCACATTTCTTTTGTCATGCAACATGCTAGGAATTATTTTAATAGCAACACTTACAGCCTATGCCATGTAATATTATCTTATTTCCTTTTGTTGCAACTGTGGACTTCAAATTTAAATTCAGAGAGACACGAAACACTAGGCTTTGATGTCTGCAACTACTGGGACAAGAAGAGGTACACTTTGACTAAATCAGCTGTGAGGAGAAATAGCAGCAGTTGACATCTGATCAACAACATAACAGCACAAAATCAAACTCATTTGTGTCTCCGGTTTTAAATTTGCCAAGAGCTGCTGAAAGGAATGAAAAAGATTAAGGACTGAATAAGCAGAGTGTGGGGTACACAGCTAGGTACAACCCTGCATGAAAGCTTAAGTAACCACAAGACTGCAAAACACTAGCCAGAAGTAGCGCAAGATATTCCCCAAAGAGCACAGGAAACAACTGGCACATGCTGAAATTAATCGTACTTTAGACTTCATTTACTTGAACCACCCTAGACCAACAGCAGATGCATTGGAACTATTACACTTTGGTTTTGACAGCTCATGTACCAAGTTCAATTCTTCTCCTATATTTTCCATGTCTCTATTAATTTAATATGTTTTTCACAACTCAACATAAAAATTATGTCATTTCTGAGGTTTCAACTACATAATCAATTGCACTGCAAGAGATAAATCTTAAGCAGCTTATATTATTGCTGTTAGTATCATACAACTATAACAAACAAGTCTGACACTTAAAACAAAGCTACCCCAACAATTCTACAGAAGTTCAACAGTGATCTTGTATCTTACAGTGGTCTTACATTTCCAGAACCACAGGATGCTACTACAAAAGAACAAGTTAAACTCTTATCCAAGTTCAAATAGTTTAAACTGTAGTATTATATACTAGTATATATATATATATAGTATATACTGTAGTATAACCACAGTATTTAATCTCTTTTTCTGCTTTTTCCCTAGGCAATTTCCACCCAGCAAACTAAGAGATAAAAATTCAACAATTTTTTTCATATTAGAGATAATAATGGGCTTATAAATTATCTCTTGCAAGGATTTATTGATTTTTAAATGCTGTGTAATGCATTTCAGCTTAAACAAGAAGTTATGCTCTTTATATTATAACAAACATTTCTATAATAAATCATACCTCAGTGACTGCTTTGCTGATTTTGACCATTTCAGAGTAGCATTTTACCTCTTTCAGATATGGCCAATGCTACATGGCAATCTAGTATCTATATTTTGAATGAGAAACACATTGCCTTTTAATTCACTAAATACAGTTAATATTGCAAACAGCTATAAATTTGCACAGTACCTGAATATAGGTTTAGCTTCAGACCTGAAGATGCCACATAAGAAGTTAAAGGGGACAAATACAATACTAAGAAATAAATAGCAATGGTCAAATTTACTAAGCAGTTGAAGTGATTTTTAAAGGTATGACTATAACAGGATTTTGATAGACAAAGCAGCATGAATGAGAACAGGAAGCAGAGCAGGATATACAGTTTGTCTCCCTGTCAAACTTAATCATTGATGGAAATATGCTTTTGCCATACTTAACCTCTACAGAATTAAAATTAGTACCAAAAAAGGCAGTAATTTGAGACTTTATTCTATCAGTATGCTGTCTGGTTTTTTTTTAAAGTTGTAAAGTGTAAGTTGATTGTTATTCTGTCCCTGAAGTAAGAGCTTATTTTCCTCCTCGCCATTTTCTACTTTTGCCTACAGGTAGAACAAAACGATGTGTTGAGTGTATATACAGCCAGGGAATAGGCTGTGTTATAGCAAAGGGATGTTATTTACTAAGAAGCCAGCTGTCCTTGAACACTTTAAGAGCCCTGCAGCATCACTCAGTCATAATATATACCACAAGCAGATACACCACTCTGATGGACTTCTGTAGAGTACCAAAAAGAAATCAAACGTCTACAACCCTTTCTTCAAGATACTTTGAGATGGGAGTGTTACAAACATCACCACAATTCCCAAACTCCAAGCTCACAGACACCTACACACCTTCTGGCACACTGAAACTTTCTGTCCAGTGACTCTTCCTCATGCAGACCACAAAGCTCTCTTGGGGAAGCTCAAGCCTTTGAACCAGCCTCCAGAAGAAAGTGTAAAACATACCAACCAATTTTGTAGCCTTGTTTACGAATACACAGCATTTTTGCCTTATTGGTTTTCTTTCTTCTAACTACACAAAACTTGCTTTTATGAAAGTTCCAAACCTCACCAAAAAGCCAATTGTCAACATAGATTTTTTTCATGGAACAGAGGAGAGAGACCATCACACCACTCACATATGTATACCAACCAATTCCTTTACAATTCCCATCATTATAGTCACAACTAGCCCATTAAACAACCAGGAAAGAATTAGAAGCACCTATGTCTTACAAAAGCAAGCCTATTTATACACATGAAATTGCAACAAACAGTAACATTGAAAGAATAACAGCTTCTGAAAAGTAGTTTAGACATTGGAACTAGCAATATATAAGTACCAAAAAAGTCTGAACAGTTCACACAGCAAGACAGTTTCCCTTCAAAGTGCTTTGGTTGGTCAGTGAAGCATTAAGACAGTTTACTGGTAATATAACAAACTTATTACTTTGCTAAGAGAAATAAAAAAAATTCCTTTTTTTTTGCTATAAATTAGTATATATGAGAAAAAGGGAGTTTTTAATCCCTGATACACTGAGTAAAATAACTGTTTCATATCTTTGCAGTTAATCTTGCAAGGGGAGTTTGCCTTACCAGCCCTGCATAGCTGTAGTTAAATCCAAGTTCACGTGATATAGTCCAATTGGCATGTTCTTCAATCACAGTCATGTCTGGAAACTTTACAGGATTGCTAAACCAATCAAATTCCAGCTCTAAACATGGAGTTTCCTATGTAAAAGGAATTTAAATTACTTTCTGTTGAATGACAGTTACTAGAAAATAGCATATTCTGAAAACATACTCTTAAGGAGAGCTGGCATGCAAACACTTACCTTGTTTGGATTAGATCCAGTAACACCAATAGGATTCAACAAATCCTCCAGCCCATGAGGTACTGCCCAAAGGTTCAAAGCCATTTTCCCAGATACAAGGGTGTCTGTGTAATCAAACATGTTTATATTTCCCCATGCCAATGGACAATGCTCCTTAAAGAGATTAAGAGATGATTTTTTCAGTGTCACCTACTAATCAGTGCCAACTGAGGAAGTCGTAAGTTTTTACCCCAGAGCGAATTTTTACATTCCCAGTTAGTAGAAAGTAGATTGCAGAAACTGTACCGTATTCTTCCATACATGACTGTCATGGCAGTCAGTTTGCTATACTAAATCAATACTAAAATTCCTGAAAACACTAGCTAATGTTTCCCACATCTCTCATGTCAAGTTGGTTTTGACAAAGAAAAACTTTTTAGCAAGGCCTGTGGTGACAGAATAAGGAGAAACAAAATAAGGAACAAGAGTTTTATACTGAAAGACAGGATGTTTACACTGGACATAGGAAAGACATTTACTTAGTTATACACTAAAGGTGGTCAGACACTGGAGGAGGTTGCCCAGACCAGCTGTAGATGCTCCATCCCTGGAAGTGTTCCAGGTCTGGTTGGGTGGGCCTTTTGAGCAGCCTGATAGAGACATGTCCCAGCTGATGGCAGGGGACTGAACTAGATGACAGTCCCTTCCAACTCAGAACATTCTGATTTTACAGATTCATAAGCCTGCTTGTAGACAGAAAACTACATAGTACCTTGTCACACACATTCAAGCCCAAACTGTAATCATGCTGGTGAGTAGAATTAGATGCCATATGTAAATTCATAAAAAGTACTATTTAGAATCTTACAACAAAAGTTTGTGTTACTTAAAGGGTAGTATTTATAGCTGCATTTAGAGTTGACTTTAAATAAATCTGTAACTAGCATAAGGGTTTAGAAACCTGTATTTAACGGCCCTTGCACTCCAAAATGCTAAACACTGATCTTTGATCCTGTAAATGCAGTATAGACACAAATTAGTGTTGATAAATATTTTTCTGTGATGTTTAATTTCCAAGCACAAAAAAGTAGTCTACGATTCAAGAAAAGAAAAACCCCATTTAAATCAGATTCAAATCAAACATTGCACTAAGACTCATTGCCAAAGACAGCATTTACCAAATAGCTTCCCAAACTTAAGTAGCTTTTGTCCATTAGTGTATTAAAGCCAGGAAGTAGTTACCTCTTTAGCACCCTTTCGGCCTTTAACAGAACAGATGGAAAGGCAGAGCCGAGCCGCTCGGGGAAGATCAGGAATGTACATGTCATACAATAGCCATTCATTCCATCTGTAACATTGAAGCAGCCAGGTTAGAGGACAGCATAGAAGGTAACTTAACTGTGTTAATAGTTACAAAAAAGCACATTTGTTGTATTCCTACCTAAACTGTATATATATTTAAAGAACATGCTTTCTTCATGAAAATGGTCCTCCTCCACACATTTGGCCACATCTACTTGTGGGAATGGAAGCTTCCCCAATGAGGCTTCTAGCACCAACACTGTTTAACAAGTCAGGCTAGGTTTGATTCCTGCAAATTTAGCAATAGATTTGTACACTTTCACCCTTGCAAACCTACTAACTGCAACTGTGAGCACAGGTATAAGCTAAGATACAAAATATGGATACGGACAATGCTAATGTAAGGTTTATTTTTCAAAATGTTTTTCACTTCAGAAAAAAGCAAATTAAAAGAAACATGTCAAAGCTCTCAGTTCATCTGAATTTGAACTGCTAGAAAAATCAAATAATTGCAAGATGGACATGACACAAATAACACAGTAATCCAAAGCAATAATCTTGACTCAGGTATTTAACTTGCCATAGGAGTAAGAGCACAGATTGGTTCTACAGGAATATACATTTTGTTTTTATGAACTTCTCCAAGTAGACCTTCAGTCTTCAAAACAACAGGTCTACAATCCGAAACTTCTATGTACAATTTCTTTCTCAAGCATACTGAATTTCCTCAATTAGAGGAGGCAACAGCTTCTAAGGACAGCATTAGTTTTTCAATGTGTCTGAAGCTAAAAGCAGAGTTTTTACAAGGAAATAACTGTCCAAACCCTTTTCTAAGAATGAAGAAACTTGCAAATTCACAGAAACATTACATTACAATGCCCTGTACTGAGGGTGAAATCTGAACATGCAACTGGAATACCTGCTATTGATCACAAGTCAAAAGCAGAGCTCAGTCACCCAAAGCTATGCTGATTTCACAATCTGAGTAATAATATTGGAGTTTTAGAGACATCTGCAAGTGTACATGTAAAACAGATCTGCTCGGTAAGGAAACTGCACTATCACATACAGTGAGACAAAATACCTGTGCATGAATTAATTCTATTTATGAATATAGAGATATGTAAAAGTGTCTTTACAAAACTTAGATCAAGAATTTCCCAGCAAGAACTTTACATTAATAGCAACTAAATGTAGCCTTTGCTCCTTCAGTGCTATCATTTAAGATGACCTGGAAGTCACATTCTTTATAGTTGTTCAAGTACTCAGCTTACCTAGGATTAGAACAGGGTACCCTTTGAGTATTCACATTGTCACACAAAGGCTCCCCTCCGTGGTAGATACCTGTTCTAACATAAATCTGAAAATGACATTAACATTAGTGCTATCTTTGACATATTACTATAAACTTTTCCACTGCTATCAATATATACTATGATTACAATATATTACCACTTAATTTTCATCAAAACCCCCTCAAACACCAACAAACCTACAACCCTGGAAACCAAACAGCCCCACCATCCTGTAAGCCAAATTTATTCATGCTCTACGAGGTGTCAAGCACAGTATATAAGCATATCCTATTAGAAAAAGTTTAAGTCTTTTTGCTCATTAATTGCAAAACTAGTTCTTAAAAAAACATAATAATAAACTTGAACTAAACAAACAAAAAGGCCAAGCCCCTAGAATTTATTTTCAAATCTTCCTGTGTTAAGCCACAGTGAAAGGTGAAACAAATTCTGTGAGAATTAGGGATCCAAGGCTTGTAATGACTTCAGTAGGACTGAACCCTACACCTGCCTTTGCTCCTTGGTCTTCCTACACATCTCTTTTTAAAAGCAAAGATAAAAGTACACTATCCAGCATCCCTTTATCAAAAGTATTCCAAGTCACACATTCTAAGCCACAATCATTACTTATAACAAACACATTGATTTTGCTCTATACGTTATATCCTTACTGAAGCAAACTGAGTTCTGCTCCTATCAGGCAGAGTATTTAGCTAAACACTAAAACTCATACCCTTTAGAGTACACAAAATTTGTCAGATGCTAACACCTAACTATATTTGTCAGAATTGAGTGCTTCATTTAAACAACAATGCAGTCTCATTTTCTAACACATTAAATAACACCCCTCACAAATGCAAGCACAGAACAGAGCTCAGGAGGGAAACCATGAGCTGCTGAAAACCATATACAATACCTTACCATTTGTCATTTGCCTTACCTTATCAATGTCTCTGATGTTCACATTTACATAGGTTGCACAGAGGATTCTTATTCTGAGAGCACTGTTTATCGTCCAGAGGGACTTGGCTGTAGCTTCTCCATTCATGTAGGGTGTAGCTGTGGAGATACGCCTGGAGTAAGAGGGCATTGTAAAGTTGTCCAGGGGCAGTTGGCTGTATAGGCTTTCCTTAGCCATCAGCATCAGATTGGGCATGCGACCGAGCATTATACAGCTTCTTATATACTGCAAGAAAACAAAACTATGATTGAGAATGTTGTCAAACATGGTAATCTATACCTAAAAACATACAAAAGAACAAATTTAAAGAGCTTGTCACTGTCCCTATGTTTACAGCCCTTGGGCTGGATCACACAGAAGCGCCTCATATGGATTTTGAGATATAACACCACATACAGCAGTGAAAAGTTGAACTGGAGACAGAACAGAGCTAACAATGACAGGTCATATCTTGTAGTGCTCTTAGCTGTGGCTCAGTGCAGCACGAAAAGCAGACTCGAAGCAGCTGAGCTGCTTGTGCAGAGCATGCTGCCATAGTAGTCTGCTGTGCAGAGCTCTCACTGGTGAGTGGTATTTGTAGTCACAGAGAGCAGAAGACCAGTGTTAGACACACTCCCTTTTGGCTCAGTTGTTCTTGTTAACTTCAGCTCCTCACTGATCCAAAGAGCCTCTACTGCAGAGCTGTATGTTGTCCATTCAGGACCAAGTGCTGAAGACATTTAATCTGGCAACAGTACCACAAAATACAATGCATTAAGGCAGGTCCAGCCCTGGAGCATAATTAGGAAGCTCTTCTGCGGCACAGTACAGGCATACCAGATACTTCTGAATAAGCGACGCGAGATCAAATAGGTCTAGTGTTTGATCTCCAGATGACTGTGCAGCATTATTCATGTATGCTTGCACTTGCTCCCCAGCTCCCACAGAAGAGATACTTTTTCCATTATTTGGGATCCCCCATCCTCCCCACTGCTCTGGAGAGCAGATTGACGACCATTTTAGATGAAGGAATGGAAGCTGTTTATTACAACAATACGTTCCTCAAAGAGGAAGCAGCAGCAGTCTGTCAGGAAATCTACAGGGTACCATTGTTGTCTGCTCCAGAGAGGACTGCTCAGATGCTCTTTTGTCAGCAGTTCTGCCTCACACTCACAGCGCTAACAAAACCCAGACAATGAAGGACAGCCAGGCACAAGGAAGATTTAACAATGAGTTGTGTAGTGATGGAAATTTATCACTCATTTAATAAGACAAAAAAAATACAGATAACAAAAAGAAATAGTACATTTAGATTTGTTCCACCCCTAAAGGTAGAAGGGACAAGATTAGTAATAGCAATGATTGCTTCCTAAGTGAATATCTGCTCAAGTTTCCTTTTGCATATCAACCTCATTCATGCATAACTCTTCTCTTGCCATCAGAAATCTAAGGCATATCTGAGGGTACCTACCAGTGATTTATCACTAGTGTTAGCACAGACTATTTCATTCAGAGAAGAAAGATTTCACTAGTGATATAAATTCTACTGATACAGATTCTAGTTTAAATTAACTCCCACCCCCCTTTGAGGCACATATGGCAACAAATATGCACACTACATTCATGCATTAGCCAGTTAAAGCCATACACATTTTAATTCTTATGTTTTGGATTAATTTAACAAACAAGCCAGTCAAAATTTTCTCCCTCGGAAATCTGCATTATTTTAGCATACTTCAAAATCAATCCATTGTGTTACTCACCTTATACTGGCTCAAGGGATATTTTTCTAGCAAGTATTCGTCACAGCCACACACTTTCAAAATGTATTTGCCCTGGTACTCCAAGACACAAAGTTTCAGCTGTTCAGACGACAGCAACATACTTCGTGTTTTCTTCCTAATCGCTTCAGCAATAACTTGCTCAGGCACACAGTCATGATTGATTTTTAAGGTATATTTCTGCTTATCGTTGTTTGGTGAGACTATTACCCATATCACCACAATGATTTGCCCTAGAATAAATGTAAATTACTGTTAGGCATATAATTTTATATTTGATGTCCCTCCCCACCAATAACAGCTTGCAGTACTACCAAAAGATGTAGATAAAGATTCACAGGCCAAACGGACAGAAGGTTTAACACTTTTGCAATGAACTACTCCATTTTTTTTTTCACTCCAGTGTAAATTCAAACTTTCATTGCTTGAGGTTAAGAATATTTTCATTAAGTGAATACTTCTTAAAGGTTGAATAGTCAGTAAAAAGCAGTAACTGTTTCCTATTTGAGAACTGCAAGGTAACTCAGTGATTCAGAATCATTTCATTCTAGATTTCTGAATATCTAAGAAAAATGCAAAGCCAACACACTGTTTATACCCATTAAAAAAAACTACCTCTATTCACCAACTTATATTTCAAGATGTAGTTATTAGAATGGAAACAAAATTTAAGTATTGTTTTCTTTTTGAATCTGCACTAAGTTACACTGAATAAATTAGGCTGTAAGACACTACTACCAGTGTGCTAAATACAGGTAAATACTGTTCTATTTACTAAGTCACCAGCTGTACTACGATCTCAATCACTAAGAAAACCCATGCTGTTTCTACTGTAAATAGTTCTCTTACCTTTATCTAGCTTATTGTATATGTGTTTGGGTAGCTCAGATGAAGACTCCACGTTTGGAGGATAGACATATAATGCTCTACTGTGCGGCGCGTTGACATCTCGAAGATCCACTGCTTCTTTACAAACATTAAGAATATTTCTTCTGAAGTCTTGTACTTCTGGATCCTTAACCATGTCAAATTCACAAACAGGCATGCCAATAGCAAAACCTACAGTATTAGAGAAGCAAGAGGAAATAGCTCTAACTGACAGCTAAATCTTCCTTCTATCAATGACAGAAAAAGCTTGCTTTAAGGGACCTAAAAGGGTCAGAAATCAGGTGTACATTCACAGAAGATCCTGGAAGCCATAAACCACCACATGCACAGGTAACACTTCTGGAGGAAAAGAGCCAGTAATAAACTTCCTTTGAAGTCAGCATAAAGTTTAAGTGGACCAGAAGAACTGTGATGTCTGATTTTTTTCTAAAGCCCTAGCAGAACTATTGGAAGCTATGACAACCATGGTCAACTTTGCTTACAACTGAGTGACCACTTTTTTTTTTTTAATGAACTATGCTGTTTAAAAATGTGACAAGCACTCAGAGATATTGAATTCAAACTCTTTGGCACAGATTCACATAATCAATTTCTCTCAGGTCCTCTGTTTCAGATGTAATTCCATTTACTTTAATGAGATTACTTGCATAAATATTTATGCATGAACATTCAAATGGAAGCTTTCGATTGTCCCACTGCACAGTTAGCTAACCACTGATCCCTCTAGGTCCTGAACATGGTAAGATTTGCAAAGCAGACACTGTTCACCTATGTACAATGTATTAATTAATATGAATATTAATGAACAATTAGGTCATTTAACAATTAGGAGTACCCCAGAACAAGCATTTCCAGTTGATAAGTCTCTACCACTGTAATACATATCTGTTAGACTCTACAAGGGAGTAGGTGTGCTTGCACTGCCTGAATTCAGATACTTAACCTAGGTGCTGAAACCTAGCTAGCCTCCCTGTGCCTTCTCAAAGGGTAATGGAAAATAAACTACTTCAGAGACAATTCAAAACATCACAGATTGTCTCTCCCCTGCCCTTTCAGCAGGGGTTTTGGTTTCCATTCCCATGCTCCTTCTGTAGGAAAGTGGGGTAAACATCCCATTTCTGAAATTTTACTTTCCAAACAAGACTGAGCAGTATTAAAACACATTCTCCTGCAAACATGGGTTAAGACTTGTGTTTAAATATGGCATTTACAATTCTGTAGCTGTGACAAAATAAAACTGACTTTCCAAACAACATAACAGGTACAATAAGGCTTTGTTCTGTAATTCTATGAAATACTCCTAATCAGAGACAAGCAGTAAAATATCTTCTAACCCACACATAACTAAATACAAAGCAAAGACTTTACCTGGGAATGAAAAAGAACAGCAAAAAACTTTAATATGCAGTTGATGAATGTTGGCTTTACTATGATCAGCATTTTTGGACATTTGATGCTACAACGGACAATTACAAAACGCAAACTTTGACCCATACTTGTGACAAACATAACCCATAAGTCTTGATTTTGACAAGGAGAAACCAGTAAAACAGACAACAACATTGAAATAAAGATAACCTCACCTATTTCTCTATTAAGAATCTTTTCTTCTCTGTTACCTACTGGTTCAATGACTTTTAGAAAAGGCTGAAACAGTCGCAGGTCACAAAGTCTCCGTGTTTCATCAAAAAATTCTTCTCTTTCTGCTTCTTGTGTAACACTTACAAAAATGTAAGAAGATTCATCTTGAAGGAGCTGGTAGAGAGGGTATTTCCTTGCTTCTTTGAAGAGTTCATGTTTAATAGTTAGTAAGGTGGCCTCACGGAGGCATTCTAGAGTCACTATCATTCCATTTGGGAGAAGACACTCCACAAGGATCCTCGGTGGCATCAAATGGATGCCCCATAGCTCACCAGATGATGGTCGTGGAGGCATCTTTGAGTCTTTAGATAACTTTGTAGTGGAAGTTTTTCAAGATGTGACTCTTACAGGTAAACCTAAAGTAAAAATCAGAAAATATTAAAATTAAAAATATGAATAGCACAAGGAATTCTAGATAAACTTGTTCAAGCATCACTTGTAATTGTGTATGAATATTGATGGCTGTATTTTATATTCATAAAAATACTTGATACAACTGATATCTATCAAACTTTAATATAAATATCTACTCAAACCAGTTACTAGCAGAATCACAATTTTTGGAAAAACTGCCGACACATATGGTCCCAAAGAAAAAAGGATTTACTTTTTTTTTTTACCTTAAGCTTACAGTTTTTAATTAAAACACTTAAATAGCATGGGGGATGAAAACGTCTAATACTGAAATTATTATTACAGCAAATCTTTAATCAAATGTTAAATCCAGTTCTTCACATTTTTAATTTGGAAAGGGAAACATTTATTAGCACTTGGATGAGACACAAGCCATCAGCTCTCTTCAGTTTGACCGAACCAGTGCTTCAACTTATTTATTCAGCTTTTCCTCATCCTGAACTTCTTAAGTATTCAAACACTGCTAACATAATAGCTTTTAAGTATTTACTAAAACCTCTACACTTGATTTTAAGAAGCCATGTATGCACAAAACTTGACCTTAGCTTTTTTTAGATCAATATAAACTACTCACACCAGGCATCAAACTCTTTTTTCCATCGAGACAGAGAAACTGAGCTCCAATAATTCTTTTTGTTTGGGCTTGTTTTATTTAGGATTAATTCCTTGGTCTAGTCCAAGTAAGTATCTTTCTCAGTCAAAGGAAAGGAGGGGAACATGAGTCTGACCTTCCAGGTACACTACCTTATGCTAGCTTAGAGCAGGTACAAGAAAAACTGTATCCGGACAGAAGAGGGACATTTTATAGCCCAGTGGCAAAGAGCAGATGCCAAACAGCTGAAGAACGAGGTAGCCACACAGTGGTATTTCATCGATCAACTCTCCCCATTGATACCCATTTTCAATTTCCTTAACCAGAGGAAACATTTCTGTGTTTGCAGAAGTTGCAGGAAGTTACACACACAGAGAAGCTGCTGGCATCCTGTGGGAAGCACGAAAAATGCTTCATGTTGAACTACTTGCTTCTGTTCTATCACAAGCAGTGTATGTCAGGTGAAAGCAGCCGGCTTCAGAACAAAGCTCCCTGTCTTTGCATTAGTTGCTCTTCATTTTACAGAGATCCATCAAGTCCTCCCACAACTTCTTTTCTGCAACAGTCCCAGATTATTTACTCCTCTTCTGCCCAAGTCACTCTACATTTCTGTTAATCCTTCTCACCTTCTCTGTGTCTCTTCCACCTTTACCATTCCCTTTTTACAAGGTAGAAAAGCCACCGTATCTGCACACTACTTCCAAGGCCCAAGCTGAGCATGCATTTACACAGTGACATAATATTTTCTATTACTTTCTTATTTAAGTTGCTTTCCTGACTGTCAGAGAGCAGCAAGTCGTTTTCACTGAATTACATACCACAGACCTAAAAACTCACAGTAGTTACCACAGAGGTAAGTTACAGTAAGTTACCACAGAGGTCACCATGTTATCCAAATCTCATAGTGCATTACTTACACTTAGTCTGCAATTTTGTTAACTTCAGCGTGTACCTTACGAGAGAGTAATCCTAGAAAGCATCTATAGATGCCATTCTTAGTCATTTAAGTCAAGACCCCTCTCAGGACTGCCCCTCTTAGTTTCTTAAGAAAATAAAGGAGGGGAAAAGACCCAAACAAACCGCTTCATGCATCTTCTGTTCCATCACTTTTTGAAAGCTCCAACCGTGCACAAGCAATGACTGCTATGCTTGCATTTTGCTCTGCAAGTCTTTAAATACATATATTTGTATGCATAAATACATACATTTTATGTGCACATAAATATACACAGTTAAAATTATGCTTTAATGTGTATATTTAAAAAGAAATCAATTATCCTCATTTCTGCCCTTCTATACCTTGGTACTTAATTTCTCACAAGTTTTCTTCCAAGTTCATTCAGTACCTGCTTTTGACACACTTCAGTTCTTAAAAAGGAGCACAAGAATAAAAGTGTTCACCCAAACACACCGCTTCCAAAGCGACTCTGAGCAGCAATGAGGTTGTCTTTTTATTCCTCCTTTATAGTTGCAGTTTGGGCTTTTAAAAATATCATCAGAAGGACTGAAGTGCCACTGCTGGTTTAGAAAAATGCTTTACCATCAACACCTCATGCATATTTAGAGGGCTTTGCAACTGACTTTTAAAAAAGAGAGCTTAAGGAAGCTCTATTTTCCCCATCACTGTAACAGTCTCAGAGAGCAGGTGAAAACAGATGAAATAGAACTTAAATACACTTAGAATACACTTAGAACTTTCTAAGTGTATTTAAGGCACCAAACTTCGAAAACTGATTACAAAACATTACAAGCAAACACAACTCCATTTAGAGTGACTCTGAGAACTCTGAATTACCAGTAGCTATCCTTAGTTTACAGATAAAAAGAAAAATACAGATTAAACTGCATCTTTTTTCATCAAAGCATGAACAAGACTCCCTCTCTGTACTGGTGAACCACATGCTTATTTACATTTCTTAATTACAAGCAGTCAGACACATTACTGTTAAGGCATATACCAGCATGAAAAAAAACCAAAACAAGAATATGCAGTCCTAAGAACTTTTTGTCCCCACACACAAAGAATAACGATGGACAGCAATCAAATTAAATATTCACAGCACAGTCCAAGTTTATACCAGCAGTCTTTTGAGCTCAGTTCCACAATTGTGTTGAGGCTTCTCTGAAGTGATGGTTTTAAGAGCCCCTCTTCTCCTTACCCACAGTGTGTGTCCTCATTCTGACACCACCTGGCACGGGTGCTCCCTGAGTCACCTCATCACAGGGTCAGATGGATTGAAGTAGCAGAGAACTACCCACTTTTCCTTTCTTGGGTTAGCTTCTGCTATTTTAGCTGCCCTATTGAGATCACCAAGGAGTAAGATTAATGCCAAGGTCTGTGCTTGAGAACAAGCAGAACTGCAGCGAGTTCAGCTGCAATAGTAGCTGCACTACAAATTTTTCCTCCTTCCCCTCCACTAATTGCCAAGAAAGAGGCAGGGCTGGGGAGCACATACACAGGTAATCCTTTTAGTCAAATATCTTTTCCAATTAAACACCCAACTTGGCTTTTTAAGAATTGCAAGCATTAAATGCCAACCCAATACCATTTCTTTAAAAAGACTTGGAAACAGTTCAAAAAGGACACCCCAAGATCTACACTCTTTTTAGAGCTACTGCCCCAAAACAGCAGCTTTTGTTTGAAACTTGGATACAGACGTGCAGGAACAGTGCAGTCATTTTGTGTGCATGCTCGTTTTACTTGTACATGTAAGCACGCCTCCAGGGTTTGGATTTGGAAAGCAAAAACATAAACAGAAACAGTTTTGAAGTATAGTTGGCAGCTTGTGTTTCTGTGTACACTTTCAATCTGGAAGGCTGCCTGGAATAAATAGAATCAATTATGTTCTTCGACAGTAAGAGGACTATAATTTTAGAAGAATTCTAGAGAGCTGTTATTTCAATCTAACTAAGGGTACATAGGAATGCTTCAAATGAGTACTACATCACACCTGCAATCCCTAACCTTCCAAAAACACATTAAACCTTTTTTCACTGCCAAAAGCTTTGGGATATCGCAGGCAGTTAGAAAAGGTGAACACCAAAACACCCACTGATCAAATAGCATTCAGCACATTCTCCATCATTAACCTAAAGCGATCAAATTTTGAAGCTGCATTCAAAAATACATACACACAAAGGAAGTTAACACACCTCACAAGGTACCCATTCCTGCTTTCTTCCAGACACATGTCTCATTAATGCAATGTCAATTTCTGTCATCTGTTTTCTTATAGGATAGAAAACCCCTATAGTCAAACAGCTACACCATTTAGAATACAGGATTCCAAGTTTAGAAAATTTGGTTTTGGTAAACCTTGACAGTTCAGTCACATAGGCACTGAACTGTGCACAACTACAGCAGGATGGTTAATTCAACTTCATTCTATTGAGTATTCTATAACAAGTTGCATTGCAACCTATAGGTATTTTCTTAATGCTTCTGTGATGTTATACAATTATGTTAACTCTGGAACAGTTTACATGAGACCATCCTAAAGTCTGCTGCTACTTTTTCTGAAAATTCCTTCTGCTTGAGAAGCATCATGAGCTCAGCAGGAGAGAAATCCAGTAAGAATTGTATTGCAGAAGTTAACATTGGTTCCTAACATTAGTACTGAAAGAAGTGATTTCCTGGTTCATAATTTAAGCAAACTAAGCTCAGAAGAAATTAGCTTGAGTTAAATCTTCTATATATTTTTCCTTAAGACCTCTGAAACTACTGCAGCTGTTTTTACCACAACTTTAAACATAAAAGCCTTGTGCATCTATAGCTCAGCAGGACACCCTGGTACTGTTTTTCCACTGTAAGTGGTTTTTCTACTTTAATATTTTGCCAGAAGAGTCTCAAACAGGAGTGTCACTGATCTAAGTTTTATGTGTCTTGTTAAAAGTAAGGACTGCTGCTCTTCAGTACAGGTAGAATGTACATCACAAAAACTAGCGAACAAGAAGTGATCTGCCACAAGATGTTTTATAAAAAAGTGCAGACAACCAGTCCTTGTTAGGGGAATGCTCATTTTTACAGATTATCTGTTTGTAAATTAGAACAAGTGAATTGCTTTTCACTATCACCATCTAGAGAGAACTCTCAAATGTTCTACCAACTGGTAAGATATATGTATGTATATAAAAACATGGTTAACTGATACGACCACAAACCCCCTTTTGCAGATTATCTGTGGGCATGCACTCCAAAGAGAGGAGCTCCATCAAACATTAACACATGTGTCTTACAAAGGAGGTAAAGACCCACTGTGCAGCTTTGTGGGACAGTCTAGAGTTAAAAAACCCCCTACGTTTTCTTTAGGAGGCTTAAGGCTGCTTGTTATCAGCACAAGCACCTACTACAGTTACTCTTCAGGCTGTGCAAGAAGGAAACTCCTTCAGTTATGATCAACTAGCAAGAAATCCAGCGGGCACAGAAGTATGCTATATTACTGTATAAGTGTGTAACATAAGAGATGTTTATACAAAGAGATTAACACTGCAGTGACTGGGCACAACTGGTGCTTCAAAAATCAATTCAAAAGGACAGACCAAACAGTCGATAAAATGTCATCAATCCATACTTGAAACCGAATTAGTCATTCACTAAACTACTACACTTTAATTGAAGTCCATTAGTTTTTCCAGTCACAAGACAAATCCCATTACATTGCTTTCAGACACAGAACACTGCAATATTTTATAATAATTTGTGGTTTCTTTGCTATCAAAGATCTGCTCATTAGGATTTGTCTCTAGATTTGATTTCTTCTTCAGGTAGAAGTACCCTCTAGACTCTTGCTTTAGGAAAAAAGTCTTTTATTCATTAAACAATGCAACTGTTTCTCTATTCCAATTCACTGCACACTCGTGGGTAGGTTAACTCATTTTGTTGTTTCTCTCAAACCGAGAAAAAAATAAAGTCAGCTACAGGTATGTCCCCAAATAAGCTGTAAGTTCTGTGGAATCCCTGAAAGTTATTGTGGGGGGGATTGGGGGGTGGGACACGACACACCAAACAAAACACACTCCTGATACAAGGGTAACACTTATATTCCACTTAGTGCCAGATACATCAAACTAAAAACAAAATCTATTCTCATGTTCAGACATGAGGCACTCCAAAACTAACCATGAAGAAAACTGGGCAGAGTAGCCTGTGCAACTTTGCTGCTGTCAAAATCTGCTGTGCATTGACAGTAAAACTGTCCCAGACTGGATATTTTCAGTTCTTTTGTTCTTCCTGCTTGCCAAGCTGACATTTTTCCAAAATCCAGGAAGATCAGTACAAATATGTCTGAAACTGTCCTCTATGAAAAGTTATTGCATGCAGAAAAACATTATTATACAGCAGCAATATTTCTTTTAGAATAAAAAGCACAAGTCTTTTTTACTGCAGTTACATCCTAGTAGTGCTCACGAGTTTCTTCCTCATTATTTCACAGAAAAGGCACAGATACACAGAACTGCTTATCTGGTCACAAGCAGTAGCTCAAGGGAAAAAACCCAAACAAACAGAAGGATTTAACCTTAGAAAACGTACCTTCTTAGCATTTCACTTCCTTCTGAACAGGCAAGTATTTCCAAACACTACAGATTTTATTTGAGGTTACTTATTTCCCACTTCCTAACCCCAGCAGAACAATCACTGCATAGTACCTTTGCCTTGTTCTTGACAGAGCTAGAAAAGCTAACATTATTGGCTGTATCTGTAGAGTGAGAGTACAGCAGAAGTACAGGATTGTTCTTTCTTGTGTATCTAAAAATCTCACTAGACATTAGTGAAAAGTTTCCCTTTAGATGTGAGAATGTGGACTGACTACATTTCAAAGCTGTTTCCGTTAAAGTTAACCAGCATGCAACTGTGGGGTTTTTGTTTCAAAATATAAGATTCTTGGATTCTGGTGGTTTGTTACTTTCAGATACTAAAACTAATGGTGAGATTATCCAGAAAAACACAACTTATGACATAGTACTCTCACAGAAGGAAAGCATATATATTATCTTTCACTAAAAAAAAAACCAAAACAAAACACAGAACAGCATAAAAGATGTACAGTTTAAAATATTTACTATTGCTGGAATCTTTTTTCTTCAATAAAACTGAAAGACAATAAAATCTTATTTTCCAATTCCCTGCCTGCCCTCCCCCATCCATGCTGGCATATTGTTTATCACTTCACTGGCTATCTGGGAGCCATGAAAACAGGATCACAAGAAAGAAACATTTGCAAGCTGCTGGTGACCTCTACAACTCCCACAACGATTGTGCTTTTTCCCTAGGGATCCCGTGACATACCCAGAGCAGAATGTCTGTCCTAGAACATTTTCTTCCAGTTAAAGGCAGATTTTTCCTTCTTTGTTAAACAAAGAAAAAGCCCAGAATTAAATCTTTCGCTTCAGTCCAAAACCATTCAATAATTCCATTTTCTAACTTCACCTGAAAGGATCTTATTAGTTATAGTAGTCATAAAGCACAACAAAGAATTAGCAAAAGCAATCAGTCTTTTTACACTTCACATATCTGATTAGCTTGGCTTGCTATATAGCAGGATGAGAATTACTCTCCTCACCAGGATCTTTTGTTGGAGCTGTTCCTCCACAGCTAGACATGTGCTTAGATTCACTAAGTGGCACTCAAGTTCTTCAAATCTAAAGTATTAAAGACCAGGAGCATAATCAGAGCAACACAGCATTTTATGCCAACAGAAATAAGGTTTTTCCTCTGACTTCTTTTACTATTTTAAAGAGTTTGCTAGCCATATAATATAAACATCAGAAAAAACACACAACAAACCCTGTTCTGCTCCAACCTACAAATACTGACAGGCGTCAATGTCAGTTTTCACATACATAAGTGTTCTGCTTTTGGGAATCAGTGCAAGACAAGGAAAACAAAAGACTACTCTACAAAACCATTCAACTATGTCAGATAGGTAACAAATGCTGAATATATACAAAAATATAGAAGTCAACCTTAAATAATGCTTCTTCCTTTTCTTTACACGTTTCTTCCCATCCTCCCACCTTCCTTGGATATTTGGAACCCAGACAGTAAACAGGATCTTTAAAAACAGGAAGCGCTGGCACACAGACAAGGAGCCAGAGCAGAGTGAATCCAGGTGTTCAGCTCTGCTACTGGCCCTTTCCTGGGGCTGACTCCACCAGACACCCCACCTTGGAGATTAGAAGGAGCTGCTGCAGCATGATGAATCTCCAGCCATACTGTAAAAAGAGGAAAGATTTCCTCTCCTGCTGCCTGTTCCTAGGGGAGCAAGGACTGCAATAGACACCAGAGGTACTGAGATCCTCACACCATACTCTTGCCCCTCTACCACAAGCAACAGTGTCAGGAGGGTTCAATCTACAGTGTTCACCAGACCAGCTCCTCTGGATGGAAGGCACAGAGAAAACAAAGTACATTCATAAGACTGAGACTAAAATTCTGTTTATTAATTTACATCCATCTTTCCTCAAAAAATCCACCCTGTGAGCCTTTCCTTTACTCAGCAGCAACTAAAAAGAGACATCAAACACAGACTGACAACAGATTGTGTACTTCCCACTTAACATTTCTTAGGGTAGAGTCTGACAGCACCTTTAAATTAAGATAAAGGGTTTCTTTTGTAGTAAATTAGTACAGACCCTGAAAGCAGCTACTGATTAAAAATAAAGGTTTGAGTGGCTAGCATTGTTTTTGCAACCTTGCAGACTTTTTAATGTTAAGCATAGCACTGCTAACTGGAAGACTGGAATTTCTGCTCCATAACCCAAACATAAATTAGCTTTCCATTCATTCCATCTTAACTGACTTCTGTAGCCAAACAGTGTTTATAGAAGTGTGGGTTTAGTCTGCATGGACTTCCTGATTTCTGGTAGCAAAAGTCATTATCTTTCATTTACTGGCAAACGGAGGACGAGATGTGACATCGCTTCTGTTAGAGCATTTGTAAGGAACCACATGCTGCAGCAAAAGCCATGGGAGTATGATGTGGTGGGGTTTTTTTTCCCCTTTGTTCAAGCTCCTAAGCTGAAAAAAAGCCTGAAACAATACATTCTCCATTGAGCTATTTCTTAACAACCATTTTAAAGCCATTTGTTGAGAGAAGGAAGTTTGTTGCAGAGTTAACACAAAGGCACAGCAACTGTAATGAAAAATTTCAATTCTGCAGCTAAATACTTGTGCCCTACAAACAGCTGGAATTAACACAGCTCTTAGCAAGCTGTCCTGCACAAAGACACGTGGAATAAGACAGCAGACAAATAAATCCAGTTCCTTGAAAACCCTTCTGTGTAGTAGTAGTTGCCTACTTTTACACAAGGTATAATCACAACAGGAAAATACCATGGCTTTTCAAGAGTCAGTAAGAAATAATGATGCACTACTCCCCAGTAGGCTTGTTTGCAACCCAGAGCCAGTGGCTATTAGCTAAGTATTTATTTAGTGGTAGATGATAACCCTGCTGAAAGTTAAGCACCAACAGTTTTCCAAAAACTATTATCAACAGTCGTTATTTCTCCAGCAGCAGACTGAGACTGTCCTGTCTACTCCACAGTCGAAGCATAAGAGCGGTGCAGCCGGATGCTAGTGAGCTGCAAAGCATTTAGCACCACTACAGGCTCCACCTCCCTGAAGGTCATGGGCCACTTAGATGTATTACACCTAAACACATCAGAAAAACAGGCCTTCTATGTGAAACAATCTGTTAAATTAATTACCTGGTTTTTAAGCCCATTTATCTGCTTTATATGTTACAAAGAAACCAAAGTTTCTCTGAAGCCTTAGAGGACTGTAGGCTTACTTTTCTTCTAGCTGTTCACTCTGGTTGAGGTGGTCTTCTCTCTCCATTTACAGGTTAAATGTAAAAAAAAAAAACAGTCATGACTGGAGACACCAACATTTTTGCATTTGTGTTCAAGAAGTGGAAACAAATATGAGTCACTGATTATTATGTCATTAGGTCCTGCATGCGTCAACCTGAAGTACAAAGCCAGCAATGGTAAACTGTGACAAATGGTTCTTCAGCATGTTTCAACAAATGTTTATGATTTCTGTACCTATTTATTAAAAAAACAGGCTTTGCAAACCCTACACTGTGTGAGCAGAGAAGCGTGGGGCTACTGAGACATAAAGCTCGTTGCTAATAGATCTCCTTTTCCCATCCTTCAAGCTGTTAACCAATTTGTTTCTCTAAGATCAGGGTACCAGCAATTTTTGTTCACTATATTTGAAACATATGGCTAATACTTCTCTAAGTAAATAATGTTTGTAGTTAATATGAACTTTCCAAAGAAGTGACATAAGCTCATAGGTATTTAAACAGTAAATACTTGCAATGTCTCCACAGTAGTTTAAAGATTTCTCAACTTCCCATCCTGGACAGTCACTTTCCTATCCAGACTGGATGCTTTGAGGCTAAGGTACACACTGCCTAGTACAGTGAAACTCTGCAAGAGGAATGCATTTAAAAGACAGACCTTAATTTTAAAAAAGCCTAAGAGGTACTGGCAGTAGCCAGTCACTGTTTAAGAGACCTTTCACACATCTGCACAAACAAGGAAGGACTTTTAATACACAGTTCACTGGAAACATTTCATTACTGTTTTTATAGGTGTGTATATTCAAAAAAGACTGAAAGCAGTTTTCCGTCTGGTGAAGTTTAACCCTGGGACAGAACTGAAAACAACAAGAGTTTAAGTAGTTTTGATTTCATTTCAACCCATTAAAACACCCCACCAATTCTGAAAGGGTGACTATATTGAAAGTCATCTCTTTTATGTTTAAATAACCTGCTCACATACCAGTACAGCAGGAGATCAGCAGCTGGAATAATGGCTACACTTCTCGTATCACCTTGCAGTTGTTTACGATACTATCCTATCTGCTGATGTACAAAGGAAGGCTTGGAAAGGAGGTGATGAAAGACAACTTGAAGAGCTGAATTGCAAAGTAATTTGACAACACCTTTAAGAAGGGTTTACACAGTCAGGGATAGGTTTTGCTATCCTTCTCATGTACCAACTCTGCTGTTTTGTTGCTCATTGGCTTCTGTTTTCATCCTCTGTCTCTTTCTGGTAGTTACCCCATCTTCCCCTACACATCAAAACTTGGAGATATCCCAAGATCAAGGGAGCACTGCTCAGCACTGATAAGGACATTGGTGCTTTATCCTCCATCTCAGACTAAGTTGAGGAGGAAGAAAAGTTACTAGAATTTTGCAACCCACAACCTTGGCAAGCAGTTAACATCAGAAAAACAGCTAAACTACTTTCTCAACTAAGATGTTAAAACCAATTTTAAGTGCTTTCTTTTAGCTAACAATCACCTTTTTTAAATAAAAAAAAATGTTACATTTATCATCTACAAAGACAACATTTCACTTCCACATGTTACTATTTTAAACCAAAAGACATAATTTATTAGTAATCAATCTTTGTAACAAACTTACTAGACTAAGCACCCTATCTGGACACGACCTCTTCACCACAGCTAAAGAGTATTGAAGATGTCTGGATATTCCTTTAGAAAAAAAAAAAAATACCAGCTCTTCCACTTAGACACTAGAGGTTTTCTTGGGACAAGAGCTCTTCTACAGTAACAGTACTCAACATCAACACTGAGGGAGACTGCAGAGGTGACAGCAGGAAATTGTGAGAAAATACAATATATTAATCACACTGCCACAGGTGGGGACTGCCTTGATAAACAGGTAAATGGAGCTGGTTGTTCAACATCCACATAAACCTTCCAGCAGGCAGCATAAGAGTAATTTTCAGTTTTATTAGTATCATTTCCACTTTTACAATCCAGCCACATTTGCTGATTAGTCTATTAAAGAGCTGGGAATACAAATACAAAAATGAAGGCTAAGTGGTATGTTTTATAGTTGTGGTCACTAAGCTGATTAGACAAGCATATTTTACAGTATTTGGAATGGCAGTTTTTACTTCCCTTTTCCCAAAGGGAGCTAGCTCTATTTAGAAACATCTTCGAACTATGCCTTGTAGTCAAGAATCAAGTTAGTATTTTTCAGGCTCAAAGAAAAGCAACTTTATAGCACAGGCACTGAAGTACAAAGTATCCCACAAAGTGTACGTACAAAGTATCCCACAACGTGCCCGTATGGAGTTCAAGAAAAAAAAAACTCATCTCCACTTTGCTTGCTCAGTAACAATCTTTACTCTCTGCTACTCTTACTTTTTTTCTAGGCTTGCATTTTCAAGCATTTAGTTGCCTACATCGTTATAGGTCTCCTCACTTTTCTAGGAAGTCAGATGTTGAAGTTGCAAGGTTGAATCTATTAGATTCAGAACACAGAACAGACAGGTTATTTAATTCTGTTTTGAATGTAACTTGTTTTGGTCTCAGATGAAACACCAAATCTTGACTATTTTTTCAGCAACATTCAAGGTTTCTTGCATTCTGAGCATGGAAGGACTATGACCCAAGTTAACAGCAAGAGTTAAAAATCGGGAACAGTCACGGAATACATTGGGCAAGAGGCATTCATCACCATTAACTGCCACATTAAGTACTGGCAAAAGACTGACTAATTACTATGGCAATAACAAAACCAGTGAAGTCTTAATGACAGGCAAGGTTTTTTGACGCATACAATCCAGAAAGCAACCTTCCAGGTTGTTATTTTTACTTTTCTGTTTCAACTTGAAAGAAAACACCCAAGGGATGTTTCTCTACATTACTTTGTCTTAAATAGGGTCATAATGTACAGCCAATACTGTGACTCAGCCATCACAAAATTTCGCAGAACTTTACTGTAAGTCTTAGTCAATTGAGTAAGTCTCTGGTATTTGATAAATATGCTTTGTGGTTCACAATCCTCAAAAGCTGCATCTGTGAGGATTTCTTTAACCAGAAGCTGTAAGAAAAATGCCAAAGGCTTCCTACATGAAATTCTTGAAGAAAATTTAGCATTAATGGATGGACAGAAACCCCCACAAAACCCAATCTGAGGTATATCTAACCTTCTATGGGTAAAAAAAAAAAAATAAAACAAGGGCAAGAAACAAGATTCATTAACCTTAAGTTCTATGTTTGACCCACATGTTTTTAAACTAGACTGAAGTAGTCATTTCCTTGTACCTATTGCTGCAAGTTAGACACATGCCAGAGGAGTGAAAGCTTCACCACCAGTACTCATTCTCTCCTCTTCACTTTCACATCATTATCTCCACTTTCACCAATTTTGTTTTTGCATTTCTAGAGTTCAGATCTTTGAGCACAGTTTTTCAAAACCAGACTACAAACACTCACAGTAAGTACTGGGTCAGTTATGGCTGCTAAGAGCTTTTATTCCCTGCTTTACTGGCTTTAAGAAAAGAAAGCTTTTACATGAGGAAAAACTCTTGTTTGAAATGCAGAGCCACCTTAGACTACCTCTCACTAAATCTACATGCAGAATTAACTAGAAAAATACTTTTCTGGAACTGAAGTATAAATGCATGCAATACAAAATAAACCAAGGTACTGGCTGCAAAACCTTTAAATACTGTGTTGACTGAGAAAACCGATCTGGAATTATACAGGCTGTACTCAGTCTGCTGCATTTCCATTTGTTTTCAGCAGTTAACGTGCACTTTTTATACTAGTGCTCTTCTAGCCCCTCTATGCTTCTCAAGTTGGGCTTGGTTTTGTGTGGGCATTTTTCATTTTGGGCTTTTTTAAAAGTTAATACTACACCAGTGTTGTGGAAAAAAAAACCCAACAAATCAGTTAAAACCTTAGAGTACTATTTCTGGTTGATATAACACTCCTTTAACCATTCAGAAATAACTTCATGGAATACATTCAGTTGGAAGGAACCTCTGGGAGTTATTTGGACCAACCCTGTACTCAAAACAATTTATGAATATTTGGTGTCCAAATAAGTAACAAGAGAAACAAATCTATTTTCTCTCTGCACTGCCCACATTTGGACTATGATACTACAAAGAGAAACTTGTAATAGAATTCTTTGCTATGACACACTCAAAGGGCAAAAGAAAATTCCCATCCAGTTTTAGCATAAATATTTTTGTGGCCTCTTCTAGCCACAGCTAGTCTCAGACAGGCATCATCACTAGGAGCAGCTGAATGTCTGGCTGTTTAAAAGGATGGGACAGAACTACAAAAAGCATTGGATGGGATGCATAGAAAGCTACCAAAAAAGCCAACAAACCTTACCTTAGCTTGCACTGTAAGCCACAAGTCTGTTCCTTCAGTTAGCCACAATACTCTTACTCTTTCCCTCCAACTCAGTCACACACACAAAAATGCACTTAGGGCACATTTTTTCCTCAGCTGGGAGATTAACTGGATCTCACACATTTTTCAGTAGTTACAAAAAAAGTAGTAAGACAAAGTTTAGTTTTAGAGTGATATTTTAAGACTAAACTGGATACACTAACTTCGTAGTATAATTCCTGCTCCAGTTACCAGTCACAAAAATCAGTTTCTGCATCAGTAACAAAGTTAAATAAAAAAAAAGCCCAAACACAACATTTTTCCCAACACCCTATGAACTACAAACTTTAAGTTTGATTAATGTACTCAACTAGACAAAGCAAGCCTGCATATGATGCCCATCTACCAGATTGTATTGTTTCTTGCATGACTTGGAATTAACATATCATCCCAACTTCTTCCCCCCCCCGCCAAAACAAGCAAGAAAAGCACTAGCAACAGTTATCTATTCATAAGGGACTGATAATTGGAAGGTGTTCAGAAATCCCAGTATTCCCAGTACTCAGAGAATGTGTGCCAAATCTAGAAGACTACATAGTGAATCAATCATTTATGTACAATTTTTTTAAGAAAGCAATTTTTGCAAACTAAATGTCTGCCTTTAGCTTGTTGTCTAGCAATTTATAGATAATGTTAATCTCTTTCCAAAGTTAAAGCTATGAAGATCATCAGAATTGTATTACACTCAACCAAGGCATTAAAAAAAAGCATACACATTAGAGTCCAAGGAGCAACTGTGATTGGGAAGTCCATTCTTTACCTGATAACACCTTATAAGGGTGTCGTTCTGTTCCAATAACTGGAAGCCTCTTATACTCTATTTGATGTTGTGAGACAGCATGACGGTCAAGCAGAAATCCCTATTCTACAGCTTCCAGCGACTTTAAAAAGTGAGCCATCCAGGAAGAACTATGTCCCACCTGCTTCCAGAAAGCAGGAATAGCCTGATTATCAGAGAAAGAGTTAAACAAGTATTGCAATACTGTATGACTTCCAATAAAGCGCAACTGTTTTGTAAACAGCTCGGCTACACAACCTTTCCCAAAGAATACTCCAGAAAAAACCAAAACCGCTCATTTTCATTATTCATACAATTAAACTACAACAAGGAACAAAACAATTTTTCCATAAAGAGAGAATAACAATTTGAAGCTGCAAAACAACTAAAACACCCTGGCATGAATTCGTACGCTGGGCTTATAGCATGCTTTGAAAACACACAGAACACTCTCTCCAGATCGCTAAGAACGGCATCAAGTAAGTTAACACCTATGAAATGCTGGGCATTTGTACCAAAGTCCAACTGCTGCTCTGGAATTGCTGTATTTATTGTCTCAATGAAAAAGCACAGTATTTCATGGATCACATACGGAATTGTGTGGTTTCATAATTTTTTCTTTAAATATGATGAGCTTGTCTGCTGTGTGTGGTTTGACTAAAATGTGCTTCCAAATAACTAACCATGCTGGAAAAGCTTGCCAAGCTTATTGTTTGAGAAGAAAATTAATTGTTGTGAAGCTTTAAGTTCACATAGAGCTTTTTTTTTTTTCAGAACAGCTTATCTAGTCAGCCCCCACAGCAGAAAAACCATTAAATCCCATCATCCTGAGTACTAGAATATTCCTAGGAACCAACAATGTTTACACACAAAAGATGGACTTTGATTATGCTGCATTATAGAACTGCAGCATAGCAGATGAAAGCTTAAGGACATGTCTATAAATTAACTGCAAGGTGGGAGAAATTAAGGAATGGTCTAGATCATTACAGGAAAGTTTCTAACTTTATCCAGTGTGATAAATTTGAAAGACTACTATAGCTCAAAGCTGGGATGTGAGGGAACAGGTAACAAACAGAACAGAGTCCTGACTTAGTGGGCTGAGTTCTACAAAATCCACATAGGAGCTTCCCAAAGAAGACTCACAACTGGAATTCACTCAAGCAAAGCTTCATAGTCCATACTGTCTACTTTTAAACATATACTTTCTTTGTGCTTGTTCTAAATGCACACTATTTATAAACCTACCTCTGTTCTGTCAAATTTAAGTCAACAAGAAAAAAAGTTACAGCAACGTAACAGTAACAGCTACAGAAGTAACAAGCTTGATACTTTAAGCCTTAATAGCATCATGTATACTGACAACAGCAACAAAAGCTCCAAAGGAAAACCATCCCAGAGCTTGTACAAGTTTGGTCAGAGTTCTGTGAACGTTCTACTAGAGGACACACAAGTACTGGTAAGAAACGGCAGTTTCACATTTGACATCAATAAATGCAGATGTCTGGAGAGTACAAAACAGCGCGTTTCTACAGGCAGCATTAACGTGACACCGCTACTGCCCTACGCGGTCAGCTGCGACTGGACAGGGGATGTGATAGCACGGCCAGGCTCTCACACACACCCGGCGTGACGCTGTGCTCCCAGAGCCGCTCACCGCCCCGCCTCGCCCCTGCACACACGCTCCCTCGCAACAGCTACTAGAACACATCTATAGAGAACAGCTACACCCCGGGGAGTGGGGAGACACGAGAAAGCAACAACCCGCGACGCCTTTTCCTCCCTAATGGGAGGAAGGACCCGCAAGGCGGAGAGACGCCTTGGAGCTTTCCCAGCCGAGGAGAGCCCCACCGCGGAGCCCCCCCGAAGGGTCACAGCCGCGCTCCAACTGCCCCTTCCCATAGCCCCCGGAGGGTCGTGTTTACCCCACCGGCCGTCCAAGGCGAACAAGGCACCCCGCAGCCTGCAGAGCGCGGCGCTCCCCGCCGCCACCGCCCGGCCGGAGCCGGGAAGCCCCCGGCCGCGGGACGCTGTGGAAAGCGCTGCCGGGCCAAGAGAATCAAGGCAGCCTCAGCACCGACCACCGCCTCACTCACCTCACGGGCGCGGCCTCCCCACCTCCGAGCCGGCCCGCAGCCACCGCCCCGACGGGCAGGGCAGGGCTGGGCCGGGCGGCGTCCCGCAGTATCGCAACTCCTCGAGCCGCCCCGCAAACGCCGCTACTCCTTCGACCGGCGAGCGTCGCCCGCCGCCTGCCCGGGCGCTGACGGAAACGGCACCGCCGACTCTGCACACCACTCCCACAGAGCCGCCTCCCGCACGGGCAATAACAGGAAGGGAGCGGGGCCCTGACCCCGGATAGGGAAAGCACCGCCCACCGGAAAGGGAACCGCGCCGCGCGGGGGAAGCGGAGGTGATGACAGGCGGCGCGGAGAGGCGCGGCGCCGTGACGTCACCCCGCGCTGAGGGGAGCGCCGCCCGCCC
>VXBZ01012288.1:10214-31888 GCA_013399135.1 Heliornis fulica
CTTCTTTAGGCTGGCAGTTAGCGGAGATCTGCGGTAACTCGGGTGCTGTCATGAAGTGCTAGGCATCTCGCTAGGTTTATGAAAGTGGCTTTTTTATTATTATTATTATTATTGTTATCATTGTTATTTTTTGTTTGACCCAGACGAGAGGAGAGGCGTGAAGCCCCCTGCCCAGGTAGGATCCCCGCTGTGCAGCGTGGCACCCTTCAGAGTTTGTTGCGGCGTTAGATGCTGCTTCCCGGCTGAGGTCGAGCTGCAAAAAAATGTGATTTACGAGCCCTGCCGACATCCATCACCCGAGCGCTTTGTTCCGACACGCCGTCCGGCGGAGGGACTTCTTGGGAAGCAGCTCTCTGCCTCTTCTGAAACGGGCATACGCTTCAGATGGGTGCACCAAGCTGTTTGTTATCTGGGGAGGCGTTAAGGGTGTGTGTTTGTGCGATCGGCGTCTAAAAAAATAGAAAAAGGAAAGCAAACAGACTCTTGATAAGGTTCCATTAATTGAACTATAAACATAGTAATTCTGTTCTTGTTTACTCGCTGAAAGTCTTTTCCTCATCACCGATGAGGTCCATGGTTTGTGGGGTTTTATTTTTATTTGATTGTTTGTTTGGTTCGTTTACTTATAGTACGTTTCGTTGATCTTTTGGTAATATTTTGTTTAGGGTTTGGGACTGATTGGGGCCGTTGGAAAATGCTTGTAACTTTCCAACCTGTGAGGTATATGAAGATCCCGGTTTTTTAGCTTTTCTGGACCTAAACTGGACTCGGGAGACCTTTCTGAAATGCCTCGAGTCTGAACTAATGCAGAGCTCAAGGGATAATACCAGTTTAGGAAAAAAACCCACCCCGCTGGGAATGCTATTCTTGGCTGGGTAACGGTGCGCGACTGGATTTTAGCTTCTTGTTAGTTGTATGGAAAGCGGAAAGTAAAAGTAGCCGTGTCCGAGGACTAGGGAGCTAGGGCAGCTTCTGCTGCTGGCCGTGGCGCTGGTGTGTCCCCCTGCCTCTTGGGACAGGGACTCTGGGGAAAATTCTGGCCATGCACACACTTTTAATGACATTATGTAGTCAAAAAGCCCAAACCTCTGGTTCAGACCTGTAAGGCACCTGTCAAAGGGTTTGGACAGCTTGGCAGGCATGTGATGACATATGAAAAAGATGTTTGTTTCCAGCTGTTGGTCTGAGAAGAAGGAAAGTTGTTTAGGCCACAGCTGGTGGAATTTTCATGCACATGTTATGAAGTCTCTTTCCAGAGTACTGGATGTTGTTGTGGAATACGCAGATTAGAAATGCCATCAGGACAATAAATAATATTTTGTCCTTAATACAGCGTCTTTAAGTTATACATGCAAATGCTATAACTCAGAATGAGCCGCCCATCCAGAGATTAGCTATGACTTGTAGCAGAGCATGCAGGGAATGGGCAGGTAGGTGCTTCTGGGCACTGGTCACCCTTCCCCAAGTGACTCACTTGGGCCTCCGGCTTTGCCAGAATCCCTGGATATATTTTGGCATACCTGTTCCTGGCTCCAGTTCCTGGTTCTCACCTTGACCCCTCGATGAACTGGAGCAGGAGCTCCATCAGCCACACTCTGATCAAGGCTTCAGCAGTTTTGACTTGTGCATGTTGTCCCCCTGAAACTAAAGAGGGATACTCAAAAGCAAGCTTGTGTGCAAAGATTTTTTGCTTAGGGGCTGCCTCTCATAAGCTTTCCAGGATGCAAAGTGTACATCTTTTTTACTTGTATGGTGCTGAGAACAAATGCCATATCATATTTGGGTTCAGTATCGGAGAGGTGACCTTACTCAGGACCAACACTGAAAGACGAGGAGCAGTGGTGCCTCTCTGATGGAATTTTATGGAGCATAGTTTGCACTTGGGACCTTAAACCTTGCTGGAAGCTAATAGAGGTTATACTCTTAAATGTGTGAGCCATCTTTTAGAACAGGATTTAGTGTTCAAAAGTTAGTGAGTATTTATTGGAGTGTGCCTCCGATCAGTTGATGCTGCCAGGAGGATACAGGTTTAGAAGGATACATGTGATCTCAGAAAGATGATCAGTTGGCATGACTATGGAAAACTCCTATGTTTTTGGCCACATGGCCACTGACTTTGGGACCTGGCCTAAGGCACCGGCATTTTAAGAAGGTGGTCTTACATTGCTTTCTGTATACCTGTATTTATGTCAGCCAGTTCTGCAGCCCATCTGTACATCAATTAGCAGTTTGGGCAAGTAATTCCGCCGTCTAGAGTGTGATTGTTCAGCTGAGTAAACGATGTGCAATCTCAGTTCAAGGCAGATTTTGGGCGTGACTGTTCGGGCTTTTATTTATTTATTTATTTTTTAAATTTGTGGAGAATGTGGGAAACTAATTCCCAGAGCCTGGGATCCTGGCATGCCTGAAATTCTCCCCTGTTCTTACCCTTTGCCTCTATCCGGTGGGTGGGTGGGCTGGATGAGAGATGGGAGGCTGGACTTTCTTTCCCTCCCTCCTCATAGAATAAGCAGCTCTTCCAGATAAATTCCACAGCTGTTTGAGTCTCTCCAGAGATGCCTGCTTGCTTCGCCGATGCTATTTTCTACACAAATAGGTTTTCTCCTGCTGCGCTGGGCTCTGCGAAGGGAGCAGCGGATCGCTTGGAACCCACGTGGCTCTGTAGCAGGGTCTGGCAAACCGAGGGGTGTCAGAAGAAACCTTTTTAGCCCTCATCAGAGCAAGCTAATCGTGTGGCATCTCCCCATGCCCTGGGCTGGCGAGGGCCCCGACCGCAGAAGAGTCGACCCCTGCCTCAAAGCCGCTCTCTTGGTGGCCAGGTGGCCAAGCGCCAGCGGCGTGAGCTGAGGGAGGCTGGGGAGGAAGGAGATGCCGAGATCTCTGGGATGAGATAATCTCCAGGGCCGGGGCTTGTGAAGCACCCAGGAGCCCCAGCAGCTTCCACACCTCGAGCTGAGTAATAGTCCTTCGGCCCTGACAAGGCCTTTGGGCCCTTTCAGATGCAAATGACTTCGCTCTCCCCGTCTTCCTGCTGCAGAAATGACCCCTTCAGAGTCACCTTCAGATGTAAATGAGCTTGTAATTTGCCCCTTCCTGCCCCCATGAATAAAAGCTGGGCATAAAGAGTTGAAGTGCAGGGTGCGTTGCGTGTGGTGTTGCATGTGGTGCACAGCTCCCGTGCATCACTGAGCGAGACTGAGTTGTTTCTTGGAATGGAGCACAATGTGTAAATGCCACTAATCGAGTGCACAATGGTTTTAATCTGGTTTTATTTTATTTTAACTTAGTTTCCCCAGGAAATGAGTGTTGTCTTTCTCCTACCCTTTGCATTTGGCCAGTTTCAACCAGATTGCACCAATGGTTGGCAGTCTTGAAGATCATTAATTTCCCACTTGTTTTTTGTTAAGATTAGTGGCTGTCTGGGAAATCCTTGAAGCTGTGCTCTCTGAAGGAGACTGCTTTCAGCGATTGTCCCTCCTGCATGGTAGCAGCTGCCCCACCAGGCATTGCATGTGGTGGTCAGACCACCTTGGTAGCCCCCTGGCCAGGTTCCCGGTGTGGGTTGACAAGAGCTGTAGGGCTGTGATGGAGGGGCAGGAGAGCAGAGGACACAGATGGGACCTGTTTGTTTTGTCCCTTTGCAGCATGGCTGTAACCTTTTATTTGTCAAGCTAAGGCCGCTTGAGATGTAGGAAGGCTGGCAGGCTGATGGCCATAGCTTGGGGCCTCCTTTCCTTGACCTCCAGGACACCTTGGGCTGAAGGAAGGTGAGCATCAGAGCAGATGGGAATGTGCAGCTTGGACAGGACTCACGCAGGGGAATTTGTGTGCACAAACAGCATGTGTGCAGTGGCAGCGTGATTATCTGGGTGTTCGGTGGTGTGATCTTGTTGAATTCCATGATGATTTGGTAGTGATGAAGAGATGACATTCAGTGCTGTACATTTCTCCCAGACTAGCAGCTGTGAGCGAATACAGTCTCCTGATTCTCATGCAGCCCCCTCCCCACCATTACTGGAGGCAGATGTGTACTTGGGCTGATGCAGTGCTATGAGGTGTCAAGGACAGGCTTCTGTCAAGCTTAGTGCCATAGTGTAGGTGCATCTGGTCTGGCATGGGTGTCTTGGGTGGTCTGCCTCGGAAATGTAGGTGGGGCTTATCCAGGAGAAGCAGTCTTGCCCCATGCCTGGGCTGTGCTTGTGCTAGAGAGCATTTCGGTGTAGCTGTGCTTGATTTGGCAGGCACATCTTCCAGACCTGGACTGAAAGAACAGGAATCTGCTCAGGCAGTGGCATAAGAAATGGAACTGTCAGGGTGTCACGGAGCATATATGGGATGTGTGTGCAGTTCCTCAACCAGCACATGTTTTGCTACCCTCTCTGTTGCTGGTGGTCTTCAGTCAATATATACCTGTTATCCTGGGGCCTGGAGCGTGGCTCTTCAGAGATTGCCAGTGTCACTCACTGATGTCAAAATATTCAGTGTCACCCTCAAGGGCCGAGCTGAATCTCCAACACCCATATGCTACTCCTTTTCAGACAGCCTCAGATGCATCTGTCAAGGTGAGATGAAGGGAGGAACTGTGTAGTTGGCTGACTTACGGAGTTACGGAGCTGGTTACAGGGGATGTGGAGCACCGGGCCATGCCAAGAGGGCAAAAGGGGGTGCTGTTCACTCTCTCCCTACACAGACTGCCTGATAGAGATGGGGCTGGGCTCCTCTGGCATCTGAGTCTGAGTCTCTACAGTGTTGGAGTGTGGCACTTAGCAGAGGAAGACGTCTCTTGGTTCCCTTCCTTTCCCCTCTGTGGGCACAAACTCATACCACTGGCAGAATGGCATGGTAGGTGACTGTGGTAGCAGACTGGCTCTTGGGCTCAGACCAGACATCCTGTGCAGGTCCCTCTTCTGACTGTGCCGGCTGCCTGAGCTTCCATGTGAGAAATCTTGAAACAGGCAGCTGTGGGGTAAAATGCTGCTGTAACATTTCTGCCTGTTCTTGTTAACCGTCATCGGGCTAAGCATATACGTTTTAGTGATGATGCAGTGCTTTCTCTGTTAGGTGTTAAACCAAACAGGGCTGGTGGCATGCCAAGAAGGAAGGGCTGCCGTGCTTCCACCCTCGCAAGGGACTTTTCCACAGAGGAGCCTTTCCAAAAGATGTGCGCTGGAGAGAGAGAGACGGTGTGGCCTGGGGGCCTGGGACACTGCAGGCTCTCACTGGCTGCACTCAGGGACCTGATAGCTCCAAGTTTTGCAGGCTCCGCTCTCTGGGGATGGGGAAGGATGGAAGTGAAGTTTGTTTTGTTAGGAACAAAAAAAGCGTACGAAGCTTGGGGTGGTACCTGCCCCAGCACCTGTTAGACAAGATAAAAATGCTACTTAAAAGACAGGGTGTGCGTGCGTGTTTGCACATGGGGGCATACAAAGACAAATAAGAGCTTTTAAAAAGCCGGCATGGTGAGCGTGCAGTGCTGTCAGGCACGCTGCCTCTTGCCAGCTAATATCATCCACAAATAAAACAAGTTCGGTTGTTGCTGTTGCAGCTGCTTTCCCTCTTGAAGCCGGGTGAGCCAGACTCCCGACTCGGAGAGAAACGTGTTGGCAGTTTGCCTGACGTCCGAGGCGCACAGGGTAGTCTATGTAAAAACCCCAGTGTAACACTGCTCATCCAGGATGAGCAAAGACAGCCGTAGCATTTGCTTGCCGCCGTGTTTGCTGTGACGCACTCTCTGAAGTTGGTTGTTGACTGCATTCACCAGCAAAACAAAACGCGGCCTGGAGGTGCGATCGGCTTCTTCCTCACCCGCAGTTAACAGCAGCCACTGGACTTAAAACAAGTTTTAATGTGGGAGGGAGGAAGGATTCAGCAGCTTGAGCAGAAGGCCGTCGGGGTGGGGGTGGGGGATTGTTTAGGACCTAGGCCTCAGGAGCTTTCCTCCTGACCTTGGGCAAGGCACATGAGCTGCTTGGTGCCTCTGCTCTTTAAATCTGATCTGTTTCAGAACAAGTGGTTGATACTGGTCTTAGTTTCCTTCTCCGAAACAAACCCCGAATCCCCAGATGTTTGAGCATGGAATTGGAAGTTTAAATGGGAAATCTTCCTCTCTCCTCCCTGCTCTTTACCTCGGATAAAGGTGGAAGAAAAAGAATCATTCACAGCCATCTGCTGGAGGCATCAATCACGCTGGAGGCAGTCTCTGCCAGTTGTTCCACACGTTATTAATGATGAAAAGATATAAACACATGAGCTCATAATTATGTTGCATTTAAATTACTTACAAAATAATGGCATTTGAAGAACAATGGGGTTACAAAATCAGGCGGACAAAAGCAAGGAAGTGCCAGGACTAATGTTGCATAGCTCCCCTTTGCATCTGCATTATGATACAATCTTTAATTCTACGATTGCATCATTTTTTCCCTTTCACAGAGTCCCTCTTTCAGTGGATCAGTAATTACAGCCTAATTCATTTTCTCTTCCCCACATTCACTTTCTGCCTGTGTCTCCACATCTATTCATTTTATACCCCACCCAAACCTCTAACTGAGCAGTTCCTGGGGGCTTCTTATTCTTGCAATATCTTAGATATGGGTACTGTGTTCTTTTTCTTGGCTGAGGAGTGGAGGCAAAGAGCAAATAAAACTCAAATGGTTGAAATGCTTTCAATTTTGGCTGCCTCAGAGAGATGCTTAGGGATGATTTTCTTTTTCGCTCCTCCCGGAATACCTGGCATGATGTAGCAGTTCGTCTGCTGGAAACACAAGGACAGTTGACCTCAGCTCTAAGTCTCGGCACTCTTGCAAGTTAGCCCTGGATATCTTGGCTTTGCAGAGAGTGGGGACTGCCCTGTTAGGGGTCACCTGAAGAAAAACTGGTTTCAGGCACTTGTGGAACATCATACAAAAGCTGTGGAGCTGGAGGTAATCGCTGCCTGCAGGTGAAGCATCCAGCTTCCCCAGGCAAGGTGGTTGTCTCTTTTTCTTGCTGTGTTGCTTTGTTCACTTATCTTTCTGACCAATGCTGAGTGAGGCAGGATCTGAGAGATAGCCATCATTTTTGTCACACAGTCCTATCTGTCTCAAAGCAGCTGATTTCCAGGACACAAGTGATTTGTGGACATTGTTAAAGGCAGAATCCATGCAGATGTATACAGGAGCTGGATGGAGGTTGTAGGAGCTGTCTGCATTATGGTGCCTTTTTGGGCTTCTCGAGTTTGCAGTCTTTGTATTAAAAGTTTAGCAGAGCTGTGTTTTAATTAATTTTCTAACTGTTCAAGGGGAAAAGGGAGAGGAAAATAAAAAAATGAGTCTTGGCACATGAAACTTGCACAGTGATCTGGGTCATCCAGAGGGTGTAGACCTTTGGACTGTAAGCATTAATTTCTAACCTATGAGATAACGTCCTGCTTAGGAGCACTGTTTGGCTGTGGATGATGGTCATTGCCAGAGCAGGGGGACAAGCTCAGGAGGTCATCCTGTGCAGTGTTGGATGGAGTGAGCTGAGCGCTGGTGCTTCCTTACTCCTCTCTGACCTGCTCATGTCCATCCTGTGCTTCCCTCTGTGGCAGCCTAGTTTCTCATCCCCATAAATCACCCTCTGCAGGTCCCTCTTCTGCCCCTCTGTCCCTGTGCATCCCCAGTAATGCTGCTCCCTTTGCTTTATAGTACCATGCCTCAAGCCCATGCCTGTCTCTTGTTATTAGTGGTGCCACCTGTAATTTCCCAAAGGTTATAGATCCAGATGTGCTGGTAGGGTTGTGTGCAATCTGGACTTGAATTTAGATCTGTACTTTTGTTGTGTTCAAGCTGTAGGTAAAGGTCACCCCAATACCTTTGAATGAGGCATTTTCAGCAGTTCATCTTCCTTACTTTTAGTCAGGAGCCATTTCTGTGGGCAATGGGTGAACAGCTCTTTAAGCTATATAAAGTAGTTTACACCTAAAGTGTATGCTCCTTTTTGGCCTATTTCTCAGTGGTGCATTGGGATAGATGAATGGATGATGTGGTGGGTCAAGAACTGGCTGATGGGCTGGGCCCAGAGCATGATGATCAGTGGATCAGAGTCTGCGACTGTGACTAGCGCTGTTCCCCAGGGGTCAGTGTTGGGTTTGGGCTTGTTTAACTTCTTCATCGATGACCTTGATGGGGGAATAGTGTCCACTCTGAGCGAGTACGCAGATGATGCGAAGCTGGGAGGAGTGGTGGAGTCACAGGAATGCTGCGCGAGACCTGGACAGGCTGGAGAGCTGGGCAGTGAGGAACCAGATAAGGTTCAATAAAAGCAAGTGTAGGGTCTTGCACCCGGGAAGGAACTACCTGTGGTTGTTCCACCCTCTCCAGCAGGGATGACCTGCTGGAGAGGAGCTCTGCGGAGAAGGACCTGGGGGTCATGGTAGATGACAGGCTGGCCATGAGCCAGCAGTGTGCTCAGGTGGCCGAGAAGGCCGATGGGATCCTGGGGTGCATTAAGAGGAGTGTAGCCAGCAGGTCGAAGGAGGAGATCCTACCCCTCTACTCTGCCCTGGTCAGGCCTCACCTGGAGTCCTGTGTCCAGTTCTGGGCTCCCTGGTACAAAACAGACAGGGATCTCCCGAAGAGAGTCCAGCTGAGGCCACAAAGATGACTAAAGGCCTAGAGTATCTCTCCTATAAGGAAAGGCTGAGTGAGCTGGGGCTGTTCAGCCTTGAGAAGTCTGAGAGGGGATCTCATCAATGTTTATAAATATTTGAAGCGTGGGAGACAAGAAGAATGGCCAACCTCTTCTCAGTGGCCTGTGAGGACAGGACAAGGGGTAATGGTCATAAGTTGGACCACAGTAAGTTCCGCACCGATGTGAGGAGGAACTTCTTCACAGTGAGGGTGACAGAGCACTGGAACAGGCTGCCCAGGGGAGTTGTGGAGTCTCCTTCTCTGGAGATATTCAAGACCTGTCTGAATCTTAGGGATTTGTGGTATAAATTATGGCCATGACAGATATAAACCATGTCAAACTAGGTTTATAAAATAATGACAGAACAGAGCGTCTTAAAATGTTTTGGATGACTCAACAGCTTGCACACCTAATTAATAGACCAAATGCTAAAAACTTCTACCAACGAATTATTGCTGTGTGTAAGTCCAAGATTTAGTATTTGAGTACTGAAATTCACGTATTTGAAAAGGAGAGAACTACTAAAAGGAACATGGACTGTTTTTTACCTCAGGACTTACAGATACTTGGGGGGCAGGGGAGTAAGTATGCAAGTCTGAAAGATAACCGTGAAAAATGGCTTGTTTTGATGGAGAGATCCAGAGATCCTTTAGAGGGGAAAAGAAGGTTTTGTGAATTAAATAACAAAAGGATTGCAAAAAAAAAATAAAAAAAATTAGTAAGTTGCAGTCCACTGGCCAAGCCATCTCCTCTCCTGCCTGGATGGTGGCAGTGAGCTTGCATGCCTAGGAATTGCTCTGAGTTTGGGCAAACTTGAGTTAATCCTCAACACAAACTTGTTCTTTATAATTGGTGTATGTGTTTATTTTGAGGTAGGCTTATTTGGGCAGATCTTCAGGCACTGTCAGTTGCTGTAGCTCCCCTGGAAGAGAAGTGGCTCCTCTGTGGGGTGACCTCTGTGCCGCTGGGTGTGCCTGGCTGGACGCCTCCACCACCTTCTGCCTCCCCCTTTCCTCTTCCTCACAGCATCTGTGGTTGGATGCCGAGAGGCAGAGGCAGGACGGGGCTTTGAAAAAGCTGGCTCAGCAGAAGAGGTGGAGAGCTAGCTGATGCCAGTATTAATATTCTTTCAAAATTGATGGATGAGACGATTATAAAATTGCAGAGGGAAGTGAAACTTAACGGAATCCATGTTTCAGTTGCATTCTGGATTTTTTTCGGCATCCAGTCTCTGAGGTGCAGGACAGAGCGAGCATTTTCTTGGTGAGGATGTTGATGTAGACTGTACAATGTATTGTTTTTTTAAGAAGGAAAAAGCAAAAGCTTGGGCCAGTCTGGTTTCCACAGCTGGTGCTCTCAGTTGCGCTGTGTCGGGACAGTAAACCAGATCTCAGAAGCTGTCCCAGTGTAGCTGGAGAGAAGAGTCTGTCACGCACAGTTCCAGATTTACCTGTAGTGCTGAGATGCCCAAGATGTGAGGGGTGCTGAGGTGCTGGACTTATGTCCCCTGTGTGCCCTTCATCCCTGCGGAGAGGAGTGAAGATGCTGGAGTCTTTTGGCTTGCAGTGACTGGCAGTGTTGGTCCATGCTCCTCCATGCCAGCTTTCTGGCCCCTAACCTGGGGAAGATCCTTTCTCAGCTGACAAAGCCACCAGCTCAGCCTTTCGAACAGCACTCCTAAACGGGTGCCGTGCTGCGCAATGGGAACTCTCGTCCTTCACTGTACACCTTTCCTTCTCGTTGTTATTTCTCTTGTCACTGTTAGGGGCAATGCCGTCCTGGCCCTGGGGAGTGGCTGAACTGAACATCGGGTGCAGACATTGGTTTGGGAGCAGGGGTGGAGGCTGCTGATATGCCTGCACCCACGGGGGCTGCTTGTGAACTGGTTGGGTCCATAGCTGGGCTGTTGTCACTGGGATAGCCTGCTAAGTATGGCTTTGGAACCCCACAGCAAAGCAGGCAGGATGCATGATACAGGGGGACTCACTGTCCTCTCTCCACCTGGCTGGACACAGTGACTTAAGGGATTGGGGCCAATGGTGACACATCCTGCCCAGAAATGTCTCTTCCATGACTACCTCACCTTCCTGAATGCCCTTGCAGAACAGGTGCAAGGCTCTGCAAGTGGAACTGGACAGTGACGAGGATGATGGCTCTCTGAGGTTGGGGATGTCAGTGAGTTTATGATTGCATACAGCTTGCATCAAAGCTACTGCCATAAAACAAACAAACACCCCCCCAAACCTACGCCCAAAAACTAAAACCAGTGATGGGTTGTTGTCATAGGAGATGCTTTCCCGAGGGGAACAAAAGGCTCAGTGTGCAGATTAGACCCACCTCTTGGGGAAATCTGTTGCCTTCCTGGGGCCTAGGTTAAAGGTGTGATGAGAAAACTTCCTACCCTGGTATGGCCCTCAGGTTATTGTCCATTACTAATTTTACAGGTAGGCACTGATGAAGTTGATGAGTATTTTGACTCTCCAGAGCTTAGTGGTGGTGACTATAGGGTCAAGTGTTTATGAGTAAGAATTGAAGGGAAGACCAACAAGGCAGATCTAGTGGTTAACTAGACTTTTCAGGATGAACAAACAAATGAAATACTCTGTCAGGAGCTGAGAGAAGATTCACCATTACTAGACCTCGTTCTTGTGGGGGACTTCAACTTACCAGATGTCTGTTGGAAGTACAATACAGCAGAGAGAAGACAGTCTAGGAAGTTCATGGAGTGTGTGGAAGATAATTTCCTGGCACAGATGGTGAGTGAGCCAACTAGGGCAGGTGTCCTGCTATGCCTGTTTGCAAACAGAGAAGAACTTGTGGGTGATGTGACAGTTAGAGGCTGTCTTGGGCGCAGCGATTATGAAATGATAAGATTTTTTGATTCTTGGAGAAGTAAGGAAGAGGTTAGCAGAACTGCTGCCTTGGAGTTTTGGAGGGCATGCTTTGGCCTGTTTAGGAGACTGGTTGGCAGAGTCCCTTGGGAGGCAGTCCTGGAGAGTAGAGGAGTCATGGAAGGCTGAGTATTCTTCAAGAAGGATATCTTTAAGGTGTAGGAGCAGGATGTCCCCATATGCTGAAAGGTGAGCCAGCAGAGAAGAAGACGGGCCTGGCTGAACAGAGAGAAGAAAACTTTGACTATAACTCAGGAAACTCTTTATAAGAAGGGGCAGGTAACTCAGGGGGACTGCATGGATGTTGAGCTGTGCAGGGAGAAAATTAGAGGGGCCAGAGTGCAACTAGAACTTGCAACTGGCTACTGGTATAAAAGACAATTAAAAAGGTTAATATTAATATTCCCAACAAAATGAGGGCTAAGGAGAAACATCATCCTTTACTGGATGTGGGGGGGCAACATTGTGACAATGGATGAGGCAAAGGTCGAGGTGTTTAATGTCTTCTTTGCCTCAGTCTTTAATGATATGAGACCAGTTGTTCTATGGATACCCTGACCCCTGAGCTAGAAGACAAGGATGGGAAGTGGAACAAAGCCCCCATAATCCAAGAGGAAATGGTTATCAACCTGCTACACAACCTAGACCCACACAAGTCTGTGGGCCTGGATGGGATCCACCCAAGGGTACTGAGGGAGCTGGCAGAAGTGCTCACTTTCCATCTTTTTATTAGCAGTACTGGCTAACTGGGAACGTCCCAGTTGATGGTAAGTTAGTCAGTGTCTACAAGACAGGCCAGAAGGAGGATCTGGGGAACTACAGGCCTGTCAGTCTGACCCTGGTGCTCAACCAAGTTATGGAGCAGATCATCTTGAGTGCTATCATACTGCATGTACAGGGACAACCAGGTAACCAGGCCCAGTCAGCTTGGGTTTATGAAAGGCAGGTCCTACTTGACTGCCTTGATCTCCTCCTGTGACCTGCTTAGTGAATGCTATGGGTGTTGTTTAGCTGGGCTTTAGTAAAGCCTTTGATGCTGTTTCCCACAGCGTTCTCCTGGAGAAACTGGCTGCTTATGGCTTGGGTGGGCCTATGCTTTTCGCTGGGTAAAAACCTGTCTGGATGGCAGGGCCCAAAGAGTTGTGGTGAATGGAGTAAAATCCACTTGTCAGCTGGTCACAAGCAGTGTTCCTCAGGGCTTGGTACTGGGGCCAGTTCTCTTTGATGTCTTTATTAATGGTATGGGCAGTGGGATCGACTGCGCTTTCAATAAGTTTGCAGATGACACCAAGTTGAGTGGGAGTGTTGATCTGCTTGAGGAACAGAAGGATCTAGACAGCCTGGGTTGATGAACATAGGCCAACTCTATGAGATGCAACAAAGCTGAGTTCTGCTTCCTGCACTTGGGTCACAACAACCCCATGCAACCCTACAGACTTGAGGAAGAGTGGCTGGAAAGTTGCCTGGTAGAAAAGGACCTGGGGGTGTTGGTCAATAGCCAACTGAATATGAGCTGGCAGCGTGTGGCCAGGAAGGCCAACAACATCCTGGCTGTTGAAAAATTTCTTCAACTTAAAGGGTTTTCAATCACTGGACCAGGCTGCCCAGGGAAGTAGTTCAGTCACCATTCCTGGAGGCATTTAAAAGACATGTCAATGTGGTGCTTAGGGACATGGTTTAGTGGTGGACTTGGCGGTGCCAGGTTAATGGTTGAGCTCAGTGATTTTAAAGGTCCTTTTCAACCAAAATGAGACTGTCATTCTCTCCACAGTCTCCTTAACCCAAACATGGCTTGCACTAATTTGACATATTTTGAAGAAATAAGTACATGTGTAGGGAGTTTAGATAAGAAAGCATCAGCCTTCTGTCATACTTTGTACTGCTTTCTCCCTAGTCAAAAGCTGAGAAGACACCTTCCAAGAGGTTTCTGTGCCCATTCTTCTGAAGTGTTGGCATCTTCAGCCTCCTGAAAAGGATAAAAGCCTCCTGCTTCTATCAGCTGCAGGTGAATTTGTTTAAGAGGAGGCATGCTCAGGGGCTTGGATGGCTTGTTTCTTAAAGTGAGTCATTTTGGGTGGAGACTCAGGTCTTCTGCCTTAGTGCTGTAGCATGTCTATTTTCAAGCTTGGTGCCCTTCACTTCTCTCATATCTCTGTAAGTATTTCTGGCATCCCATCGGTCTGTGATGAGCTCCTTCCTTTTTCCTCATCTTATCTCCCAGGGTTAGCAGCCACAGTCTGCACGGTGAGGTTCAGAAGTAAGTTCCTTTCACAGTGTTGCCTGCTCTGGTTCGTTGATGCGTTTATGGATTGAAGCTAACATCAGGGAGGGTGCTGCACTAAAGGGCTTTGGGAGTGTTATGAGAGGAAAAGTTTCTTTAGTTTCTCAAAACTGGTGTCCTCACAGGTGGAAGAAGAGGCTTGAGAAATTCAGCAGTGACCCCTGTGAGTTAGAGAGGTGTCTTAGCTGAGCAAGTGGTAAATGCTGAAGTCGAGCGGCAGACCAGGGGTGGCCTTTTGATATCCTTAAGGACCCCAGGTCTTTGCAGTGCTTAGTCTGAAAATAGCCTCTGCCTCTTCAGAAGTGCTGTGTTTACACAGGTGCTCGTGGTTGCTGTCCTTTGGGCACAGCTGGCAGTGCTGATAGGAGGATTTCTCTTGGGCAAACACTTGCTGCCCAGAAGGTAGAAATTTGCCGAGAGTGGCACTGGGTGCCCAGCGATTCTCCCTCCAGCCGGGAAGGGAGCTGCCAGCAGCTGAGCTGAGCAATACACACGTGCCTGGTCACTGCAGCACTGGGGGTGCTGAGGTGCTGGCCTTGTTATTGGGAATATTGACATTCCATGTTAGGAGAACTGGCAGTATGGGCCCAATGCCAGGGCGAGGGGCTGAGAAACATACATTCCTTTTAATTTTGGAAGTTCCTGTGATGCACACTTCCCTGGCAGGGTGGTAATGATGTTTCATGTAGGAATGCCTTTCTCATCATTTGATTTCAGAGGGCTTTAATGAGGTCCATCAACAGCCCTAGTCAGGGCAAGTCACCTTGGGCCAGTGTCCATCCAGCAGCAGGAGATGGGGACAAGGATGGGGCTGCAGGTATGGCCGCAACCAACAGCCTGAGGTCCATCCAGGGACGGTGCTGGAGAGCAGCATTGCTGCAGCATCTCTGAGGTGAAGAGAGTTGACCCTGGGGAGGGGACTAAAATGAGATCCTGTTTCTGTTTAAGTGCCAATCCAGTGCTGTAGCCATTGTGCCGTGTTGCTTATTTAGTGTTTGGTTTTAGGAGGCCTGAAGGTATATTGCCATAACTGAACAGCACCTCCTCCATGAGATCCCTGAACTTAGTGTCTGGCTGTTTTGTGTGTGCTGAGCTAAGGACAGAAGTGCTCGTGAGCCATCACAGTAGCTGAGGGGGTGCTTAGGCTCCTGGTACGTGGCTGCGCTCAGCAGGCTGCTGCCCGCTGCCATGGGGCGTGATGTATGTAGATTGAAAGCAAATTATAAAGAAGGGATGTGGCAGTGTTGGCACCCAGGGCTGTGCAGTCTGAAAGCACATTGTTGAAGCTGGAGAGACACTTGGTGAGAGGCCAAGATGGCTATTTGCATTACTGATGAGATGATTAGGAGATGGTGTTGTGGTTCTCATTAGAGACCTGTGGAAGATTGGGATCAAACAGATAGGATTTGTGTGTGTGTAATTTATGAAACCTGCTGCTCAAGCCTCTTCATTTGTTGCTTTCCACGCTGGCAGTGGGGAGGGGCAGTGGGAAATGCTAATTGTGCCGTGCGGTCTCAAATGGAAATGAAGGCAGCCGCTGCGCACTGTCCACAGAGGCTCCTCCGATGCCCTGGGTGCTGGTGGCACTGCGATCAGCGGCACATGTACTGCAGGGCCAGTGTGGGAACAGTGCAGGGGGATCCGATTTTCATACCCTCCAAATGTCAGTTTAGGATTGATGACTGGCTTCCTTGGTATAGAAATATCCTTATTTTTATTGGTGAAATCAAAGTGACAGGTTCTTTGGGCCAGAACTGTTGTCCTTGGTATTTGTCACATGCTTGGCTGGCTGAATTAGTTCAAATGGAAAATTATTTGTTTCCCCCACCCCAAACCAGAAAATTTCTGCCAAAAAAATATATCCCACCTTTTTATTTATTTTTTTTTAATTGAAAGCAAAAGACAGTAAGTTCCCTCTTCTCTGCTTCTTTCTTTCACTCTCTTCTATGTTTCTCTTAGTGGCAAATCAAGAAAGGTGAAGGTTGAATAAAAAGTTTTGTATGGACACTGAGACACGTATGTATAGAAGAAAACCCAAACCAATTTCTGACTTACCAGAAAAAAGTTAGTGAAAATCAGTGATTTGTATACATTTACTTTTATGAAATAGATGTATTTAGCAACTTCTAACTTTGCAAGTTATTCCTCTTTGTATTCAGGTCATACACAAGCATAGACCTGATTGTCCACTTTCTTGCCTTTGCTTATCGTTTCCTGACTATAGCACTATCGCATTGGCTTGAAACTGAGTATTGGACAGACATCTCCAATTATTTTTCTGTTAGCTTGCTAGCTTTTAAAAATTATTTTTTTAAAGTATTAATTAGTACTGCAGGTGGTGGCAGCTCCCTAGCCCTGAAGCATGCCTGACACTGCAACACAGTTTAGAAGCCTCCCTTATCCTTTCAGTTGATGACACCCGGGGCTGCGCAAAAGCCAGTGACAGCTTTCAGAGGGTCTGAAGTCACTAGTGTGATATGTTGCATCCTCTGGAGATGTTATTGGCTCTCCCTTTTTGCAAATCAAAGAGTAATGTGCACATGCTGCTTTATTTCAGCATGGCTTGCTTACTTGGTGGAGAGGACGTGAGGAGCATGTTCAGTCACCCCATCCCGGGGGATGACACGGGCATTGAGGGTTTCAGTAATGTCACACGTGACAAAAACTCCGAGCTTCTATGTGAAGTAAATGTCTCTCTTCCAAGAAAGGAAATTTCTTGATGGTACTTTTAAAAATTATCAGGAAGTAATGGGTTAAATAACTGCCTCTGTGACCACTTTTTATACATTTTATTTTATTTTCTTGCCACTTTTCTGATTGTGCTCAAGATATGCAGTCAGGAAGAAAAAAACAAACAAACAAAAAGAAGATAAGGGAACAGTCAGTTTGTTTGGGGTTTTGTTTGTTTTACTACTTTGGTGCATCTTTTTTGTCTGCATCTGGTTTCCTGGAAGTATTTTGTGACCCCCAGTGGATCCCATCACTGTTCTCCATTTGGAGCACCCTGCCCCAGCAGGCAGAAACTTACGGGCCAGAGCACCCAAGGCACTGAACTGCCCCAAAGAAACGGCACCTTGTGTCGGCACTTCCTCTTTCCTCCCACGTTGGTGACCACTGGGGGAATTGTTTAAACCAGATGAGCTTTACTGTAAAAGAAAAAAATATACGCAAACCTTCAGCATTTGAGATTATTAGTGTAAAGGGGATTGAGCACTTCTGTTCCTCCTCAGGACACTCCTGTGTTCTTTGCTGCCTTATTTTAATACATTTTAAATGCTTTTGAAGATGAGCTTAATCTGAGGACTGTGAGTTGGTTGTAGCACCCCTAGGAAACAGGGGCTATTCTCAGGTCTCAGGATAGGTGTGTTCAGACTCCAGAGCATGGATCTTCTCGGAATATTCTTGAACTGAAAACTGGGAGTCACCTAGGCAGTAGCTGAAGAAGGAACAGTAGGAAAAGTCTTTAGTCACTTCAAAAATGTTGCACAGAAGAAATAAAAGTTGCAGTTCTTTAGTGCTACATAACCTAAAATTGGTAACCATGTTCCTTTGGTAAGCAGGACAGCTTGTGAACTGCATTGTATCACTTCTTCTTTTTTTTTTTTTTTGGTAAATGTCCCCAGCTCCTGTTCTGAGATAGATTGTTGGCATCTTACCTTCTGCAACCGCAGAGCTAGGGGCGAGGTTTATGTGGGGGTATCAATTTCAGGAGATTGCTTGGAATCTCAAACTGCTTATTATGTTTCTTAAATTATTGGGTGATGTATTTGGTACCTGGTATTTTGTTTCAGAAGTACATAATGTAAATAAATTGGATTAGAATAGTGTTCATACCCTTTCTGTCAGTCTTGGCTGGATTTTCTAGCTTGGTAAAGCACAAAACTCCAGGTGTTGGCAGAATCTCATCCTGTGAATGCCTTTCCCAGGAAAAAACAGTGCGATGTAGTTGTGTTCTAGCAAAGGAAAAGACTAGTAAGTGGGCTGCACCTCCCAAACCCATGCAGGTCTCTGCAACACTGTGAGGATTTGTGTGCATGATGTAGCCATTCCTTCATCACAGCTTAAGACCCCCTCTTTGTGCCCAGCTGCTTAAAGATCTTGAAGGCAAGCGTAGCATGTGCCTGCCCTTACCTGTGTGAGGCCTAAGGGAGGCACAAACAGCATCTTCCAACCCATTCCTTGCTCACCCCTGCAAAGCCAATGCAGCTCAGAAAGAGTGAGAGAAGACAGGTCTGTAGTCCACGTTTTTGGTTTCTTGGGTCTTAAGAGTGTGGTGAGATGTTTGGAAGCAATGACAATAGATGGCCGTGTGTGTTGTGAAGGAAATTAATTCCACTGTGTTTGCTTTCAGTGAAACTGCGTTTTCACATCTTCACAAGAGATACGTTAGTGGGAAACAAACCCAGCAGAGGGATTTTTGTGTGTGTGTGTGTGTACATAGTGACTAGTGGATTGACCCTGGCTGGATACCTGATGCCCACCGAAGCTGCTCTGTCCTGTCCATCCTCAGCCTGTCCTTCCATGAAAGGCTTGTAAGTTGAGGTAAGGGCAGGGGACATCATTCAGCAGTTACTGCCACAGGCAAAACAGGCTCAACTTCGAAAATTAGTTCAATTTCTTAGCAGTCAAGTCAGAGTAATGAGAAATAAAACCAGCTATTTGAAACATCTTGCCCACCCTGCCCCCGGCTTAATGTCTCTCCCAAATTCTCTATCTCCTCCCTGCCNCGAAGCTGCTCTGTCCTGTCCATCCTCAGCCTGTCCTTCCATGAAAGGCTTGTAAGTTGAGGTAAGGGCAGGGGACATCATTCAGCAGTTACTGCCACAGGCAAAACAGGCTCAACTTCGAAAATTAGTTCAATTTCTTAGCAGTCAAGTCAGAGTAATGAGAAATAAAACCAGCTATTTGAAACATCTTGCCCACCCTGCCCCCGGCTTAATGTCTCTCCCAAATTCTCTATCTCCTCCCTGCCAGTGGCACAGGGGACAGGGAATGGGGGTAGTGGTCAGGTCATCACCTGTTGTCTGCCACTCCTTCCTCCTCCAGGGAGGACTCCTCACACTCTTCTGCTCCAAGTGTGGGGTCCCTTCCATGGGAGACAGCCCTCCACAGACTTTTCCAAGATGAGTCCTTCAGGACAAGACTGCTCCAGTATGGGTCCCACATGGGGTCACAAGTCCTGCCAGAAAACCTGCTCTAGCCTGGGCTTCTCTCTCTGTGCGGCCACAGGTCCTGCCCAAAGCATGTCCAGCGCAGATTTTTCATGGGGTCGTGGCCTCTTTTGGGTGCGTCCAACTGCTCTGGTGTGGGGTCCTCCGTGGACTGCAGGGAGACATCTGTCCACCATGGACCTCCAGGGGATCAGCCTGCTTCACCATGGTCTTTTCCAGTGTCTACAAGAGAAGACAGCGGAATCTTGGCAGCTGTGCCTGAAATGCCTTCTCCCCCTCCTTCAATGACCTTGGCATCTGCAGAGTTGTTCCTCACATCTCACTCCTCTCTCTGGCTGCAACTGCTCTTTGTGTTTGGGTTGGTGTTTTGGTTTTTTTTCCTTTACCTCTTCTTAAGTAAATCTGATATCCCAGAGGTGCTGCTACTGTTGCTGATTGGCATGGATTCGGCCAGTCCGTCTTGGAGCCGTGTGGCACTGGTTCCATCAGACATGGGGAAAGCTTCTATCAGCTTCTCACAGNGTGTCTACAAGAGAAGACAGCGGAATCTTGGCAGCTGTGCCTGAAATGCCTTCTCCCCCTCCTTCAATGACCTTGGCATCTGCAGAGTTGTTCCTCACATCTCACTCCTCTCTCTGGCTGCAACTGCTCTTTGTGTTTGGGTTGGTGTTTTGGTTTTTTTTCCTTTACCTCTTCTTAAGTAAATCTGATATCCCAGAGGTGCTGCTACTGTTGCTGATTGGCATGGATTCGGCCAGTCCGTCTTGGAGCCGTGTGGCACTGGTTCCATCAGACATGGGGAAAGCTTCTATCAGCTTCTCACAGAGCCACCTCTGCAACCCCTCCCCTCGCCCCCCTCCAAAAAAGAAAAAAAAAAAACCCATGTTGCCATGCAAACCCAGTACAGTGATTTTTGCACACATATGTTGAAAACCAGCTACCATCTTGATGAAAGCACACTGAGCTGGTAACACTGCAGTTTTGCATCCTCTCTAAGGAAATTGGGCAATTCAACTATGGTGGATGTTGGTCGTATTTCTTCGTTCTCCAGACTGACGTTGTTGTGCAGCAGAAGGTATGTTGGACAGACATAGCTTTACCAAAGTTACCTGGTGTGACTTCAGGCTGAAACATGGGTTTAGTAACTACTTGGAAAAGAGAGTATTATTTGATGTAAATTTGATTTCACTTTTTAGAGACTCAGGATTAATATTTGAGTCATGTTTTTTTAAAGATGTTCTAACAGGACTTTCAAAGTTACAGGTACATTCTGTTCAATAGGGCCTGCTGTGACAGGACAAGGGGTAATGGTTCCAAAATAGAGGGAGGAAGATTTAGATTGGGTATTAGAAAAAAGTTCTTTACTGTTAGAGTGGTGGAGCACTGGAACAGGTTGCCCAGGGAGGTGGTGGATGCCCCATCCCTGGAGAAGTTCAAGGCCAGGTTGGATGAGGCCCTGAGCAACCTGATCTAGTTGGGGGTGTCCCTGCTTCTTGCAGGGGGGGTTGGACTAAATGACCTCTGGGAGTCGCTTCTAACCCTAATCATTCTGTGATTCTATGATTTTATTCCATTCAAATTAATAGGTGTGTAAAAGCTTGAGAACACTTGAGTCTGTGCTTGTGAATTGGGCAGTTAGTGGCTTGGTCACCTTCCTTTTGTGTTTGCATGGAAAAGAACTTGTATTAGCAGTAGAGCATTCCTGTGCATGTAGCATGTGTTGTAGCTGATCTGCATGAAAGCTGTAGGTCTGGGAACTGTAGGAGGCCATTGTAGATCTCCAAAGACTGGAGGCTGCTAGGTTGTGTCTTGTCTTAGAAGGGGAAAAAAAAGAGTGTGGTGGTTACCTGGTTATCAGAGTTAAGATCCTGTCTGCTTCAGTCAGCACAGGGTGCTGTTGATGTTGGACAGTTATGCAGGGCTCTGTTACAACCGGTCTCCAAAATGACTCAGTGTAAGAGCTGACAGTGAGGTCATGTGGGGCCTTTTTTATAAAGGACCTGTTGGAGTAATTAGGCTATGTTATGTGGCTTAGTATTAGTTAAACATGCCTAGAGTCACTGGTGAGAGTTCAACCTGTAATTTTCTGCTGGAAGCAATTGCCCTTCAAGATATTCAGAGATGTAGGGCGGTTGTCATGAGGGATTGTAACATATTAAACCCCAAAGCACTGTAGAAATTATGGGGGAAGGAATGAAGCTCCAGAAAGTAGGGGGGGAATTGAACATATGACGAGGACCATGCTGAGCAAGCAGACAGCTTAACAGCGTTGCAGGGGGAGGATTGGTTGGTTTGGTAACTCAGTCTGTTTGCGTGTGTGTGTGTATGTGTGTGTATATATATAAAAAAATATATGTAAAAACTAGTGGCTGCTGTGATTATGTATAATGGCTTATTATGTAGTAGTTTGAACAAGGCAACAGAGGAGCTAAGACTTCCAGACTCTTACTTCTTTTGCTCGTTACAGACATTTGATTCCTCTTTCTCCACCCCTGGGCACTCAAGACATTGCTCACACATTATCTGCATCGGCCCTTGCTTCCTGCTCGCCTTCTGTCCCTATCCACTGTTTCCTCTTGTTCCTGTCCTGGCCGCCAGCTCCTGCGGGTTGTTGGATGCCTTTTCTCCTGATGCCTTCTGCATCCTCTGCACCTTCCCTAATCATCAGTAACACATGTC
>VXBZ01012288.1:31917-55051 GCA_013399135.1 Heliornis fulica
TACCCCCTAAATTCTGTAGCATATACAAGTTGGAAACGTACTTTCCCCCCCCCCCCTTAGATTAAGAAAAGGGCTGTGTCCAGTGTTTGTTTCCAGGTACCGTAAATGATGTCTGGAGACACTAGAAAGAGAGTAGGCTACAAGGAAACTGTCTCAATGTAAATTGTGCCAAACTTTACATGACCAAAGAAGTCTTCATCTCTTGACCCATAATTCCAGAGGTGTAATTTTACTGAGGTGCAGACTCTCAGGTTTTATATCGTAGAAAGTTTGTGTCCACTGAGGAGAACCGAACTCTTCATCTCATATCTTGTTGGCTATTTAAAGCCAAGCGGCAAAACTCAAGTCTGTAAGTGTGAGTCCATGCCTGAGTGATGGCTCTGTCTATCAAGGCTGGATTGGGTCTTTGTACTGCCAGACCATGGGGCAAGATGATCAGATGATCCAGGACACGCGGTGAGGTGTCCTCAGTGATTCCTGCTGACTGCAGGAGGACAACCTGACTGGATACAAGGTCTGGTGGGCAAATGCATATAACCAGCAAAAGCAGTGTTGTGTTGTATGCCTGTGGTATCTGAATGAGCACTGGGTTCCTGAAGAGTAGCTTTGCTTTCCTGTGGCACAATGGCCATGTGCTGGCAAAGATGGCAGGGTGGCATTGCCAAGTCTGTCCCAGCATAACATTCAGCGCAGTGCTTTTCCTCCAGAACAAGTCTGGCTGTTTGATATGTGTGGGTTTAATCCAGAAAAAATAACTCCCATCACCAGCGAGCCACTGCGTGTCATACACAACATGTCCCAGGAGCATGGCATGGCCAGCTTAGCAGCAGTGTGGAGTCCAGGGCAGTCCTTTCCTTTGAGCTGTGCCTGGCATTGGCACAGCCTATGCTAAACTTAAGCTGCAGACTTAAACTTCTTTGGGACTGTTCAGCCTTCCCAGTCCAGGCAGACATCACTTCATTCTCTCACTCCAAAGGCTGGTTTTACTTGATGCTTTTCCCTTTTTTTTTTTTTTTTGTTACCTCCCCCCACCCAGGACTAAGAGCTCTCAGTGGCACCTCCAGTAATGTTTCATTGCCATGCAGGAGGAAAGCACTTTGTCAGCAGCCTGCTTCAAGCAGAGAAATTTATATCTGAGAGAAGCATATGTACCGAACAGCAATTACTCAGATCATCAATATTTATACAGCAGATAATAGTCATCATGGACAAGATGAATATTGTCACAACAGCAGTAGCTGCTGGGGATGGGGGGAGGGGGGGATGCAAAATATAATCACTAGATTTCTTTAAATGGGATAATTATTTAACTTTAAAGTGATTGGTGAAATTACTCATTGGGAGTTCACTTGCTTCTAGAAAGTAAAGGAAATGCCCCTCCTGTCACACAGTGAAAGTGCCTGGGATGTCATCCTTTACATGTGGCTTTTGCTGAAAGCAGCGCTGGTGTCAGCTGCTGGACGAGGGATCAAAAACAACAAAAAGAAGAAATCAGATTGTTTGGAAGTGGAATTTTTGTTCCGTCTGCTGTGGCTGGACAGGTGTGTGTGGTTGAGATGGAGGCACAGTCCTACAGGTCTTGTTTTTAAAAGCCGTACCCCAGTGTCCAGTGGAAGGTGGCTGTCCTTAGGGCAGTTGTTTCAGCAGAGTTTTCCGGCATCCCGCCCACCGGCTGATGCAACGCCGGTTGCCTTGGCGGTGCATGGCTGGACAGGCAGCTCCACAAATCCCTGTCCCAGCGGGACAGCCGGGGTCATGGCTTCCTGTTTGCACAGGAGATGCAGCTTCTGATCTCTGCAGATAAAACCACTCCTTCCACCCGCCCGTTTAACCTTTGTATGGCAGCGTGACTACTTGGGGGGCTTACCTTCAAGCAAGAAATCTGCTTAGGTTGCCCTGATTTTGAAAAGTATTGAGTCAAAAACTTACCTGCACATGAGCTGTTTGCTGCAAATACTTTTCTTGCTGACTTTTTTCTTCTGGTTGTGAAATGCCTCTGAATAGCTCCAGTTTTTCTTTGTAGTGACTAATCTTCAGATGTGACCATCTATCTGAGTATTTGAACCACTGCACCCCCTTGACTTCTTCCACTTGAGTGGGAACTGTAGACATGGTCCTTTAGCTCAGTTGGGTTGCCTGTTATCTGCAACATCAGTCACACAGCTCTAAGATTTCAAAAGACCAAAAGCAACTCTTAAGAACATTTTCAATTTAGTAGATTCACAAAACCATTTGTGGCTATCACTCTTGGAGATACTGTATTCTATTGGATGCTGATAACAAGGTATCTCATGCAGTGCTAGGAGAAAATTTGGCCCAAGAGTGGGATTTACAAAAGTGGTATCCCAAATGAGATAGAGGAGGTGACTGCCAGAAGGGAGAATCAAGAGAAGATGTTTTTAAGTTGACACCTTTCCTTTTGTTCCCGCAACACCAGCTGAACTGCTCCTTTATATTTTTTTTTCTGGAGTTAGGTACCTTCTGCTGAGCTGTAGCCAGTCAGGAGCTAGCAGGTGCTCTGTTTTGGATAGGTCTGCTGCTCAACCTGAAGGAAGCTGGGGCTGCCATCCCACCTTTGTGTGGTGGCATTTGATTGTGGATCTTTTTCCCTTCATAGGTAAACCCATTAGACTGCCTGGATTCCAGCCTGTCTACAAATGAATTTTTAATATAAAATAATTAAACATTCATTGGAGCAGGGACAGGAACCCAGGTCTCTGCCTTCCCCTCATACTCACTTTTCCTTTCTGACCTGAATATTGAATTATGCACTTCAAAGTGGAATGGGGTCAGCAGGAGGCATTGGCGGAGCATTGCTGAGCTGCTGAAATTGCTGGTACTTAAAACTTTCATCTGGGAGAGGGAAAAGAGTGCTATCATTTTGTCAGATTCACTCTTAGTGAATGAAAATTTCCTTCCACCATGAGTGGACCCAGATTCTTGTGTGAGTTCACAGAGTCTGCAACTAGCATGTAGTGTGGAGTAGTCCTGACCCCGTTGCATGCAAATTAATTTGGATGGAATGCATATTTGAAGCTAAATTTAGGTGAGTTTAGGTTTTTGTGATGCAGGTAACACCAAGATGTCTAGTAATAGCAGTATTAATAGTTCAGATGCTTCTCCCCAGTGCATAACTCATAGTACAGATGCCTCTGAATTGCAGATCACAGACTCAGTATTGCAACTTTTAACTTTCTTAAGTGGTAGCCCTTAATTTTTTTTTTTTTGTTACTGTTGGTGGTTTAATCTTTGCTTAGAATTTCCACTTGAAGTCAACAGATTTACTTTTTTAGTGACTTTTCTCCAGAGCCCTTTGAGGCCGCTGCTGAATGAAGAGGTCCTTGCTGTTGAGACTCCTTTGAGGGATTATCTGCAAAGTTGTCAAAAGGTCTTAATCCAAACCTTTTTTTCTGGCTGAGGTTCTGCCTTGAGGAAAGTAAGTACTGACCACCTCTGGGAGAGATTGCCCAAATTTATAGGTCAGCCCACTTACCTGGGTGAGCCAGTCCTGTGGTAGATAACACCTAGGCTCAACACGTTGCTCCTTCAGTTGTATGGCTGCTCAGAATAGCTCTCTTCAGAGTAAGGAGGCTGCTGAAGACAGCAGGTAATCAGTACTATTGGTATTCCAAATTACTGAATTGCCTTGAAATAATGAGGCTCATTTCATGAGGCTGGATTGTTTGTACTTCACTCTCTGAATCTTTGTATTGTTGCAGTAACTTTCACTGGGGTCTGGTGATTATGAAGGGGTTTGCGTGTCCCCCATATTCAATGGGGTGCTGTGTTTTGGTCAGCCCAGACCCAGTTATATTCTAATTTGAGGATGAGATGTTAGCAGCGTGAAGCAATGGGGTCCTTGAAGGATCTAGAGAACCCCTCTTAATTCTTTTTAATTTCAGTGTTGAATGCTAGGGCACCACTGTGAAGAAAAATGTAGAGGTCTTTCTGTCATGCTGGTGCAACCTAGCTAAAGCCTTGAGGGGTTTTCAGGAATTAAGGGTTTAAAGATCCAGTCCTGTGTAGTAGTTTTCTTTAAAACCTAAAATGGGAAGACTGGTGTGGCAAAGGATAGAATCCAGGGATATGTTGGTATGAAGCCTCAAGAATGCTCCTGAGGCAGAACCCCCCCTTCTCCTTACCTTCTGAGCAGTAAAAGGGTGAAGCTGCTTAACAGCTCGTTTGATGACTTGTCCTGCTTTGCCTTCTGGAAGTTTTGTCTCCATCTCCACGTCCTCATTTTGTGAAAGCTCGTTGGTTTGTTATATGGAGGGGAAAAAACCCCAAACCCCCTTTCACTGAACAATGAGACTGAAGGGTTAGGTTTGGAAATGCCAACACCACCTCCCATGGGAACTGTAATTAGCATACTTTGTTTTCGTGTTCTTCCTTCAGGGCTTGGCTTCCATCTGCTTTTTTCTTTTTATTTTAATGTTGAGTTGCCATTGTGGTTATGGGAGATGTAATCTAACTGGGAAACCCAATCCAAACTGGAGAATGGGAACATGGGTCAGCCCCACACAACTACCTGGAGCTGGTGTGAGCAGCGTTTCACAGTTCTGATAGTGGGCTGCCAAAGGCAACTGTTCCCTTGGTACTGGTAACATAGCTGTTCATTTCATAAGGTGTTAATCTGAAACCCCAAATTTCCTTTAAAGCTCGCTTTGCTTGAATTTTATTTTATATCAGAATCTTGGCTTAATTTGCAAGTGGAAAATACTCTTTATTTCTTCTTCTTTTTAGGGGCTTTCCCTGCAGTAGTAAGTATGACAGTAGGATACTGGAATTCGAAGTACAGCATGTTGGTGGTGGTGACTCGATTTGCCTGAGGAGACTGAGCTTGCTGGTCTGGCATAAATACTTCTGAAGTGTGGGATAGAGCTAGCCTGGGAACAGGCACAACGTACGCTTCACACTTCAGATTCTACTAGATTCCCTTCTTCAAATAGCAGTCAACAGAAATACCAGGGTTGTGTTGATTGAGCAGATTGATTATATAGTCTGTCTGCGTGGAGTAAGAAATGTGTCAGTGTTTGAAGTTTAAGCATCTCGAGAAGACAGAAGCTGGTCAGTAACAGCAAACGGGTGAGAATTCAGTGAAGTTGTATTGCTCCCAAATTTGCTTTTGATAAGCAGTGGGATAATTTCACAAAGACACTGTTGCTACCATTACAGTTGGCTAATTAGCAGCCTCTCTTCAGAAGGAAACCCCGACCCTCCTGATGATCTCTGTGCAAAAACCTCATTTGTTTTATTGTCTCAGTTTCACAGTATCTTCTGCCTCTCAGCTTACAGCCTCTTGCAAACTGCCACTCTCCTTGTTTGTGTGACTTCCACGGAAAACACAAGTAATAGCAGTTGAAAGGGAATTTTAAAATAGATCAGGAAATCTAGGGCACGTCAGGATGATTTTGAGGTGGTCCTAAAAATCCAGCAGTTGCCTTTCTTTGAAAGCTTTTGCTGAATGTTTTGAGATTTAGCCTCCTTCTTCATTTAAAGGTTGTGAAAAGCAAGGCTTCCCTCTCAAACGAGCATGGCATGTAGATTGGCATTTGGTGGAAGCAGGGCTGCTTGTGGGATGACCTGTTCTCCACAGGAAGGATTTCTGGTCGAGTCTGGCCCAAATCTGCTTTTGAGAGCAGTTATTGTGAAAAGGGCTTTGGCCAGCTCAGCAGAACTGCTTCATATGGAAGAGCCTCTGGCAGAAAAATTCTGGCAGGACAGAACCCAGGCTAGTTTTTGCAGCTTTAAAGAAATGAGGCTTTAAAGAAATTATTCATTCACCTGCAAAGTCCCTGTGTTAGTTTTTGTACACTCATATATGTATTTATATTCTCTCATTCACTCATATTACAAATTTTCATGCACAAAATAAATGAATTCATGCTGTTGTAGTGGTGCTCCTGAGCATCCTAGCAAAAGGGCAAGGTAAGCTGTCAAGAAGGATTTTGATAAGGAAATGTGCATTTTAAGAGGATATCATCCCCGTGTTCAGAAGTATTTCAGGGAAGAGTACGTCACACTGACTTCCCTCTTGGAGTCCTGATTTACTGCTCAGGCCCTCTCTCTTCTGATGCAGCTACATCCCTGAAACGCAAAGGTGTGAGCTGCAGGGCTGCTTATGGTCTCCACTTTAGAGAAAGGTTACAATTTTGTGACGACATTTGCTTTCTTCCTTACATTCACTTCTTTGGAGTCAGCATGACCCAAAAATGAGTAGTGGTATGTGCTGGAGGGTGATGGAAACACGACCTCACAGGAACTTTACTGTTGTCACCTGTGGAGGAGCTGCAGCAAATCCCTTTGTATTTTGAGGGTCCTGCCTCATTTTTTTCCAATGTTGCAGCGTTAGGTCCCTGTGCTGCTCCTTTCTCTGCTGGCTGAAATGGCTCTGTGTGATCCATTGGAGAAACTCTTATCTTCTTATGTTAATGGCTGGTTATGAAACAAGAACAGAAAAAAAATTAAAGATCATGCGCTGGCAATTTAATGAAGCGATAAGGATCTACAACTTTGTCCTTTAATGAGATTATAAACCTGTTGCTCTTTTCAAATGAAGAGAGACGCTGAGGTGGCCGTAACCTGTACATGCATTAATTTTAAATCAGGGTATCCTGCCGAGTTGGAATTGTGCTGTTCACTCCTTTAAAGGTCTCATTTTCTAGCACTCGTGTTCATTTCTTTTGTGTGATTTTACACAACATGCAGTAGCAGTTTTCCATCAGCAGAGACCTGTGCATTTTGGTGACCTTTACTGTCTTCAGAGGCTTTAGGCAGTGGGCATAAAGCAATGAAAATGTTTAATGATTTCTTTTTTTTTTTTTTTCTTAAAGATAGGTCTTATGCTGCCTGTTTTCTTACAGTTGTACTACTCACATTTAAGCACCTGTGGTTTGCACCTGCACTCTTATTTTGAGGAGCCTGAAAGTCTACTTGCAAAATCTGAGCTCATTTGCAAAAATCAAGCTAATAAAAGAATAGAGGTGGATAGAATGAGCTTTCTTTAGAGCAAGAAGCTTTCATTCCAGTGTTCCTTCCCTCTTTGGCCCTCCACCACCATGAAATACATAATGTTTTCTTCTAAATCTAGGTTCAGAACTTATAAAGTGATCGACCCTTTTCATATCTATTGACTAGTCAGTGCTGGAGAAGTTTTTGTGCCTTTCTGAAACCACTTACAATGCACTTGCCTACCTCTATCCTCTGTTGAGAGTCTGCTTGTGAGAGAAGGCAGCTTGTTGTACTGAATAGTGAGGAGAATACTGAAGCCTAGGCACCCCTTAGTTCTGTTTTCTAACAGGGTGGGTGAAGTATCAAGGAGAGCATCTGTGCAGATGTTGATGGAGTTCCATGGAAACAGGAGATCCACGTAAGCCTTTACAGCAAGGATGGCACAACTTGCCAACTTGGAAATATTCCTGATGTCTCATGATAGCCACCAGACAGTTACACGCTTCATTGCTGCTCAGCGTTAAGGTTGGGGCGGGTTACAATTGCTATCCATGACTTGCTTTTCCAGGTGTGAGTGGTGTATGAACCAGAACCAAGTCCACACTGGGAGAGCAGCTGTGAAGGCAAGATCAGATGCCCCATTCTTCTGTTTTGCTGTCAGTCTGTCTTTCAGTATGAAAAGAGGCCTGCCCTGAAAATAAGTGTTGAGCAAGCTTTTGTGCAGTGCTCAACATAAACCTTGAGCGGAATCATACCTCTCTCACTGAGCAGTGTTAGTGAGCAGTCAAGGAAAAAGGTGTGTGTTTTTTGCTTCTGAGGAAATGAGTTTGGAATTCTAGACGTAAATGAATTTCCTAAAACACAATGGATACCATCTGGCATTGATTGTGGGTGCCCTTCACGTTACTTTGCCTGGTTCTGCTTGGTTTGTGTGTTTTTCATATCCACGGAGATGACCTTAAACTTTTCCAGTTCTGTGTCTATTTATATTTGGGGTCACTTTTGGGGGGAGGGAGGGGGAAATGCCAGTGATCCACTGACATATACAGGAGAGGAAAGGAAATTACTTTGTGACAGATCTTTTCTGCTATTTCCACATGAGCAGATGGATCCCATGGTACAGGTTTGCCTTTAAGGAGAATTTAAACAGTAAATACTTATGCTTTTTGCAAGAGGGCTGGTTATTTTCCGTATTTGTAAAACTTATAGGTAATTCATAAAGACTTCTGATAAAAAAAATAATGCAGCCATCCCCGTCGTGTCCCCGTCCCCCCCCCAAGTTGTGTGACCTTCAGTGTTTTAAACTCTAAACTTTTCCAGGGGAGAATAATGTGGGATCTGCATCTTTGTCAACTGAGCCAATTAATTACCTTTCTAAATGTTGACTGGTGTGCTTGACGCCTGGAGTTGGATGAAACAACTGGCTTCCACAGTTTTTGTTTCAAATTTCATTTTCCAAGAGAACAGTACAGGTGTACTAGGTTTAAGGGTGCCTCCTTATATCTCCCCCAAGTCACTCAGTGTTTTAGGGGGCTTCATTCTGAAGACTAAAGGGTTGGGAAGGTTTCCAACAGGAGCAAATCAAGCATTGCTCTTAGAGTTGGATGAGAGTTGCAAAGGCCAGGTTGAGCTTCAGCAGTATAGGGTGGATTTATTCCTCCTAGCTGAGGACACCACTAGACAGAGGCTGTCCTGACAGCCAGTGTTTCATCTGAAGAAGCGCTGGCCTCCTGACTTGGCCATGGGAGGAGTGTGAGCAGCGGGGTGAGGCAGAAGGCTCAGCGGAGGATGGGAGTTTTCACCTCGAGGAATCATTTGTAGTGACACTTCCTAGCCATGCAGGTGAACCCTGTAGCTGTTACGTGTGTGTAGGACATAGCTAAAATGAAACAGAAGGGAAACAGGTTTCATAATTGTTAGGGTGTGTTTGTTGTTGCTGCTATCTTAAAGCGGTAAACCCCAGCATTATTTCAGCTCTATCCCAGCTTGCTGCTTCTTTGGAGCCATGTAGGAGAGTCGTGGGAGAGGCAGTAAGATGCTGGCACTTCTCCACGCACAACGTGGGTGGGAGGGAAGTCTGCTCACCCTGTGGGAGCTCTCCCCTCAGGGAGCAGGGAATGAGCTCAGCGTTTTGGGTGCCCTGAAATGACTGTGCAAGGTGCATCTCACCTTGTAAGGGGATCCCATCCTGCATAGGGATAGTAACTCCCTGGCGCTAATGATGGCACTGGCGGCGTTTGTTCCTGCTGTTTGGGTCTGGGAGAGTGGAGACGATCATCTTAAACCCAACCAAACCTGAAGGGTGCTAAACCAAGCTAGTGGGAGAGCCAAACAGAGCTGGTCCTACAAGCAAGCCCTGGTGCTTCATGCTTTATATTCTGGGGTGCCACCTGCTGGCACTGACTCTCTTTGCTCTCTGTTCTAGAGGCAGCTGCTCTGGAGGATTAGAGCTCAGACCAAAATGCATCAGTGTTGGTAATATTGTTAGTACTAATCATTTTTATTGATCATTACATTATTTTGTCTAATTGCGTAGCGCTTAAGGCCCGTGTTTATTGGCAGAGACCTCACCCTGGCAAGTGTTCTGCAAACTCAGTGTGAAAGAAACTGGCAGAGGCATCACTGCTTAAAAGACACAGAGCGTAGTGTGAAGGAGCGATTTCAAGTATGGAAAAGGATTTTTTCAATCCATGCTGTTATTTGGCAAAACACAAAGTTTTTTTCTTTTTGTTGTGTCTTAATTTAGTAAAATATTTTGATCATTTATGTTGTTGGAAAAAACCCAAGAGCAGTAATTGTTGAAGTGAAAGACACCTTACAGTGAAGTCACTTAAGCAAAAGTTAGGAAAACACTGACCCAATACTAAAAAGTAACAATGATGTCAGTAAACTAAATAATTCTGAAAACCTTTTGACTGGAAAACAAGGGATGTTGTAGATGTGGCACAGTGCAAATCTTGGTCCAGAGCTGAAATGTGTTCATCCTAGTCAAGAACTTCTTTTGGCAATATAAAAGAGGTGGGTTTTGAATGTTTTGTAACACATGCGAACAATTTTCTGTCTGTGGACCAGACGAGTTCCTCAGTGGGTGTAAGTCAGTGTGGCTCCTTGGGCATGGGTTTGGTTGCGTGCTTTGACGTTTCCGTTGTTCAGTGCACGGTTGCAGAAAACTGGAATAAAGACCTCAACTAAGTGGAACCCAGTGGGATCTTGAGTAGGTGCGTGAAGCTGTGTGCATGCACACTGTGACTTCTTAGACCATCTCTTCCCATGTAGCGCTTTCCGGAGTGGGAACAGAGACTTCTGTTTCAGCTTTCTTTTAGCAGTCCTTAAGGCACTTTTTTTGGTTCCTAACTGCTATTTGATGTGATGCTACATGTAATGCATGCTAGAAATAAGTGGTGAAGCATATTTGATGGAAGTCTTGTCTTAATAAGCAAGTAATGACTTTATGGTAGACTTTCGAGACTATTTTAGAAGGCCCTGAACCACCTGCACTTTCAAAGTAAGATCTTCTAGAATCCAAGAGCCACCTGTAAAAAAAAACCAAAACCCAGTAATCCCATCAGGCCTGTAGTCCTCTTCAGGCTTCAATCATGACTTGTCTGTTGAAAATGTCCCCATTGTGACTTTTTTGTTTTTAAGCAGACAATGAAAAAACTGAGTAATAGTCTTTATAAACATGTAGCTATGAAACTGCTGCTGGTAGCTGGAGTGTATTTCTCTCATTTGCTTTTGCTAGGCAGGGAAGGAAAAAAACACCGTGTTTTATTGCTAGACTTAGGCATTTCACATTCAGCAGGGGAGTGCTGTGAGTAAGAGATACTTACTTCTGTCTCAGTCAGTGGCTGACCACATCAGAAGAAAAATTGTTCCGGAGTCAGTACAAAAAGCTTTGTTTGCCCTTTGCATTACCTTGCAATACATTTAATCTGAAAGAACAAAAAAAATTAGTTAAAGTGAAGTGAAAGTTAAAATGAGCTGATGTTTTTGTGGAAATGACCATTTTTGCCTACAGAGAAAGTATTTTCTTAATTCGATCTGAAGCTGCCAAGTTCACCTCAAAACTACATTTCTTTGGTTAGCTGTAACTCAGATGCAGAAATGAGATTGGCTAAACTCCCAAATGGAGTTTAGGGGATCTGCCTAATTGAGATTTGCTGCTGGTTCATGTTTTCAAGCTTATCTTCAGAAAAACGGGACCAGGAGCTCTCATTTTAGTGAATACCAAACCGATTGTTTTGGATAACCCTGCTTATTGCAGGGGGTTTGGACAAGATGACATTTAAAGGTCCCTTCCAACCTAACACATTTTGTGATTATTCATAATCCCGTGAGCTCACTACTCACTGTGGCCATATACTACCAGCATTATAATGAAGTCTCGAGCATTAGCAATATCATGCTATTTATCTTTTCTGTGTTTCTTCTGATGTTATATTGTAGGGACTGCAGAACTAGGCCCAAAATTAAGAGGTAGAGCAGTTTGCTTAATTTTGTTTTGCTCTAATGTTGCCTAAGACAGTCTTTTCCCAACGTTTGCACTCTTTCCTACAGCAGCAGTGATGTATGCTGCCAGTTAAGTGCTGCCACATGGAGGGTATTTTCACACCAGGATGTTTCAAAAGCAGCCAGATTTTGACTGGCAGAAGTGTGATGGGTGATGTCTGGCCCGAAGTTTGAAACTTGCTGTAAAGAATGAAATACAACCTGACAACGCTTGGCAGGTCTGATAAACTTCGTGCAGCTACAGAAGGTGAGTGGCTTTTGGAATCAAACACCATCTCTGTGAAGGAAAGCAACAGTAGATTTCACATATAATGGGCAAGAATAGTTTATCTTCCTGTGCCTGAGCATTTGTGCAGCCATTCGCTGGTCCCCATCACAGTGTGGCTGCTAGAGCAGAGAGTCCCAGCAGCATTGCAGCTTGGAGCTCAGTCTGTCAGAGCTGTAATTTATCTCAGCCAACTGAAGGATTGTGGTGGTGCTGGCCTGAGTTGTGGTTGTCGCCCTCGAGAACATCAGGCTGCTTGGCTGTGAGATGGCTTTAATCTGCAAGTGGTGCTGGTACTCATGAGGGAAACTCACTGGTTTCTGAATTCGGTGGAAGTATGTAAATGTGCAGCTGACCTCAAAAGCATGTGTCATCCCATTAACTTCTGTGGCTAATATCAGGCCATGCTCTTCGTAACTTCTCTGAACCAGAGCTTGTGGAGTGTTTATACTCATGGGTAGAAAAATGTGGTTTGAAAAAATGTATTGGAAGAAGCTATCCAGTGTAGCCTGCTAAATCTCTTTTGGAGGATTTCACTAATGTAAAGACAGAGAGATAAATCATGAAATAGGAAATCATCAATATGTGTGCAGTTCAGTTTTGGTCTAGCTCTGCCTGTGATACATATTTGCAGTGAGAGTTGGACTGTTCCCAGAACTCAGGAAGTGAGAGTGGTATTAATACTGCCAGCTGCCAGAAGTGTTACAGGGTGAATGATTAGTTTCCAATAAGAAAGGAGATTTTGGAATGGTTCCAGTTTCTTTTGGTGTAGTCTGCAAACCAGAATGACCAGTGCTGTGACCTGGAGTAGCTGTAGCGCTTGTGGCCAAAAATGTATGAGGATCATGATTTGTCTGCGTTAAGAAATGACATTGTGGCTGACCTTGAGGAGGTATATTAGTTGGCTATCTTCCACTCTCTTGTCAAGATAACCTCCTGGAAGTGGTTCTTCTGTGTTAGGACATCTGTTGCACCTTTTCTCTTGGTAAACGGGACTTGACTCCCTTGTGCCGCCCACTTTGCAGATTTGGGGAGAAAGTTAAAAAGATGAAAAAAGCTCCCCTCACCCTATCTAATCTCCTTCAAACCTCATTCTATTTCTTTATGGCCCATGAAAAAAGAGAATTTCCTTAATTTTTTTTTTCTTCTGATGTTTACCAATTTCTTAATCTCAGTGTAAAAAAGATACATTATTTTGATTCCCTTAGGTCTGTTTTGCTTTTTTGTTTTTTTTTTAAGCTAAAAAGGAAGCACCCCCTTCCCACAACCAAACAAAACCACCCCCAAACCATCCCAGACCTTGAGAGCAGCCACGTGAAGGTAGCAGTTCGGTGACGTGGGTCACAGAATCACATCCTCAGGAAACTACGCTGAGCGAGTGCAGAGAGCACAGAGCATATTAAGCAGCCAGGGTGTATGAGGCAGGAGCGCAGAGCGGAGTTGCAGCAATTAAAACTCATTTGAAGGACTTTTGTTTCCTGAGGTAAGTGTGAAATTGAGTTTTCTTTTTTTCTTTTTTTTTCTTTTGTGTGTCGTATAGGCAGTGTGTAAGTGTGGTAGTATTGATTCCTTCCTCTTACCCTCCATTTGAGCCCATAGGCAGGTAGAATTTTGACCTAGTTTTATCAAAACCCACTCAGCAACCTCAGAGAGCTGTAGATAGAGCTGTACAGATTGGTGTCCTAATACACTAATTCAAGCTGATTTCCACTCAATCACCCAGTGACCTGCGTCAGTGAGAAACGTCTGTATTTGAGCTTTACTTAAAATTACTTTTTTTCTGGGGGAGGGGGGAGGTGGTGTAGATGGTGTATTTTGTAAGTCTAATACCAGGTCCTCGGGAGGGAGGGGAGAAACTTTTAATTATGTTTCTCTTCAGGAATCAGGGAAATTCTATCAATGGCAGATGAAGCATAAATCTCTAACGGGAGAGCAAAATTTGTTGTTTAAGGATCAGGTGCATCATGCCTCTGTTTCAGCATTTTGAATGCCACAGATTTCTGTCATATTGCCATAAATTGAAATATCTTAGAAGGTGTTGCTGTGCATTTAAAAGATGTTGCTGAGAGCCAGTTTAATGTCCGTAGTTCCTCCTGGAAAACTGTGTTTGACCTTAGTGACTTGTGACCTTACTTTAAGTTAGGGAACTTCTAAATCTGTGTCCTTACGTCCTGGTCAGAAATAACTATTGGTGTTGGTTTTATTCAGGGGGTCGAAGGCTAGATTTATTTTCATGCCACTCCTCTCAATCCCATTCCTCTTGATGTCAGTTTGAATGGGTTTCTCACTCGGGAGTGGAAAAACCTGGCTTTTAATTGCCCTTACCCTGGAGTTCAGGAGTGTGTCAGGCATAATTAAGAGCAGCCAGCAAAACTGAAGAAGGCCCTCTAAGTGTGCTCAGAGTGGGCTGTAGAAACCAGCATCATCCCTTGGGATGCTTTGAATACAGGAGATTTTATTTATTTGCAGATTGGGATGGAAACTTTTAATATCCTGTGCTAGGAAATGCTCTGACTTGGTATGTTTTAGGACCACAGTCAGTTCTTGAATTCCATGCAGGAGGAGACACAGTAGGGTTTAGGGCCAGCAGAAGGGGTGAGGAGAACCTTCAGAGGCCTTCTAGCAGGGCAGAGCTGCACTGGGGGATCCCTGTGCTCTGTCAGGCTGGAGGGTGCCTGGGAGATTTAGGCAACCATTACTCTGGGGCAGCTCGATGAGTGGCCTTTTCTAAAACTGGGCTGGTGAGCAGGTCAGGCTTCCACAGCCTGAGCTCCAGGACCACCTGCATGGAGGGCTGCTGAGGAGCTGGGTGGGCAGCAGATCTTTTGGCTTTGTGTGTCTGCCTGTCTGAAGCAGGCTCATTTCTGTGGAATATTTTGATTTCAAATAGTGTTTCTCACTGATAAGCAGCTTGCCTGGAACTCTGATGAGCGTGGCTGTACTGTTTTGACTCCACAGCAAGAAGCTGTACCCGTCGTTTGCTGACCTGGCATGTTGCAGGTGATTAGTAGTGTTTGCTGTTGGAACAAAGTGCAGCTTATCCTGGTCATATTTGACCAAAATAAAGTCTTTGGAGCCAGGAAATGTGGATGTGTCAGAGTTTGCAGATAAAAGGAGGGAGCAGCACAGCTGGTGACATGAGATGGAACAAGGAGCAGCATGTGAGCGTCTGTTTTCTATAAACACCAAAGGCTGGTGTTTATGGTTTTGGAGCAAAAACAGATCAGGTGTAAACATCTACATCTGTTTTCATTCCGGTGGGTGATCTTTCTGCTTCTGTCTCCTGTTACTAGGGATAACTGGGGACAATTTCTAAGGTAAATGCTTGCAACCAGGCTCCTCTTTCATGATCCACCTCTGTTATCATTCAGCTGCCAGTGAGGTGGGATAACTGCTGTCCTGTTTGATCTGCACCACCGAGACCATCCAGAGCAGATTCTCCATCAGCATGGATCCCTTAGTGCTCGTTCATTGGTTCATATATCACAGTTCCACTCACCTTTATTTTTTGTGGCTTTATGCATATAGGAGAGTGTACATCTGATTCTTGTCTTGCCAAGGGCTGGACTAAAGCTAAAGAACAGTGCCAGTTTGCCCCAGCTAAGGATTTGGCCAAATTAAAATTATTTTGTTTTGCAATAGTCCTGAAGAACTAAATGGAAAGGATGCTGGGTGTAGGCTGCCTGACTTAGAGGAGTGCCTAGAAAAGAGGTAATTATGGAGAGAAGGACGGATTAACTTTTGTCATCTTATTTTGTTAGCTTATGTCCCTCAATGCATATAGTTTATGAGTTGTAATCTACACAGTGGATGAACTACATCTGGTGGAGATACTTTACCTTCTGGATTACAGGCTCTCAAGATTTCCATAATGGTTTGTAGAAAAGTCGATATGTTGAATGAAAGTTACAAAAAAATCTCAGGCATACCATGGAAATGCTGACAGCTGGAAGAGGTGGGGCAAAATGGGTGGTTTTCAGAGCTTCCTTGATCCTCTGTATTTGTCCATCATCTGTCACTTCTACCCAGTAGCTCATGAGGTGAAAAGTGGAGTTGCCAGGAAGTTGTCCCAGAGCTTTGAGGCAACCTGGTGCTGTTTGCATGACCTTGGACCAGCTGCTCTGTCTCTCAGCACTTCTTTTCTTAGATGATGAAAGGATATAATGATGATAATACTTCTCTGTTAACAAGGTTGTTGTGATGAATAAATTAATTAATCGTTGTGCTGTTCTCAGTTACTATGGTAATTAGTGCTACAGAACAGCCTAAAAATAAATAGGATCATTTAGTGAAGGATATTCAGGGGAAATCAGGTAGTGCATCCTGGGAATGTGCAACAGCCCCATTGTGCTTTGTCCAAACAGGAATGTGTTGACATCATACATGGATGCTGAATTCTGTAGCAGAAATGCTTCCAAACACTAAACTTGTTCCTTCCTCCTCACTATCGGTTTGAAGCGACTCTAGCACCAATTCCCATTCCTATCTGTGGGTAGATGATTCTTGCAATCAGTCCCCCTTTTGAGAACAGTACTCCCTCCTTCCCCCATCTCCTTTTCAGCCTAAGGGCACCTGAAATGAACGGATCTTTCTTCATCATAAATCACACATACTCAGTAATACTGTCAAAGAATACTTAATGTGTTTGGGGAGTTTATGTAATGAACCTTCCTCGACAAAAGGTGAAGTGTCGTCAGTGCACTGCCTTGCTGAAAGTCTGTTACTAACCTTGCCGTAGAGCAATGCCTAAATATGTGCATAAGGCCCTGCAAAGCTTTTGAGCCTTTCTTTTAGTGATAAGCTAACTACATTGGCATGCCCCGAAGCCAGTCTTTAAAAATGTGATAGGATGTTTAATCTTCTGTGAATTGTGTTAGATTCCACGAGCATCATTAAAAGTGTATTTTTTGGGGCTTTCAAGTTAATGTAATTTGGGGCCCTAATCGTTAGGAAGTTTGTGGGGAGATAGTTCTGATTTCTCCAGTAGAGGCAGCACCTCTCCAAGGCTGTATCTTACACTATGATGTCCTCACATATTACGTCAGTAGGCAAGGATTTGCCATTACTCTGTTCTCTGACTTGTTGTCCAACTGCCATTGTAGATGTTCAGTGTTTTTCTTTGCTCTGGGTTCCAGAAGTAGCTGTCTCCTCTGACCTGGACGGTCAGGGACCATTTTCTAGTTTGGGTTTGTGCAGAACCATCTCTGCAGCACACCTGTGCTTTCTTCCTCTTGCTGTCAGTAGCTGTGCAATCTTCATCTCTTCACCTCCTGCAGCACCTTCCTTCACTGTGCTGAGAAGCTGTGAATTTTAAGACAGTGACAAACACCCCTCTTAGGCAGCTGATGTCTTGTTGATCCTGGTCTCCTTCTCACAAAAAAGAAAAACAAAAGAAAAAAAAACACAACAGAGCTTGGAGCTCTGCTGTATCCACTGCCATTGGCAGAACCAATAGCATGAAAGACAAAGAGCTAAAATACCTCTTTAATTCTCCAGACCTTTATTGCTCTTGAGTCATGCGATCATTTCTGAAATGTTAAAAGCCCTTGACTTGGGCAGAGGGCAGCCCAAATCTGCAAGGATGACCTTTGCTCCGTGCTCTCAGCTGCCCATCTGTACCTTGACCTTCTGCTGTAGGGGTCATCAGCTTTGCATGTTCCTCCCTGGGTGTCTATAACTACTTGCAGACCTCTGGTCTCACTGTCCAGAGGCAACCTTGTGGGTGTTGGGCAGACCCAACCCCCAAAGGGTTTGGATGGGGTGAGAGGTCTCCTGGTGCTGCTTTGCAAAGCCTGTCTCACTTTGCTCCTGCTGCATCCAACACTTCAATTTTGGAGCAGTTAGTTTTTATTTGTTACTAGTAGATCTCAACCCTGAAGAGCTTCCACTTGCTATCAGGTTTGTGCCCCACAGACACAGTTGCCTCTTGAGTACGTGTGCGGTCACTGTCGTGTTCCCAGCCCTCCATTCCACATGCGTGCCCCTATCCACCCACAGTCTGTCTTGCAGAAAGCTGGTAGTCTGTGCTGATCTTCACCTATTTTCCTGCAATGGAGCTCTTCCTCCCTGCTGGCTTGTCACGGGGTGATGAGAGCTGGTAGTGACAAAACAGTGCTTTTTCTCTGATGCTGACATCAGCTGCGCTCTCGCGTGCAGCTGGAGTGCTGCTTGGTCTTTGTATTAAAAGCATGGAGGAGAGTCCAGTATGATGAGTAAGCTTTAAGTGAGGTGCTCACCTGTGATAGCTCAGTGCCTCCACCTGGTGTGGGGGGTGCGTGGAGCACAGAGCTCAGTCCCCTGCCCAGGAGGTTGGCTGCGGCGTTAACTCTTGGCATAATTATGAAAGTGGTAGAACAATACTGAGAGAGTTCCTGTCGCTTCTTCCTTCCTAACTCTTTACCGTGAAATGAATCAAATAGATATCAGGCAGTTTTATTCTGCCTGTAGATGGTTTAATTCTGATTATAGGTGATGGCTTGACTTTCTTTTATCCCCAAGCCAAGCTGTGGCAGAGTGTAGGATGGCTGTGGGCCTTTCAGTGTGGTTGGGAATAAAGTTGCACTGCATCCATGAAGATAGGTATCCAACCTTTGAACAAGGCAGTGTCAGAAAAGGCCAAGGGGTTAGGTGGCTTGGCCACTCTTTAACTTGTCATTGCATATATTCTGAAGGAATGATACTGACCTCTCTGCTTACCAGCAATCCGTCAAAATACACCTGATCATTATTTAAGATGTTTTGGGAAAGTTAAAAAAAGTCATGATTTAGTATAGGTATATGAACAATGCAGCATTGTTACTTGACATAATGTTTAGAGTTGTTCTTCAGGAAAAAAAGAAAGGAAAAATCTGTAATTTCAAGACATGCAGTTGGAAGTGACTGATTCTGTCTTGCACTAGGTCAAAATAGGGATTGCCACTGTATTTACAGCTTCTGCAAATATAGCTGTATGTAGCTGAGCAATGTATGTAATGTAGGTGGTAAGCTCCACCTTAACCTTTTAATTTGCCTCCACTCTTTTCCTTTTTCTTCACATAGATTGCACTAATGCTTTAAATTTTTGACCTGCTTCACAGCATTACTTAGTATTCAAACCAGCTGAGATCATTTTATTGGGATGGGTTTTCTTCTTTTTCTCTAGGGCACTGGTTGCCTGGAGGTGACTTCTGTTTTATTCTTCAGTTCCAAATACCTCTTCTCATTCTAGGCTAGGACTGATCTTCTGTTGTAAGGATGTCACTGGGACAGGGACAAGGAGCTTGATGGTACACAAGTATTTGACTCCTGGACAAGGGTATGAGGTCAGACAAATGATCTTGATTCCAGTCACATAACAATAGAAGCTGGTTTACCTTTAGCACTGTCAGTGGAGAGGGATGGTTTTAGGTGACAGCTAAATGGAGTCAGAGAACTTCACCAGTCAGTTCATTGACATCCAAAATGTGGAGGACAGAGCATCTATACAGAGACACTTATCGTACACCTGCAGGAGCACTAGCACTCTGTTTATAAAAATAAACCTTACCTTCTGAATTTCCAGGCATTGGAGCTTTTTAGCATAATAATACCTCTATGTTATTATTATACCTGTCTAGTTTGATTTTTTTTTGTAATAGATTTGCAGATGCAGCAGATCAGAGTTGTGCCTTGTAATGTCTGAGCTAAAGTTTGGCTTGGGCAGTATGTAACCATGATTTTATATGGGTACTTCTGCACAAAATATAAAACTGCTGGGGTGCTTGTGGCAGAAAACTAAATCTGATGGTGGCAGTGATACTCTCCTGAGTTCTTACAACTAATTTCTAATCAGGCCTTCATCTTGTAGTGTTTTTCAACCAGGAATTGCCAGGCATTGTGTACATAGCATTCTTCTGTATTTTTCTCCCAGCTGTGCACCAGTCTTTTGGTGACTCTTTCTGACAGTCTTCCTTTGTGCCGGCCTGTACTGTAGGGATGTGGAGATAGAAATGGGAAGGAGATGATAAAGAAGATAAACACCTACTGATTTTCTTCCACTTTGTGTCTGTGCAGCGTGCACACTGGACCCCTCTCTGGCAGTGTTGGGCTCCGTCTGCATACAGAGAATCTGTTAATGCTGTGTGTAATACGGAGCTGGTGCAGAGCGGGCACCACATGGACTCATGCTGGCTTCATGCTGGCAGGAGTCTCACACAGCAGCGGCGTCTGTGATGTTGCTCAGGCAAAGCATCCTGAGAGCGCTGCTCGCTCGGACATCTGGCTGGTGTGTGTGGTTTCCCCCTGCAGCTGTTTCCCAGTTTAACAACCTTCTGCCATTCTAACTGCAGCCCCTGTTCCCTCCTGAGTCAGGATTGGCACTATGTGTTTGTGGAAGCACCTTGTGAGCCAAAATACACTGCTGTTAGAAAATTATCAGCGGGGCCATTTCTGCCAGTGTTGGTGATATCGGTTGTTAGCATCTGAAGAGATGACGATTATTTTCCTTATTCAAATACTGGTAACTGCCAGAAGCAGGAAACCCCGTGTCTGTGCCTGCCATCTCTCCTTGAACTACATTATTTGGGGTTTACTGTCGTCACACATCCATTAGCATGTTGCAACCTGGTTGCTCTGATTGGGAGGGAAGAACAAGAAGTAATTGTATGGAAAGGAAAAAGTCCTCTGACAGCTGTGGTCCTCAGCTGTTAACTCTGTTTGGGAATAGCATTGCAATAACAGAAAATCTAAGGTCATAATTTAAATGTTTTGGGTATTCTTTATTGTATTCTCTGGATGCAAATTCAAACTGATACTTCAAATACAGCAAGGAAGGTGATGCAAATTTGTAAAAATGTCACCCTTTATTTGTCGTGTGTTGGAGTGACCAAAATCAAAAGCAAGCTAAATATATATATATATATTTTTAAAAAGCTATAATTGGGGAAATGCAAATAATCCCTTTATAACAAATAATTTAAAACAAAGCAACAATTTGCTGTTAATTCTGTGTATTGATAGAGTGTGGCATTTGGGGATCCTATGTCTGCACAGAGCCTTTTGTCTTGGATGGAGTTTTTACCAGTGAGAACAATTATGTTTCAGAAGGTTGTGTTCCTGAGCTGCTCATGTAATTTCAGTTAATTCAACTGAAAACTATGCCATGCCTTTTTGTTCTTTGCAGATGTGTTTGTTTCAGTGTAGTTCCTTGGTTGCTCATTCATGCACAGCTGTAACTTCAGGAGCCTGTGGAACTGTATCAGTTTAAACATATCTTTTCTTCTCCCCACCCCCTTGCACACAGACTTGGAGTTTGAGCCAAATAGCTAAAAATCCTCAGGGGTTTAAAGGATTAAGTGAGAAAGATTGTTAAGGTGCAGCAAGGGCTGAAAGAAAAGTCCTGAAAATATGACAGGAGGTAGATGCTGAAGGATGTGCTTTGAGAACTACATCCTCCCCTGTCATGGGTATAAATATAACCCAATGGTGGACTGGTGAGTTGGTAGGGATTTTATTGCTGGAGGAAAAAAATCCAAGAGATCTGGTGACAGCTGAATGCTTGCCTCTGGGTGTTTTGGTGAAGCCAGTGGGAAGTGCCGCTGATTTGCTTTCCCTGTCAGATTACAAGGTTGGCGCTTGTCTCCATTCCCCCTTAGGTGGACTCCCGTGCCCATCGGTTCCTCTAAATAACCTGTTCTTCACATTTTTCTGTTTGTCCCAGGTACTGAAAGGTTCAGATCAGAGATTTTCCCGTGCTCTCCATAGTCACCAACTGGCACTGCCCTGAGGAGAAGCAGCGGGAAGGCAGGTGCTGCACCTCAGCTGTGGGGTGCCAGGGTGAGGCCCCTCTTGAGACCTGTCGTACCTCCCTGCACCTGCCACCATGGAGACCCTGTCCCAGGACTCTCTGCTGGAGTGCCAGATTTGCTTTAACTACTACAGCCCCCGCCGGCGGCCCAAGCTGCTGGACTGCAAGCACACCTGCTGCTCAGTGTGCCTGCAGCAGATGAGGACCAGCCAGAAGGACCTGCGGTGCCCCTGGTGCCGTGGGATCACCAAGCTGCCGCCGGGGTACTCTGTGTCGCAGCTGCCTGATGACCCCGAGGTGATCGCCGTCATTGCAATCCCACACACCTCGGAGCACACGCCCGTCTTCATCAAACTCCCCAGCAATGGGTGCTACATGCTGCCCTTGCCCCTCTCCAAGGAGAGGGCCCTACTGCCAGGAGACATCGGCTGCCGCCTCCTGCCCAGCAGCCAGCAGAAGTCCCTGGCAGTGGTGACGATCCCAGCGGAGCAGCAGCCGCTGCAGGGCAGCCTCCCTGCCGAGGGGGGAGCAGAGGAGCCGGACCGGAGGGGCGTTGTGAAAAGCTCCACTTGGTCAGGGGTTTGCACTGTGATCCTGGTGGCCTGTGTCTTGGTCTTTCTCCTGGGCATCGTCCTCCACAACATGTCATGCATCTCCAAGCGCTTCACGGTGATCTCCTGCGGCTGAGATGGGGAGTGGGGGGTGTGTTCCCCTGGGGGTTGGGGTGGTGGTGGTGGTGGTGGGATTGAGGGAGACAGTTCACTGGAGCCTTGCCCAATGACTGCAGAACGCTGTGCACCAGGGCAGTGGCGCACCAGTGTGACACCAGGCCTCTCAGCAGCATGCGGAGAAAATGACGTCCCCTGTCTGGCAACAGCGGCACTGAGGAGGACTGCATGCATCACCATAACCATTTATCAAAGGGACCGCAACTACAGTGATTTTTTTTTATCGTGTTACAAGATGAAAGACTCCTATGTAGCTGGTTATACTGTAAAGTATACGGTATGAGTTCTTCTCTAAACACAGTAGATTAAAATCAAACTGCTCCATGTAGAATTAAAAGGAGAATTGGCGTACAAACTCTGTACAAGGTGTTCAATACCAGCCCACAAATGCATCATTTTTTAATGGAGGGTGAGGGTGGGGAGGAAGACTTGTAAAACCAAGAAATCATTTAGCTGGTGAGGCATTTTATATGTTTTAAACTGCACATTAATTAAGCCAAGTTAGGGAGTTGTACAGTAGTTTTTAAAAGGAAACGTTTTACAAGCAGTTTTGTTCTGTGGTGTGTGTGTTTTGCCTCTGTTTTTCCCCATTTTTTTTCAATTTCAAAGAAGGGGCACTTCCAGCATCTTTTATTTGAAGGAGCTTCTAAGTAGGGAAGCAAAGTGGGCTAGGAGAAGTACCTTAATATGCAACCAAACCACTTCTGCCTAGCTAGCTTCACACAAAGGACAGCTTTGAATAGTAAACATTGGACGTAGGTTTACCTCCCATCTGGTAGCAGGGCTTCCCAGCAACCTGACCTGCATAGAAGTTGATCATGAGAAGTCCTAGGGAAACTCCTTCAAGGATGTGATAGCAAATTGTTCATCTTTTCTTTCTCCCCCCCGCCTCCCCCGCCCCCAAAATTCTTACTATGT